>JBBIGC010000001.1:23680270-23690972 GCA_037576955.1 Lepidarchus adonis
GGATGGATGGATGGATGGATGGATGGATGGATGGATGGATGGATGGATGGATGGATGGATGGATGGATGGAAGGAAGAAAGAAAACAATATCTGCCAATCAGATACAAGGCCTTTATGACATTTATGTCAATTCAAGACTGCCTTAAACATCTATGGGACAATATTTATATTACAATATAGTATAATATTTCATAAAGTAAAAAGGTTATAAAAATGGAAATAGCCCACATCTCTCTAGGAAAGACCTTTCTGCGTTGTGCCATTTGCAATAGGAGAAGAAAACGAGGAAAAAACCCACATAACAATAATAACAAGATTATACTGTATATTCTGACATGCGCTGGAATTATTTATTCGATTTTACCACTGTTATCAGGAAGTGTCCATGACGCTCATTACCAGAGATGCGGAAACTGATTAGAGCGCCCAACCCACAATGTACACATATATAGATACACACTTTTAACACAGTTGCACCTGCTTATCCACCTACACACACACACGCGCACACACACACACACACACACCTCCCAAATAGCTGCTAGATAGCAGATTAGCCAGACCTGGGGGGAAGCACACTCTGAGGTAATGAGAAGTATAAGTATCATAAGAAATGATAGCACTTTTCTTCCCCTGGAGCTCATCCTCTCTTCGGGCTGGCGGTGAAAGCGGACGTGTTCTCTGCTGTCATCTCTCTCCCTCTTTCTCCCCCCACCTCCACTGTCATTGATCGATAACCTTTCTTTTATAGCTTGGGCTAATCGATCATGAAGGACACGACAGCGCGAGACAATGGCAAGCCGATAGTTGTGCCAGGACATGGCGGATTAGAGTCTTTCTGAGCCGCACAGCCGCAGCCCCTCGCACGCTAATACTGCCTGAGTCCGACCGCAAGAACGGCGAGAATAAGATCGAGCGATTGCAGAAGTCATTCCAAAGTGGAGTGAAAGACAGAAGTAGCATGACAACAATTTACCCACAACTCCTTCTCTTTTTTTGCTCGTTACTGAGGCAGAACTCCTGCATGAAGGTGATTTCGATGTGCTACTTGGCTTCCTGGTGACTCTTTCATTTTCTGAAACACATCGTTGACTCTTTCATGGTGAAGAAAACAGCAAATCAGCAGTATTCGCAAGCCTGTCTCTGTTGGAACGCATCCTAGTTGTGCTCTTAAAAAAATGGGATGAGACCCAACACACATGCTCAAGTTGTCTTCCTGCCAGCGCTGAGGAGCGGCCACTGCCCGTGCCTCCATGCTAAGCGGCGGGCCCATAGAGCCATTGTTCTTATTCTGTCACAATGCATTATTACAGCAAGCGCCCGTACACTAATTATCTGGCCAGCCTTCAAGAACAGCAGCAGAAAATGGTTTACGTGAATGAATGCACCCACCATATGTAGACCTAAATACATCTGGGAACCTGAAGCTGTCTCATCATTCTAAGCCTCTTGTCTGGAAATTTCATATAAAGTTTCGGCTCCTGTCTTTCCTTCCTGCTACAGTGGAGATCTCCTCCGTCTCTTTCGGCAAAGCCCTGAAAGATCTCAGTGATACTGGCATTGGTTGTGCACAGCGAGAACCAAACACAAGAGATCGCCAGTGGCTTATCCTTGGCCCGCAGCCACAAATGCCAGGCCGCTTTTTTTCCCCCCGTGCAGTGAAAACATACGCCACTCTATGTGAGGCCAGACATAACTCCGATCAATTTAGCTTGACAGTGGAAAGGCCGACTGGTGGAAAGTGCTCGCTGAAGAAATTGATCCTGTCAAAGTTCCTTTAGAGTGGTTCAGCATTTTAGTAGAGGCTTAACAGAAGTTGCTTTTACAGACTTTTTCCATCTTTGCTCAATATCTCTCAAAGGGATTTTTGTGTCACTTGTAACTGAAAGCTACATGACGAGGGTTAAAATTAAAGAGTACAGCTGAGGAGGCCAACTAACCCATATGAGGCACATCTATAAGCCAGTGTCTGACCTGGGCAAATAACAAAGACTCTCTTCATTCTTCATCCTCAAACTACTTCCATAGTCTTACTATATGACCTATAAGCGACCTTGGGTTTATGAAAGGCGCTATATAAATATAACATTATTATTATTATTATTATTATACTGGTGCAACAGTGGTGCAGTGGTTAGCAATGTCACCTCAAGGGTAAGAAGGTCCACAAGTGCTTTTCTGTGTGGAGATTGTATGGGTGGAGTTTGTATGGGTTTCTCCCACTGGTCAAAAGGTGTGGTTTAGGTTGAGTGGCTACTCTAAACTGCTCATAGATGTGATTGTGTGTTTGAATGTCTCTGTGTTGCCATGTGATGGATTAGCCTCCTGTACCTGCCTTGTGCCCAGATTCAGCAGGGATTGGCTCTAGCTTCCCTATTAAATGGAAAAATGAAAAAAAAAAAAAAAGAAATTGCTCATTTATATGAACATGTTTACCCATCTGGCCTGGAACTCACTAAAAAACAGATTCGAAATCTAAAAAAAAAAAAAAATTGGCAAAATAATAGAGTTTGGCTCAAGTACCACTTTTATTACTCAAGAAACAGAAGCTGAATGGCTCTTTGTGACAAAGGTTGGGACTTTCCCCATAAGCAGTTGTAATATTGAGCATCATCATGTCCATCAGGCAGAAGACTCCCTGGCAGAGGAGCTACTGTATCTCAACAGGACTGTCCTGGTTAAATAAAGA
Organism: Lepidarchus adonis; assembly: GCA_037576955.1. Classification (NCBI taxonomy): domain Eukaryota; kingdom Metazoa; phylum Chordata; class Actinopteri; order Characiformes; family Lepidarchidae; genus Lepidarchus; species Lepidarchus adonis. The sequence continues at coordinate 23,682,961 of JBBIGC010000001.1, forward strand.
ATAAATAAAAAATAAATGGATGAAAATCAGTGAGTAGTTTGATATTTTATATTGTTTTTGGTTAGACTTTCCCAATGCTTACCAATATTTATCTATTTGCATATTGCTCTTCTGCTTCATGCTTTCCACCCCCCTGGCTTATTTTCTTTTTGTGTGTGCATCATTTTTTATACTCCTTGGTTATCTGCCTAGCCTGATGTTGGCTGCAAGAGCAAGTTACCATGTACCCTGCAGTTGTGAGTGATTCTACAACAGCTGGAGAGCAGCACAGCTGGTATTATGTAGATCAGACATAAGCCTATTAACTTGCGTTGCTTCTTCTACGTTTGTTAGTTGAACGGAACAACATGAAGTTGAATGTGAACACACCCCATCACACAAAGTGCACCTCTGCATTTAACCCATTTATAGTCCGTGTTCAAGGGTACTTCAGTGGTGCCTGGGTTGAGACTTGAACCTGCAACCACATGGGCAAGTTCCCAACACTACAGAATGTTGGCGTTATGGATTAAAACAATCAGTCCTATTCATTAGAACTTCCCCCAAACACTTTTAAGTACATGTTAACTCAATGAAGTGCTGTGTGGAGCCACTTGATCATTTGTTTTTTTCCACTTTCTTGAGTGTGGGCTGATCTATGAGGGCTTTCTATTCTTTGCTGAAGCAACCATCTCTACCTGCGCCTTTGAGTGTTTCCGGCTGCTGTATCATTTGTTTACAGAACCCTGTCCTTTCTCCCCTGCGAATACAGCTGAGCTGTGTACTCGCCTAAAGAGGAGCCAGATGCTCTAGTTAAATATACATGACATGGGCTTTTCCTGTGATATTTAAAGAGCTTACTATGAATGTAGTGTGCCAGGTCTGTATTGACAGTGGGGATTAATGTGCTGGCAGGGGCAGTTCCTGTGGGAACATAACGGCAAAGTGAAGGCCTACACAAGGCCCTGCCCCGTCCTCGTACACTACAGCTTAGGATACTACTACTGCTACAGCGCAGATATCGCTATCGGCCACTTGCAGACCTGCTGGAGCAGACCTTAAACAAAACAAGCAGAGATTCCAACCTTGCAACCAGGAGAAACCTCTACCTATAGAGCAAAAGACAATGGAGAGCACAAATAGTGCCCCCTTATTCACCCCCAAAACAAAAGGGCACCGGCAGGAAGACAGCCAAAATAATATGTTATAAATGGAACAAATGAAAGCCTCCATTACTCTGAGATGGTACAATACAGCTTCTCCGTATTTCAATACCAGCAAAGGAGCCTTGAGTAATGGCCAACACAGATCTGATCATTTTTATCTTTAACAAATACTATTTAAACTGAAGCACTTCACTTAAAAAAGGCTGTTGTGCTCAACAATGTGAGTGTTTCAGGCTTGATTAATTCAATTCAGGCTTTAATTAGATTCAGTCTCATATCTGATCCAGCACTGTCTAAAAATATCAATACCCATTAATACAGATGCAATGTCTGTAAATACATTAATAAAACACTAATGGCATTTTGCATTGTGATACAACAGAAATAAAAACACTACAATTTGCCATATTTAACATTCCAAAGCTGACACTTTAGGCTACCTACGCTGCTCATCTTATAAAATAGTCCAATTTGTATATAAAAGTTGCCGGCAATAAGCCTAAAAAATACACTTAACAAATCTTCCCTTAAACAATGACTAACACACTGAAATATGGGGAATTTAGCTGTTTGACCTTTTTGGCTCTTCATGAGAAATGAAGGTCAATCATGAAGGTCAATCAGTCAGACTGCCATAACACACAGAGAGAAAGAGCAGTTAGCTGCCCACCTGCATCTGAGGGGCTGTTTGAGGGTTAAGTGCCTTGCCCAAGGGCACTTCAGCCATAATTGTGGGAGGGGAACAGCATCGCTCACTCACTCACCTTTTCTACATGTTTTCGGACAGTTTTAGGGCGTTTCTAACAAGTCTGAAGTAGTTCCTAAATTAGCATACGTTGGCGGATGTAAAAATGTAAGAATGTTGTTCTAGAAACAAAATTCATGCAAATTCACTATAACAATTGGTTTTAGAAACAGATTTAAGCCTTTAGAAGAACAGGATTATGGAAAAAATCAGGAGACTTAACTGGAACTGCATATGGAGGATATATACTGATTAGAACATGCATCTGCTTCCAAACATACATCTTTCACAAGTTCTCATCTTAAGAACTACGCTGAACCTGGACAAGCTGCACAAAGCCTCCACAAGCCTCCTGCTAACAGGTAAGCGTACAGGCTGTGTGTTCCTGTCACACTCTCAGTGAGGGAAGATGAGGCCGAACGAGCCCAGGAGACACCAGAGACCGAAGAGAAGGCCAGAGACAGGGAAGAAGACTCATTAAGCTCTGTCGCCGGTGCGGTGAGCACCCTCAGTCTCCTGGCAACACGGTAAATAAAGGCTGTCACTTAATCTGGCCCACTGGCATCGGCCTCACCCTCTTATTTGCGTTATTAATATGCATGCTAATGTGCCCATTTTATGGCTCAACAGTTCGGATTCACTTTAAAATCAATTATCCATCTGGTAAAGCCGCACTTTGCGCAGGCTGAGATGTGTATTAATTTCAGCAAACATACATGAGGCTTAACACAATAAAGATAAATGGCTCGATTAGGTGTGGTAAACACGAGCGCTCCGAGTGCAGCTCTAATGAGATTTTGCCACATAAGGAATTACAGTTCCTTGAATAATGAGCCTTGTTGATTTTTGTATGCAAATTACCAAAAGGAACGTTTCGCTGTCCTGCTTTTCCAATTTCATTTAGATAAGAGTGAGCTTGCGAGCGAATGAGCTCACACACTCTTACCCCACTCTCTTCCTCACTGCTTCTCCCACTTCATTCATTTCCATCTCCTTCCTTCATTCTGTTTGTTCAACACTGGCACACTGATCTGCTATAATATCCTAATAAGGTCACGACATGCTCGACGCCAAAGAATTTCATCAGTCAAGTGTCGATGCCGCAGGAAACCTCAGACTGAGCACTGTTATCAAACACAGCATCGAGTAAAATTAGTAAAAGATCATAAAATAAACATGGCAGGAAAAAGTAATTTACACTCACTTACTAATATTAACAGTTAAAGGTGACGTTCGTGTTCGTACAGATCTACAGATGCACGGAGGACATATAATAAAAGGAAGAGGATGAAACATGCACTCTTATAACCCATGGTTGGAGGAGAAACCTTTAAAAGGACCATTGTTCTATGTTTTTTACTGAAATATAAATTTGCCCTTCTCTTTGTCCAGCTTCTCTTTATATTTTACGACTGAACAGACTGGAATTGTTACTGTGCCTTGCGTGATCCATGCGTGTATATCAGGTGTCTTCTGACCGGCCGTCCAGCTGCCCTGTAATGAGCCTCAATCAAAAAGCAAACTAGTCTTCACACACTGATAAATGGGTGGAGCTAAACTGCCGTAGGCATATTTACATTATTGTTTGTGGCATCACAAAAGCAGGCTGATATAACAGCATTAATGTTTGTTTTGCACACATGGACCAGAGGTAAAACAGCAGGTTTTACTTCTGTCTGTAAAAAAAAATACTGTAAATTAGAGGCTTGAGTTTTTATCTAATTGATGTAAGACTCATCTTTAAAGACCAATCCACTGTCAAGTTCTTCAGGGAGGCAAGAGTGGTTCTTCTATGGCATCACTCTAAAGCTTTGTTCACACTGCAGGGCAAATCAGATTTGTTTCTTAAATCTGATTTTTAGACACGAGTGTTCAGATTAGTCAAGCTACAACTGACCGAATCCGATTTGTATGGTCCAACTATAGATGCATTTGCCCTCAAAAAAAAAGAAAAAAAGAAAAATACACATCGGTTGCCATAGTAACAATGCACCCTGGGGTGTCCTTGGATTGGACATACTGCTCCTAAATGATGAAAAAAAACCACGGAATCTGATCTAACTTGAATCAGATTCAAAATACAATACAAAATGACAAAATACAAAATTACAAAAAAATACAAAATACACCAGTTTTCAGGGAGTTTGTGCTATTCAGACTCTGGAAAATCTGTTCTGCTCAAAAAAGATATGCTGAAATATCAGATTTCATGTCTGTCTGAGCAAGGCATAACAAAAGTTACATTTGAAAAGCTTGTTTAGCTTGAAGGTGCTGTCTGTAATAACCATAACAAACTAAAAAGTCATGTAACACTAGTTCCACGTTCCTATTCCCTGAGAACCAGAGTGGCGAGTGTTGGGACTGGTGGGTTTGGACCAATGGACTGGTGGGGATGGCGCTAGCCATGCTGGCTGGAATATCAATAACATATTTCATGCTGGCCCGGCAAGAATGCTTCATCAAGCCAAATTACGGCTGGGACGTCCTCTCCAGCAGCTTCCCCCCATTAGTCGCCATTCGCATTCTGCACCAGGCATCAAACGATTTATTTGCTTCAGTTACTTTCAGCAGCCGATCAATCTCACAGTCATTATCTCTTGTCACTGGAGCTGGGTGGGGATAGAGGAAGAGATGCTGGGGGGAACGCGTGCATGTGTGTTGGGGGGTGGTGCTCATATCTGCAGCTGCATGTCCCGTCCTCAGAACAAACGTCAAATGTGTAGAAAAAAAAGTGACGCAAGCTTAGCGGATGTCGAGAGGGTGGCTGGGTGTGACGAGTTTGTGAGCGAGAGAGAGAGAGAGAGAGAGAGAGAGAGAGAGAGAGAGAGAGAGAGAGAGAGAGAGAGAGAGAAAAAAGAGAGAGAGAGAGAGTGAGAGGAGAGAGAGAGAGAGAAAAAGAGAGAGAGAGAGAGAGAGAGAGAGAGAGAGAGGCAGGCCATATTTCCACGTTATTCCTGAGTGAGGCTCCCATCAGAAATGCTAAAAGATTTCAAACTGGCAAGACGACAGTGGAGTTGCCAGCCAAGCGTGGCAGCATTAACTCTAAAACAGAGCCAGTGTCAGCACCGCCTCTATCAGCTGTGTCTCTGAGGATCACTTTTCACCACCACCACCACCCATCCGCTTCTTTCGACACTGCCATACGCTGCTTTGTTCATTTCATGAAAAGTGATGAACTTAACCTTTTCCAGTACATCAAACATCAGCCCCGGCCGGCGAGATCTTTATCAAAATGAAACATTTGTGCCTCAGAAACGAAACCTGGTGAAGTTTAGTTCTAGGCTTTGTCATATCATCAAAGTGGTTCCAGTTAAGAGTGGATTAATGATACAATGTTGATATAAATCATATTTCTGGGCACATAATTAAATATCGATCCAGCTCCAGAATGTCACTGGCTGGTAACACTGTTCTTATACGACCACAGAAACACATCATTCATAAACTATATAGTGGTAGGTTGAATCTACAGCAGCTAAAGGAAGAGCTACTCATGCAGTCAGTCATTACTTCAAGGGTATATACAGCATCACTACGCTGATACAAGCTATACCGTATCCTAATAATGGTGCTCACCCATACCTCTGAAAAAACTTTTACAGAAACACAGGGCGAGGTTAAATGAACTTCTAGCAATTTTCTGAATTTCTGCATACTTTAATAATTGATATTCATTAAGCATTCTAAAGAAAATGGCCAATTCTAATTCCTTTACAATCATGGTGATAGGAACCAGGGGGTTATGATGTGTAAGACATGCCATTTTATGTTTTTAACTAGTGAATTTTCTTTTGAATTTTGAAATCAAATGATAAAAATGGTAAAATAGTGATTAACACAAACAAAAATGTTTTCCTGCATGATCTTACTGAACGGATTCTAAAAATGAGGCATTATATCATCACCACAGTAAATGATTCAGAAATTCTCCACAATGGAGCATTTCATACCGAGCCACTGTAAATAAAGTATGTTTTAATGAGATTCCTCAGTAATGGTAAATAAATAATGTAACTTCCATTTCTTTTGGTTAGTTTGTTAAAAAAACACTCATAACATTCCTTGAATTAATATGGAAAGTTGTCTTACTCAGCATGCCCATTCCTAGCATGAAGGCGTCCATGGTGTAGGGCAAACCCCTGGCTCGCCCTCGTGTCCCTGGAGGAAACATCACCTCCTTGGGTTGGGCCTTCTTACATTCTACCTGTGGATGACATAGAGCAATGCAATGGTCAGGCAAAGAACATACAGACATGCAGAGTGGTGGTCCTCTGCTCCACTCATTTCCGAGAACATGACATCCTGTTACAAGTTCTGGTATTATGCTAAAAGAAACTACACAGTTGGGCGCATCTCCACCAAACAGCCATAACATTATAACCACTGAAATAATATTGTAAAATAGCCCTGTCTGTGGTACCTTGTGTACCCCTTTCTATCAGAACCAGCATTAACATTTAGATCAGACAGGCTAGCCGTCACTCCCCATACGCATCAGTGAGCATTGGGTACCCATGACCTTTATTCATCACTTTTGGTAGTAACTAACTACTGCAAACCTTGCATAACTGCATTACTTGATTACAAGACCTGCCATTCTGAAAAAGCGCCGACTCATCTAGCCATCACAATAAGGCCTTTGTCAAAGTGGCATCACCCCCCCCCCCAAATAAATAGATCAGCCTACTCACTTTACCTTTCAGTGGTCATAATGTTATGGCTGCTCGGTGTACACTGTGTTGTATAAAACCAATAATGGAATTTCTCATATTTAGTGTGCAGGGCTGTGCCACATTATAGATCATATTTAAAACTTCTCAATACTGATCTAAGAAATTGACCTGAACTCACTTTCTCTTACACCTATACTGTACATCAAACTCTGGATTAGGCAGAGTGATGTGGGAGGCCAAGCTTATTACACAACTCATAAACACACACAAGGCAGACTGTGTTTCACTGCGGTCAGTGAGCGTTATGTAATAAAACAAATAAACTGCAGTTCCAAAAAGGTGGTTTGAGGTAAGTATGCCAACCTCGTACAACTTCAGGATATTTTATAAAGAATGTATTGTTGCATGTTTATGCATCCCAGTCAAACTTTGTTTTTAAAGTGAAAATAAGTATCTTCTATAAAAAGCATTTATGTATATTTCAGAATATTTTCGTTCACAATATCTGCTTATTTTCTGAAATTTGTTCCCCGAACAGCAAGGCTCATTTATTTTCACTTAAAAAAAGAACAAGGGGTGTTTTTTTATATGACTGTATGTTGTACTGAAACAAACATGCAGACAGGCACATACTACTGGATCTAGTCGTCATTATCCTGCCCACTGTTAGAGCCAGGACAAGATCAGTAAATATCTGATGCAACTGCTGCCAGTTTTTGTCTTAATTCGTGTTACATATTTTATGTCTTGTAACGCTATCCGAAATTGTATTAATATACAGTGGAAGAAATAATTATTTAACCTTTCACTGATTTTGTAAGTTTGCCCACTAACAAAGAAATGAACAGTCTATAATTTTAATGGTATTGAAATTATTTTTTTTTTTTAAATTATTTTAACAGTGAGAGATAGAATATTAAAAAGAAAACCCAGAAAATCACATTACATTAATTATATAAATTGATTTACATTTCATTGAGTGAAATAAGTATTTCATCACCTAGCAAATCAAGACTTAGTACTTGGTGGCAAAACCCTTGTTGGCAGCTCTGAGGTCAGACATTTCTGAACAATTGCACCAACAGTTGTCTCCTTCTCAACCAGCTTCTTGCTTATGGTTTGTAGCCCATTCCAGCCTTGTGCAGGGCTACAATCTTGTCACTGACATCCTTAGACAGCTCTTTAGTCTTGCCCATGGTGGAGAGGCCGGAGTCTGATTGATTGAGTCTGACAGGTGACTAGTTGAGACAGGTGTGTGGGTGAAGAGTTGAAATTAGGAGTATCTAACTGGTCTGTAGGAGCCAGAACTCTTAATGGTTGGTAGGGGATCAAATACTTATTTCACTCAATGAACTGCAAATCAATGTATATATTTTATATAATGTGATTTTCTGGATTCTGGATCTCTCCCTGTTAAAATAAAATTATATATTAAATTATAGACTGTTT
>JBBIGC010000001.1:23733109-23765443 GCA_037576955.1 Lepidarchus adonis
TAGTAGCAGTAGTAGCAGTGGGGCAGTAGCAGTAGTAGCAGTGGGGCAGTAGCAGTAGTAGCAACAGTAGTAGCAGTAGTAGCAGTAGCAACAGTAGTAGCAGTAGTAGCAGTAGCAACAGTAGTAGCAGTAGTAGCAGTGGGGCAGTAGCAGTAGTAGCAGTAGTAGCAGTGGGGCAGTAGCAGTAGTAGCAACAGTAATAGCAGTAGTAGCAGTGGGGCAGTAGCAGTAGCAGTAGTAGCAGTAGTAGCAGTGGGGCAGTAGCAGTAGTAGCAGTGGGGCAGTAGCAGTAGTAGCAACAGTAGTAGCAGTGGGGGGCAGTAGTAGTAGTAGTAGCAGTGGGTGCAGTAGCAGTAGTAGCAGTGGGGGCAGTAGTAGTAGTAGCAGTAGTAGCAGTGTGGGCAGTAGCAGTAGTAGCAGTGGGGGCAGTAGTAGTAGTAGCAGTAGTAGCAGTGGGGGCAGTAGCAGTAGTAGCAGTGGGGCAGTAGCAGTAGTAGCAGTAGTAGCAGTGGGGCAGTAGCAGTGCTTAACAAGGTAAATAACTTGGAAGGAAATCTGATCTAATGCCTTCAATGGTGAGAAGCATGGTTGGTGAGATAATGGAAGGGAAAGCTAACAGGGTTTGAATATACAGAAATGAACACACAGATGTCAGATTAACACTGTAAAAAAGTGCAACTATACAACAATCAGTCACAATATTAACACTGAATAACAATAACAATTCTTGTTACAATGGCATATACAAGTGTTTGATATATTAGGCTGCATGTGAACTGTCAGTTCTTGTAGTTGATGTGTTGAGAGTGGAAATCCGGGACAAAGTTGACAAGAAGTTAACTAAATCAGAACCAACATGACAGGTCTTGTGGGATGTTCCTGGTAGGAAGCAGTTAGTATCTACCAAAAGTGATTCAAGAAGGACAACTTGTGAACCAGCAACAGGTTGATAAGTGCTCACTGGTGAGGGGTGAAGTTTTAGTCCATCTGGTCCAATCCCATTGGAATTGGGTTTGTCTAGTGAGTTTTGGGCTCGGTTCCTGCATCTTTAGAACAATCAGAACAACAGAAGCACTGCAGCTCACGCACAAAGCTTCTTTTTCCAAAGCCTCTCTGCTTTGCACAGTCAACCCCCAATAAGTGCTACCATTATTCAATGCTATTGAAATTTTGACGCCCTATCAGTTGGCTGCTACACCCAGAGCCATGATTGCAGCGCAGGCGGAGACCCAAAACAACACGTCCAGATGAATCTAACCACCTCCCCCTTATAGTGACGCTTCTCCAGGTTCCAGGCGCAAAAGAGCTGTAATTATGCATTGTGCAGCTGTGGCTGGAGACAGGTTTTCATCTTGGTGTCTATGGAAACACTAATAAATGGGTATGACTGAGTCAAAACAGCGATTTCATTCATTGCCGAATGGCGTGTTATTGGAAATTAAATAGTATGAAAAGATGTTCTCTCAGGGAGCCACTGATTTATGAGAAATGGAACATAAGATATTGATTTGGGCCCAGACATAACCATAATAACAACAGTGACAGCCCATGTGCTCAAAGGTATTGTTTTCATAAAGACTTAGATCTGAAAACTAGCTGCAGGGTGTGTGAAAGTTAATGGTTAAATTCAAGAAACAGCTGTACAGCAGCATAAAGTGCAGATGATGGACCTGTAAACTAACGCCATTAAAACAGCATTAGATACATGTAGTTTTTATCAGTTAAAAGAAGTTGAAGGCATACACAATTATTATTAAAGTTCATTACCTTTCCATACAGTCCAGGTATAATTTAGCTTTGACTGAATTCATAATGATTGTGATGTCATATCCAATAATATCCATTCATGATAATCGAGCAAATCAAATCCAACAAATGACCATCCATTCAGTCTAAATCAGCTTCATTAATGCCAAAGTGATACAGAGTGTCGTTTCTGCAGGCAGACTGGAGAAGAGTCTTGGGAAGTTCTTTGATCGGAATCTCCAGACAAAATGTGGCTTGTGGCCTGTAACTTTGGGCCTATGTTTTGTAATGTAATTTAAGAAAAAAGGTTGAACCACTTCGATATTTGATCCAACATCAAACATCGCACATTTGCACAAGAATTGTGTTTGTCATCATGTCAGCAAAGTTTGCTGAAGCCTGCATGCCTAAAAACCATTCAGGAAGTTTGCGTTTGTCCCCATGCTCCTTGGAAGAATGGCAAAATTCGATTGCACTGTAGTCCTGTGTTCTTCATTGGTATTGCTTATGTTAATTTTGCATGTCTGCAAGTCTGGATAAAACTGTACATTAGGTAAATGAATAAAAACTGTGCTGTTCCTGATTTCAGATTGTATCACTGCATCACATTGTAAAGGATCCACACATCTGAAAGCACCGGCTAAATGTTTATTTAGTCTAACATCCATTTCCAGCCAAACTTCCACATGAAGGATTTCCACATTAGTGAAAGTGACTATTTTCTCATTGTGAACACACCACAGCACAGCGCACCGCAACAAAAAATGTCCTCTGCATTTAACCCATCACACGTGCACAGCAGTCAACAGCGCCCGGGGAGCAGTGAAGTGGGGACAGTACCTTGCTCAAGGGTTACCTGATCCCAGGGGCAAAGTCCTAACCACTAGGCCACCTCTTCCAGACAAGACATCATGCTATTTAAAGCTTTTCAAAGTCTACCACAGTTGTCACGTGCCCTCCAGATATTCTCCTTAAATTGAATTCCAGCATTAGTCTGGCACACCTTCCTAATTCAGTGATTGAATTAGCACATCTGAAACCAATGGCGCCAAGCTATGATGACTCGCTAAGAGCTGCTTTCCTCTGTTTATGTCTGAGCTCTTTTCTCGTTTTAGCTCTGGATCAGGACCCTCAAAATGTTCTTCAGACTCTGCAGACAATTCCATCACTTCAAACATTTAGTGGAATAACATTACATAGCCTGTATTTTTATGTATAAACCATGAACAAAATATCAATCATATTTTCATCTTCTCAAAGATGACCAGAACCTCAGAAACAATGTCCTGACTCAATCTACTATGAACTGACATTACTTTTCATCTGCTCTATGAAGGAGATCATGGTTCTGACACAGTACACGTGTGCAATCTTGGAGATAGTTTACATTTTTGGACCCTGAATGCTGACTTGTTTGTTTGGTATGTGATCAGGAAAGTGGTCCTCCAGATGTAGAGTTGATGATCACCGGGCCACTGGATTTTGCAGGACCAATAAAATGAACTGTCCTTTATGAATAATGGGTCAAATGAACTGATAAAATGTCATATATACGCTTGATAATAAAGGTGCTATAAGGGAGTGATCCCATATATCCCCTCTTAAACTGTTACACCTAACCCAGCTAACCAAAAGCTTCAGGAGCATCAAATGTTAGTTACAGGTGTATTGGACCTCTCAGGTAGTAGATCACCAGAACCAGAGCTAGGCTTTGCCATTGAAGAACTTTAATAGTTCTAATAAACACTCATTTGAAACCATTGACTTGTCATGTTCTCTCATGGCATTTTCCCAAAGAACCTCCTGAAATAAAACTAGAAGACTGGAGAAGGTGCTGTACATAAAAGTAAGTGTATCTTGTGGATTTTTGGTCATGCCAAGAGGATGGTCAATAGCCTGAATCTGTGAGGATCTAAACCCACTTTAGATGGTTATTTTTGTCTTTTTCCAGAGTTTTGTGGGCTCATGGGCAAAGAGTTTATATAAGTGTATTTATTAGGTTGTGAAATACGAAAACTGATCCTACTTCATTATTCACTTGACCCAGCATCCTCCTAGAACGGGATCAGATCAATCCTAAATGGAACAGCTGATGTCTAACATTTGATCCCTCTGTTCAGAGGACAAAGCCAAAAAGGGGCTTAAGTCGAGCGTACGTGATGGACGCTCTTGTTCTGCTCTCAACGAGAGTTATCAACAAAGCCTCTTAACCTTTCATTCCCATTCTGCCCATTGTCTCTTCGCTTCTTGATTCCCTTTTTTCCCTAAAGAAAGCTTTAGGAAAGAACTTGGTTTAAATGGTGCGTTTTCCACGCCAAACACCGAACACCAGAGTAATCCTCTCACTCACTCTGGCACTATGTGAACCGTGGAAGCTCCTTAAACTAAGCAGCGGATTTATGAAAACTCAAATGTGAGGAAAGAAAAGAAGGGATGGGGTGCTTTAAATGTACCATTGAAAAATGTAGAAATACTGAAAATATTCTAGTCTATTCTAGTCTAGATTGGTATGAATTATACATTTTCTATGCACAGTGATACAGTAATCGAGCACACATTTGGTTTTGGGGTTCTTTCCTATATTAATCTTGGCTATTTATTTTATTTTTTGAAAAAGATATGGTGAAAGTGTACACAGTGTGTTTTATTACACTAAACTACAAGTGCATAAGGCACACAACCTTGTACCCATTTTATCAGAAATATCTACCACATACAGTAGGTCCTCTTGGTAGGATTACACTACTGCGTGGTTTATCGGGGATACCCCTTTAACTTAATCTATCATTATTTGGGTGGTGGACTATTTCCAGCACATCAGTGACACCTATTAATGTCATGGTATTGTACTGCACAGATATCATGCTGTGTCATGGGCATGGTACACACATTTTGTGAAACTCCACTTGTAGTATTTTATTTTTATTCTGTTGCTTTATTAAATCTACTTTGACCAAAAAGTGGAACTCATTCAAAATGGTAAATGGCAAACATTATTAAAATGTAATATATCAGTCACAGTTCATGGTCATCCAGTGTCCATTTAATGAGAAGCAATAGCTACAGAGAAATTGAGCAACATTCTTGTGGGTGGATAGATAGGGTGGATGAGTTGGGGGCGGATTACACTAGCCACAAAGGAGTCAAAGGAATAAAGAGGTTGAAGGAATGTTGCTCAGCCAAATAAATAAATAAATCTAAAGCTATTCTTCCATGCATCCAGCAATTTGACAGCAAAATATAATGACATGTGTTCCCCACACACATCAGTGAGCCTTGGGTGTCCATTAAGCTGTAGCAGGTTCACTGGTTGTCCTTCTTTGAGTCACTTTTGGTAAGCACTGACCACTGCATATTGGTAACCCATTTAGGAGATGCTCTGACCCAGTTGTTCTGGCCTTTGTCAACACATCAACTTCAAGAACTGACTGTTCACTTGCTGCCTAATACAATATATCCCACCTCTTCACACGTAGGACTGTAGCCAGATAATAATGTTATTCACTTCACCTGTCAGTGGGTTTAAATTTGTCTGGTCCTCATATCAACTATTCCACTGTAAGCTATGTCTGTCCAGGAGGCAGCAGTGGTCAGTGCACTGTGTATGCAGAAGACAAAGCTGAGCAGAATCCTATAAAGAGGGAGGGGGAAGCAATCTTGGGCCATTTTTAAATGTCTTGTTGAAGGTCAGGTTTAGCAATTCCAATGGAGGTCCGGCAGAGTTCGGAACTCCAGAGATAAGGGCACAGGACTCATAAGGTCAACATGGAGAGAAGTCTTTTGTGATCATGGTCACCTTTTTGATTTTTGTTAGGAGCTCCATCCATGCACACTAAGCAAGGTCCAGAGGTCAAAGGTCTTGAGAAAGATGGATAGTCTTTATTATTTCTATTTTAGAGCGCTTTGAGAATCGTTTGGCAGGAGAGAGTGTATATTCCGCATGGACTCGGCGCCACTGGCATATCTGGATGGATCACTGACATCGATATGTTGTCAGGGAGACACTATAAAAAGAATGCGGCCTGATTCATCAAAGCATCGTGAAGCCAGGCCCGAACAACTGCACTGAGGAATGTGTGCGCGAGAGAGACAGCAGGTGTGTCAAACAACTGTGAGCTCTATCGCAGAAAATATGTTTCCTGGTGACAGATAATTGCACTGTACACTGGGTAAGGGGCTGGTGTGTGTGTGTGAGAAAAAGAACTAGCAATGATAAGATAATCCTTTATTTTCCCACAAGTAGGAAATTCACAGTGTTACCGCAGAAAGAGCAGCAAACAAAGTACTTAGAAAACAGTAAATAAGAAGTTACTTTTAAAAAGTTACAGGTAAGATAAAATAAAAAAAAGTATCTACACAAGTAAGTAGTGCACAAAAAATACAAAGAATAAGGTGTATGTTTAAATGTAACTTATTATTCTTTACATCCCAGTATGTGTGTCTGTGCATGTGTATAAGTTGCGTGAGTGTGTGTGTGTGTGTGTGTGTGTGCATAAGGTTCAGAAATGCTATGTGCATGCATACCTTGCCCATCAAAAGTTTGGGAACAACTTCTTTTCTTTCTTTCCTCATTCTCTTCCCAAAAATTTTTTGATTTTTACTGTTTTACATTTGTTTTAGTGCAATAAGTGAAATGCAGTTTTTCTATGAAAGAAGAGATAACTAGTGAAACACATTTTGTGAGTGTGAGTTTTTTCCCTCATTAAATTACCAAATAAATGACAAGTTTCTGTCATCTCTGTGCTTAAAGGAAAAGGTCAGAAACCTGCTGAATATGTATGATCTCCGGTGGCACTGCCTAAGAAACCATCATGCATCTGACAAAAATAGTCATCTGGGCTTGGGGGTACTACAGAAAAACCATTGTTACTTAAGCCATTACTGCATAAAGACATGTAACATGAAACTGTATTAAGGTAGTAGAAAGCCGTACAGCAATAGAAACACCAGTGAGGTGTCAACTCTGATGGGGCTTTGGTGCTTTGGTCAGACGAGTCCACGTTTCAGCTTATTTTCAGAGGAAATGGGCATTAAGTTCTTCAGGCCAAAAATGAACATGCCCATCCAGACTGTTACCAGCCAAACGTGCAAAAGTCAGCATCTGTAAAGGGTTTATCAGTGCCTACAGCATGGGAGTTTTTAATATACAGCACACTCCACAATTATTGGCACCCCTGGTTAAAATGTGTTGTTACGCTTCTAATTAATTCATCATACCAACAGTAAAATATGGTGGTGGTAGTGTGATGGTCTGGGGCTGTTATGCTGCTTTAGGCCCATGAAGATTTGCTGTGATAAATGGAACCATGAATTCTGCTGTCTGCCAAAAACTCCTGAAGGAGAATGTGTTCGTGACCTCAAGCTGAATCAAACTTGGGTTCTGCAGCAGGATAATGATCCAAAACACACCAGTAAGTCCACCTCTGATTGGCTGAAGAAAAACAAAATGAAAACTTTGGAGTCGTCTAGCCAAAGTCCTGACCTGAATCCTATTGAGATGCCCTGACATGACTTTAAAAAGGCAGTTCATGCTCAAAACCCCTCCAATGTGGCTGCAAAAAGATGATATAATGTTAAAGTTCAAAAATTCCATTCTTTCATAGAGCCTAGGATTTCTAATGGCAGCATCTTTTAAGAGCTCTATTTTCATATTAATGTCTTCCATAAAGAGAAGGTTTTGCTAAATTTCTTTCCTGAAATTCCCCAAAGTTAACAGGTCTGAATGCTGGTGAGGGCCATCATCACAACAAGACAATGGTTTATTTTCAAAAGAATCAAGATCCTAAACTTTAATATATGAAGTTATTGAAACCTAGCAAAGAAAATCTGCTCAATCCTTTGAAACATGAATCTTTGATTAAAACAGACACACACTGTAAAACAATCCTTCAATACTCTTCCTAATACGTCCCAAGAAAGGCATTTCTGGACAAAACAACAACAAAAAAAGTCCTTCGGCAACTGCAGCTTATGCATCTGACGCAGTGGATGCCATCAGGTCTCTGATAGAGAAGAGGTAATTCCCCCTCATCTCCCCCATAATTCCGGTAATTCCAGGGTTCCACCAAGCAAGAAATGTCAGCATTTGTTCATTCATTTGCTTCTTTTCTCTTTCCAGTGACGTGCGTATGGAAAGTATGGTATCTATTAACCCCTGGTCTGCTCAGCTCTCCTCTAAATCCCTCCAACACTCGCGCAAGGCTCTCAGAGAACAGAGATTACACAGGGATCAAGCGTTCTACAAACAGCTCCTCAAAAACACAGCACTCTTCATTCCCCTCATACAGGCAAAAACATTTCCATACATTCTGCCTCACATTTACACACTGAAGTGGAATATTTGTCCTTTTCTGCACATTTCTCAGGCTGGTTATTTGAATGCATGAACTACAGGTATCAGCAATTTCAATATAAATTCTAGTAACTAATAGAAGATTTTCCACTTGATACTTCAGGGGCCACTTTGAGACATTTTAATCACTTGTAACCCCATTAAGGCTATGCAGGAGACCAGATTGGCAAGAATATGCATAGAAATCATAATTTAATTGCATCTGACCTAAAATGCGATCAGATCTTTAAGTCATAAGATAAGAAAAAGACAATCCAATAAGACAGACAATAAACTATCATAGTTTCTGTTGGATTAAGGTGCTATGTTCCCTGCTATCATTTCATACACACTGAGTGTTTATTTTATGGACTCAAACATGGTTACTATCTGGCACAAGATGGTCTAGAAATCATTGCATGTTACCCTGGGGTTCTTTGGGATCTCCCAGAAGATTATGTGTCTTGCTACTGTAGTGATATTTATTGGTTAAGCACTCCTGGGGAGAGTCAGATATGTAAAATTTTCTGTTCGTACGCCTGTCTAACAACATAAGGCTGAAGTCCAAACATTTCATAAATTGATTTGTAACCTTTTCCAGCCCAATGAACATCGACTAGTGTCTTTCCCAGATCATCAGAAACCTGCTTTGATGGCAGCATGATGTGCACACTCAAATGTGCAGTGAAGACCAGACTTCAAAGGCTGATATTTTATAGACTGAGTGGCGTCACCAAAACTCACACCTGATTGTCATCTAGTTGATTGAACCCTATAACCCTTCCATTATCTCCATTCCTGAACATTTCGAAGTTTATACACTTTGGCAAAAAAAGACATTTAATTTTGGATCATTTGCATGAGTGACAAGCTGTAAAAACATTTGTGAAATTTGCTTGGTTTCTGTTATAATGAAAATTTAATAGATAAATGTTTCTACATCGATTTATGTAGAAACTCAGATAACTCTAAAGGGCTTGCAAACTTCACAGCACTACTGAGTCATTAATGAATGAATGAATTAATTAATTCATTCATTTGTTTTCTAAATCACTATCAATTTCAAGTTGCGGGGAAGCTGGGGCCAATCCCAGTTGAGCCAGGTTACACCCTGGACAGGAAGGCAACCCGTCATAGGCCAGGACAGAGACAGACGACCACCCACACACTCACACCTATGGGCAATACAGTCAACCAAAACCACAAGCCTTTGCACAATGGGAGGAAACCGGAGAATCCAGAGGAAACTCACATGAACAGTGGGAGAGCTTGTACACTCCACATGGAAAGACACGCGTGGCTGACCCAGGGATCAAATCCCAGGACCTTCATGCTGTGAGGTGACAGCGCTAACCAGGGTCCAAGTCCGAACCAGTGTCTATACATCTATTTAAAGAAAAAAAAAATATCATCACAAAGACTTCTTAACACACAAAACAAATACATTTTCGCTGTAGAAATCCCTCCACCTTACAAAAACCCAATAACTGCTATATAGGTTTTGTTTCAGGATGCTAGCGTTTGTATTCCTTACTAATACATTGTCACTGGTGTCTAGTTTCAAAATACATGGTCTAAACTGCGGGTCTGAATATCAGTGTACACACTGCTTTCTGAACTGAGATCATGCAGCAGCTCTTCTCCAATTAAAACAACCCTCTCAGGTTCGGTGGCTGGGTCAGAAGGAGCAGTATTAATTAGAGGACAAATGAGAGGGGAATGAATCAGGTCACTTTCCACTTTCGCCACTAGCAATGCTTCTGCAACTGCAGCACTTGGACCATCTCTGTGTCTCTGATTAATTAAATGGCTGAGTGGAATCAGGAGGCCGAGCGAGCAACTGCAGGTCAAAACGTATTAAACTGTCAGCGCTGACCTCTGCCTGACCACTCTCTACACACCAGACGGACAGATGCAGACAAGGCCCCTCTGAGCAGCAGAAATTACATTTCACGTGGATGATGTGTGTGATGCATGTGTATGGTTAGTGAGGGAAAAAGAGAGATAAAGATAGAAAGAGAGAAGTGGGAAGGACAATAAAGAAATTGATTTCATTGAATGTGATGCGCTGAGGAATAAAGCCTTTGGCTTCAAAATTGCCTTCTAAAATCAATCGCAAGGCCATTTTATACAAATGAATGGTAATGGAGTGTTTAATGAAAGCCACAATTTGTAACGAACTGGTAAGAAATACCGAAGTGCAACCTCTGTTTTCACACCACTGTATTAGCACTGGCCTGCTGTCTTAGCATGCTGGGTACATGAGGCTTGGCTAAGTGGTCCCACTGCTCATACACTTCATTTTGCATGACAAATAAAAACAGAATTACCTTGGCCTGCAAAGACCCTGAAGCTGACCCAAAACTTCACACGGCAGTTTATGACTAGTCGAATATAGCCCACTGTCTCTAGTGGCTAAATCAGCTTGAATTCTGTCTGGATCCATAAGGCATACTTCTCCACAGACATCCATCAAAGTTAGACAGCTGTACAGAATGTTGAATAACTTCATAAGAAACTGTAAATGTGTTGCTACTAGCATAGCAAACTGGTAAACAGCAACTCTATACAGTCTATTGTTATTTTTCATACACATATACTATACATATAACCTCACAAATAAAAATATCACAAAAATAAACACACTCCTAAACTTTGTGGAAAGGTTGCCCAGAAGAGTTTTTGTAGCTGCAAGGTGTGGGCCTACAACATATTAAACCCTATGGATTAAAAATGTCACTTAAGTTCATATGTGTGTAAAGGCAGATGAGCAAATACCTTTTTTAATATAATGTATGCCTCACTTTCATTATTTGATATGTTATATTGTAAATGAAATATGGCTTTATGGGATTAGCAAATCCTATTAGCATTCTATTTTTGTTTACATTGTACACATTATCCCAATTTAGCAATATCTTGCTAAAATGAGTAAAGTATAAAAGGATAGTATCTGCATGCACATTTGGATATGCTGCTCCAAACCCTGTGCATATCATTCAAAATTAATGGTTTTAATTGTTGTCTTCCCAGATGGGCAAGGTACCCATGTGATGCATTATAATTTGTAATTTTCTGTTGAAGATCATTATTTTACACTATACACTACATCAATAAGTACTAATTTGAAATATTTGCCATGTCTAAAGACATACATACCCATGCATATCATAAAGATATCAAATAAATTTGATCTCAAGATCACCCTAAATCCCTAGTTTCTAGAAGATGTTTTTAATATTTAATGAAACATTTGTCCAATGTCACACTATAGAAAAGAGCATTTGTATGAGTAGCTGTGAATGGGATCGGTCACAGACCAACACCAACACAATGAAATTGACAAAGAAACCCCAAAGGGAAGTTTTATTTACACAGATAGAAATGAAGTAATGGAGGAGCACCAGGGTGGTGGCGGATCGAAAAACACTGGTCCTGTAATTCTAAAAACCATCATGTCACCCAAACGTTCGTGTCCTTGGCCCGCGCCATCCATTGTAGCGGGGCATGGTTGGTGACCAGGGTGAAGTGAAGTGCCCATCTGATGCCGAGAGCCTCGCGCTCCACAGCTGCATAGCGCATTTCCGCCGGCAGTAAGTTCCTGCTCAGATACAGGATGGGGTGCTCTCCATCTGTGAAGTCTTGAGAAAGTACTGCACCCAGGCTCAGAAGCGTCCGTCTGCAGGATGAAGGGCCGGTTGAAGTCCGGAGCGCGGAGGATGGGTTCACCCGCCAGGGCTGTTTTGAGTGCGGTGAACGCTTTCTCCATTGACCGGCCGGTTATACTGCTGCTGCTGCCACCGCTGGACCGATCTTGCTCCATGGCACCACAAGGACCTCGGTTGGCTCTCCTCTTCTTGGCACCACGTAATACAGGAGATTGTTCGTAATCAGGAAATAGCGATCTGGCAAGGGCCCCGCACCCTGCCTCTCCCCATTCACCATTAACACCTGATACCAGCAGTTTTTCAGGTTTCTCGTGCCAGCTGTTGAGATAAATCAGAGGTAGGGTTAACGGTGAATGGGAACTCACCTTCCTGATCAGCCTCCTCCGAATACCTGTCTCCCAGGAGAACCGGAACAGGGTTACGGGGGACTCTGCGTTTCTTCTTCTTGTTAGGATTGGCCTTTATTTGGCTCAGTAAAGCCTCGAAGCCGGTATAATATCTCCCGATTAGGATAGGCACGGGGAGGTTCAGTATGATTCCTACCAGCATTTCCCAGGTGCCAGCTTTGGACGCAATTAGCACCCGGGCCCCGCCCACCTGTCTCACATCCCCGTGAACACAGGTCACCAGCATCTGATGCTGTTCCTTTGCGGGGCCAGGTACAAGGTGGGGCTGAAGCAGGGTCATGGTGGCTCCCGTGTCTAGGATTGCGGTGGTCTTTCTGCCACCTACTGACACCTCTGTGGTGGAGAAGAGGTGGTGCCGAGTCCCCGTGCATGGAACACTCGGCTATCCATACCTTTCTGGATCTGTGGTTTGAACGTACCCCCAGATCGGTGGGCATTGGTTCGTCCTGAGAGCCCCGAAGCGATGCTTCGCCCGACGCACCCTCAAATGGCCCCCCACAAGAAGCAGGGAAAGAACGAGAGGGGGCAGAAGGAGGAGGAGGAGCAGGGGTTCTTTTAGCCTGGGTAGTTTGCTCTGGCTGGCCGTTACGGGCTTGTGAGCGGGCAGCATCCACCCGTTCAGCATAAGCTACCGTCTCTGCCATTGTGGTGAGAGCTAATTGCCCCACTGCCACTTGCGTGGCATAAGGCAGAGCCCGTATGTAGCCGTCAATAGTTACCCGCTCTGTCACCTGTGCGGCTGTATGAGTCTGACCCTGATGAGATTTAGCCGGGTTGTATTGCCACTTGTGAAACGTCATGGCTGCATGTTGTATTGGAGGAGCAGAGAAGCTTTGTTAGGGGATCGGGCTGTGTCAGATCCCTCAAGGTTTGTAGTCGCCCTCATCTGCTCCAGGACATGGGACATGTGGGAGAAACACACAGACAGGTAAGACAGGGTCATATAAATGAGAAAGATAAACAATGGTGAAAAAACAGACAGGTAGATTCGGCTCAGGACGTTGGCATAGCAGAGTAGCGAGCATAACGCTGAGCACGTAGGTCTCCGCGACATCGCCTTTTAAAGCCATCATCCTCGGCTTTGATCGGACTTAATCCGATACCAGCCAAGGAGGTAGGGGTGCTTTCCCGCGGGAACTCACGTGCTCCGCTCCTGTGCTTTGCCACTCTTACTGAATGGAGCGATGTCGCTGTTCCAGGTGCTGAAATCTGGCAGAGTCTGTTCTCCGTCATCAGAACGGGGAGGTGACGCATCTTAGCCCAGGGCCATGTGACAGT
This sequence comes from Lepidarchus adonis, assembly GCA_037576955.1. Lineage (NCBI taxonomy): Eukaryota > Metazoa > Chordata > Actinopteri > Characiformes > Lepidarchidae > Lepidarchus > Lepidarchus adonis. Next base: position 23,746,540 of record JBBIGC010000001.1, read on the forward strand.
AGCATTTAATATTGTACTTGTTTCAGTTCCTCATTGTTTTCTTTTCAGATTATCTCTATTGTTTTATATATATTATTTTTTCTGTCATTTTCAGTCTCCTAGCTTTTGTCTTGCTCGTGCATGAAACCAACATGATTATTGTCATAACCACAAATGTTGAAGACTGTGCCATCAGCCAATCAGCATTATTAACACATCAATACTTTAGCATTTCTACTGCGGTGAGTCATTTTCTTGAATAAAGCATGTTGGTGCTGAAAGTAAACATGGATTAGTCGACCAAGTATATTCCACTCAAAAGAATTGTCTTCAATGCTAATGAGACTCCTCAGGTCCTGTAAAGACTGTAGGAAGAACTTCAGAGACATGCACAACAAAGGACACATCAGCTAGGCAAAAACAAAGACTCAAAAAGCAGTCCAAAAACAAATTTAAGCCTCCCCTTAAATAAAGAGGGCTAATATTTATCCATAGCCTCTGGTGGATCTTTTAATCAGACAATATTTGACGGCGGACCATATAGGAACATACAGCAAGAAGAAAGTGAGAGAATGACTCAAGGCCACGTGTTGGAAGATGGGTACAATGGAACAGGCTGTGAAAGTTAATAAGGCTTGTTCTGTATATTTTTCAATTGCACATAATAAAGAATTTGATATGCCCATTTTGAAGTTGATATGAAGCATCTAGAAGAGGACATGGGGCATGTACTGTCTTTCAAGCCACTTTAAGGTATAATCTTCATACTGCTGCTTAAACAAAAAGTGTAAAAAATTATTATTGAGCCCAGTAAAGTAAAATAATTAGTACAGTCTAATATCTTGTGTGCTTATTAGATTCAGAATTATAGAGAGATACTTTTGCTGGTAAATGCTAACATTTACTACAAACACTAAATACTAAAATACAAACTAAATACATATAAAACAAGACATTAGGGTGAAAAAGAAAACTTCCAACCACCTGCAGAACATCCCAACGAAAACGGTATGTTAAAGGTGTGTTAAATTTGATGTTATTGCTTTCTCATACTGGTTACTGGAATTTCAACATAGCACCTTATGACAAATAACACTTAAAAAAATATATTGATGCTCTACATAAAAATGGCTAACACCCTGAAACTGAGCTGCAGCACGGTGGCCAAGACCATTCTGTGTTTTAACACAACAGGTTCCACTCTGAACAGGCCTTGCCATGGTTGACCAAAGAAGTTGATTGGATGTGCTCAGCATCATATCCAGAAGTTGTCTTTTGAAAATAGATGTATGAGTGCTGCCAGCATTGCTGCAAAGGTTGAGGGGTCAACCTGTCAGTGCTCAGACCATACGCTGCACACTGCATCAAATGGGTCTGCATAGCTGTTGCCTCAGAAGGAAGCCTCTTCTAAAGATGATGCACAAGAAAGCCCACAAACAATTTGGTGTAAACTTGCAGGCTAAAGATATGGATTACTGAAACCATGTCCTGTGGTCTGATGAGACCAAGATAAATGTAGTTGGTTCAGTTGGTGTCAAGTGTGTGTGGTGGAAACTAGGTGAGGAGTACAAAGACAAGTGTGTCTTGCCTACAGTCAAGCATGGTGGTGGGAGTGTCATGATTTGGGGCTGCATGAGTGCTGCTGACACTGGGGAGCTACAGTTCACTGAGGAAACCATAAACAACATGTACTGTGACATACTGAAGCAGAGCATGATTCACTCCCTTCGAAAAGTATTCCAACATGATGGACCTAAACCTATTTAGCATCTGTGGGGCACCCTAAAGAGGAAGGTCTCTAACATCCACCAGTGATGTTGTCATGTAGGAGTGGTAGAGGATTCCGGTGGCAGCCTGTGAAACTCTAGTGGACTCCCATGCCCAAGAGAGATAAGGCAGTGATGGAAAATAATCGTGGGCACAAAAAATATTAACAAATTTTCACTTAGGGGTTTACTAACTTTTCTTGCCAGTGGTTTAGACATTTATGGGTGTGTGTTGAGTTATTTTAAGGGACAGCAAATTTACACAGTTATACAAGCTGTACATTGACTTTTATCAATGTGTCTTCAGTGTCCAATGATATAAAGATATAATAAAATATTTACAGAAAAGTGAGAGATGTACTCACTTTTGTTAGGTACTGTATATGATATCAGTTGTGATTTTGTCAAAAAGACCTTAACTGAGGTTTTTCATCATCTACTGTACATAATTGTGAAAAGATCCAGGGAATCTGGAGAAATCTTAATGTCTAAGCTTGGGAGGACATTTGAATAATGCATCAAGAAATGCAACCAAAAACTCTGTTATTCAAACAGGAAGCCACACCCCAGTATAGAGTCCTCTGGAACCCAGCTCACCTCAGATAGACCAAAAGATATTGTTCTGTAGCTAAACGAGTCCACCTTTCAGTTTGTTTTAGGGAAATCTCTGAATCTCTTGAGCTCTCGGATATAAAGCGTCCAGACTGTGATCAGTACTTCATTTGTCTTGATACAGGGTGCATTAGTGTCAATGGGATGAGTGTGATGGTCCCACTGATGTAAAAGCATATTTTGGGATTTTAGAGAGACATACTCTGTTATCAAGGCACTGTCTGCTCCCAGGAAGTATTTGGCTATTTCAACAGCACAGCTTCGTGCACACAGTGTGTGCTTAATTCACCCCAGTTCAGATCCGTCTCTTATTGAACAATTTTTAATTCATGAAGAGGTTATACAGCCACCATGGATCTGAAGTCTTCCACTTCACTGTGTGAAACAGTATTAAACACAATTTTTTGAATTCATTGCGTGCATCAAATTTTACATTTGAATTAATGTAAATAAATCAGTGAAAACATTTGAAATCTTTTAATTGAAAATTATTAAAAAAGTTATATTTAACAGACTTTACAAATCGCACATTCTTGTTTTTTTTTACATTTTTATAAAAAAATTCAACTTCTCAGACCAAATATTACAACTTCTCCTTCTTATTTTGCTCAATGCCAATTTTTTTGAGTGTGCAGGCCTCAAATATAACATGAATATAACAGACTAATGAGCAGATTATTAAGGTGATTCATCAGCTGAGCCCTATACTCATTTCAATGTTGCATGACCGTTTCATGAATCAGATTTGCTCATATTATTCCGAGGGCTCCAGTCTGTGCTTGTTCTCTCACAGCTCTGATGTATAAAGACTGATATCTGGTGTTGTTAAAAAATCACATGTAATTGAATACATTCTTGTGCTTTGATGTCATCGTATTTGTGTGTGTATGTGTGTGTGCGTGTGTGTGTGTGTGTTTGGGCATTCATGTGAATGCTGAACAGGATAGCACGTGTGCCTTAGAGGCCTTTAACTGGGGGCGGTGGACTTCTACTGCTCTTCTGCTAAACCACGCCACCGCATCAGCCTTCATCAGGCCCACAAAACACACAAATAATAACCCACTCAGCGCAGCACACGGCAAGGTTAAACGGCCCAGACATTCAGCAAGGGCATATATCTCCATCTCTCTCTCTATCTATCTCTATCTCTCTCTCTCTCTCTCTCTCTCTCTCTCTCTCTCTCTCTCCTCTCTTACTCTTTCTCACTCTCTCATCTCCTCATCTCAGCACGAACCATGGTAAACAACAATACACACAGCCATGAATTATTCAGTGCAACAACAACAAAGACAGAAAAAAAGCAATTTACACATGAGCCAGATGCCCTCTCTAGATATATACTAGCATAAGCATGCTGGAATCAAGCAGCCAGCCAGCCAGGCCAAGCAGGCAGGCAGCCAAAGCAGGCAGGTGGGGGGGAGGGGATTCCTGCTGACTTGCAGGGTAAAGCTGAGAGAGCGTCTTTCTCCTAGGCTTATGAGACACCTCCTGCAGCCCAGCGGCCCGCACACCAGCCTGGGATTAGCTGTCACTGATCATCTCTTCCGCCTCCAGCTCTCACGGCTGGTGCGCAAGGCCTGCAGCTGTGCACACAAGGCCACTTCTCTCTGGAACGAGGTAGCTGGGAATTAGCGCAGACTGACCAATATGATCACATGACTGCTGTTCCTTTTGGCTGGAATGTCTCACGCTGCCCCAGTCTTGCCTGGAGTAGTGCATGCATGCAGAGCTATAAAACATTCCGGAATCTCCTCCATACCTGTTGAGCTTCTCCCTCAAGAGGATTGAACTGTCCAGTGATGTAGCATTAGCAGCAGAAAAAAGTGGCTGCCTTTATATGATCATATTGTGACCATTTTCTGGCTTGGATCATCGTCGAGGGAAATAATGGAGACTGACACCAAGGTTTTTATGCTTGAATTGGGCAGCAGCCCATTGCTTTAATAAAGGTACTAAAAGAACTCGTTAAGCAAGTGCATCCCCAACTGGCGTAGCACACAAGAGCATTCAGGCATCAAAACCCAACTGAAGGTGGATGGCTGGGCTCACTGAAGTCACCACGCAGAGCACCATGCACGACGATGGTGAGTCCAGTCATCCACCCCAAACCCACACAAACACAGCACAAAATGTCCTAAATAAATAAATAAACACAATAAGCCTCCCTACCCAGGGGGTTGTGTGGCACCGACGCACTCCCCCCTAAACCTCAGCTTTGTTACAATATGATTGTGGAAGATCAGACATCAAAACTGTGGAACCTCAAGCTAATGTTCTAAGCAAGATGTGTAAACAACAGTTAGCCTACCATTCCTCTTACGGATATGTTTTAACCTATTTTATTTTATTCTTATTTTTACTTAAAATGTATGAATAAAATATAAATTTTGCTTAGTTTAAACCAAGCAAAACAAAATGAGTAATGGACTCGCTGAATTTGCAGAAATCGTAATTGCAATATTTCATTTGAAAGGGTAAGTACTTACATTACTTGTTACTGCCAAAAAGAGTGGATGTACAGTTGACCTCTGACACTAAGAATGTTAGTGTCATGGGTCATGTCATGGTTGTCAGGATTTGGAAACAGGACGTGCACTCGATCTGTTGGTTAATCTGAAAATAAACACTACGACAGAGCTACAGGCTAATCAACCATTTCCATAACATTAACATGGATTTCACAAGGTATGACAACATATGACAATGTAAGATAATGAAAGACTAAGACTGTACAATGTAGAACCAAACACAAGACAAAATACAAAACACAAAATATTAGCAATAACTGGGGAAAAAAATTTAATTTCTAAGTTTTTTTTTATTTCTACCTTGATCAAATATATTTAATGCTAGTTACAGCCTCTGATCTATAACTGTATTTCCAGTAGTTATACCAAGTATTGAGTGGTTGTCTAGAATATATCATTACAATATGTCACAGTATTTATTTTACCCAACATCTAATACCAGCCATCATTTCAGAAATGATCAAATACTATGATTTGTCTTCAAAATCAAGACTAATGATCCTTTCTTTGACACACAGACTGAAAATATCCATGATATGCTCGGAAACTTCTACTGCATTGAAATTTATCATGACACTTATAAATGTTATCATACTGTTTACCCTGCACAGTGGTTATACACACTGCATACACACAGCACCTCTGCTTCACCCAACCCCAGATCATTCGTTGGTGTTGAAGCCAATAGCATCACAAACGGTGCTAATAGTTGGGTCTGTGGGCGGTGTTTTTGGTGTGGAAAGAGGGGGAAGACCCGTACGATATTTTTTGTTTTAGTGTTAATGGGTGGAGGCACTCATCAGGGGATGCTCATCAGACAGGCTGGTGATTATGTCTGCAGGCTTTTAAATTCAGGGACGCGATGTTGACACTCAAAGACTTAGCGGCGGAAGGGGTGGGTTTGCTTGCTGAGTATAAAAGCTGTTTAATCAAGGATACATATGCATCATTAATGAGGATGCTCCAAAGACAAAAAGGCAGTCTTCCTTCTAAAGGCAAAAAGAACAGGCAAAGGGTGTTTCAACCAATCAGGGAAGACGTAGGCCTACTGCGAGACATACTGCGAGATGTATTAATCCACTGGCTTGATGCAACGTGCTGTCATTTCTCCTTCCAGCTATGATAATGATAAATATTTTGTTATCTAGCATTAATTGATGACAGAGCCATGTTAATTTCAGCCCAATTTTTATTCAATTACCTCGTTGGGAAGCTAATTACAGACTTATTCATTTATTCATCTCTGCTAGAACGGTCCATCTTGGTTCACCATTAATTTCATTTTGGCTAACAGTAAGATACATTATTCATTAGTGAATTATGCAAATATAATTTCTTTTATTATCACAGGCAATGCATGGCAAGGAAGCAGCAATATTAGTTTCATTTGCGTTCATTAGACCGTGTGGTTTGCCACTGCTGGAAGGGAGAGGAAGAGTATCCTGGCAACAACGTGACCCCAGGGCCGAACCCAAGCAGCTGCATGCACTCACCCGCTCATCCTGCCCACAAGTACCAACAACCACACTTGTGTGTGTACACACACACACACACACACACACGCGCGCACGCGCGCACGCGCGCACACGCGCACACGCACACACGCACACACGCACACACGCACACACATTTCCTTAGGCTCTTGTCCTGCCAGTGTGTCCAGGCGAAGGTCTGGAGAGCACAAGGAGCAAATTACACCTTCATTAATAGATAGCCCTACTCATAATCTGGTGTGCCCTCCCTGTTAGCATGTCCTTGTAATCCTCGACCACGACGCTGCTCTTAACAAGGCTTAATGTAGCTGAAAGATGATGCTTAATAATCTATCAAAGATAGCAGGGAGCTGCCTGTAATGGAGGATCCCTTGTACATAATCAGGGGGCCCTGCTGTAATTCAGAGTGGTTCAGGGAGAAATTGCCTGGCTGGAGATAGGGCTGGAGAGCGGAGGCTGATGATACCCCTCAGCCCACATTCTAGCATGCATAGCCATTTTATATTTTTACACTCCTCACTCTCTGCCCTGCACCAAGCACTCCTAGTGTATGTGCGTAAAATGGAAATCCGGACATCTGGTGCATCAGTGTTTACATCTATGTAGGCTCTCTAGGGATACACTGAAATTTTTGTCAGCGAACACAGTCAAAAAATGGCCAAAATGCTTTCAGCTAATAGAGTAAAGTTATCTGGTATTTTCACACAAAAACTATATTATAGAATTAGCTACCAAGACATTAGTAGTCGAGAATTAAAAGGTGGGGCCATGGATCAGTCTAGTTTGTCCAGCACATCCAGCAAATGCCTCGTCAGATTGACGTCTGGAAAATTTGGAGGCCAACTCAACACCTCAAACTCTCCTCAAACTATTCGTGACCTTCTTTTGCAGTGTCACAGGGTACATCCTATTGAGAGAGGCCATTGTCATTAGAGAATACAAAAAATACATATAAAGCGGCATACTTGGACTGCAATGAAGTTTAGGTAGACAGAGTAACATCCATGTGAATGTCAAGACACAGAGCATGCCGACATGTCGAGCCACCAGAGTGGAATGGAATGACAGGGCCCAAGTGCAAGGGGAATGTAAACAGAGGCACGAGCTCTCGCAACACCATGCCCCGCCCAGAAGAAGTCCCGGTCGAAGCCACGGCAATAACATGGCCTTGTGTGAGTTGATTTGAGTGTACTGCTATCTGCTGAAAACAAGGTAGAATAACATAGCTGCAAGTGAAGTTTTGTGCTATAAGTTATAAGGCGAGATGTTAACCGCCAAGGGTGCTGCTCTGGGCTCCCAGCAAACCGGAATGGTCCCTGGTTTATCATCTCCAAACAGCAAATGCTCAGCCTGACTGGAGAGGGGGAAATGCTCAGTGTGGGGGGTGGAGCCACCTGGGGGAGGAGCACCAGCCCAACAGTATATGATGCACTGTGTTCTATCCATCATTGGCTGGATTCACTTTTTCAGCAATCTGTGCTATAGTAGCTCTTCTGTGAGATCAGACCAACATGCATCAATGCCCATGACCTTGTCACTAATTTACTGACTGTCCTTCCATGGACCATTTTTGACAGGTATTTACCAATTCATGCTGGGAAGACCCCACAAGACCTGTCATTTTGGAGATGATCTGACCTAGTCATCTAGCCACCACTACATTTTTGCATTATTACACTTAGCAATTTTCCCTGCTTCCAACACTAACCATAAGAACTCCAGCATCAGTTGTAAAAGGATAATTAATAAATCTGTCTGTGGTTTTAACATTGTGGCTGATGTGTGTATACCTCAAAATGTAACTGAACTTTACAGGAAGTTTCACCACATACTGTAGCTCACATAGTTTATCAGTTAAATCATCTGTAGATCATCACAGGACCCTTAAAGTACAGTATGTTTTTGGGTTAAGAAAACCTATAACAAGTTTCCAACTATAACATTGAAAAAGTAGAATTTTTTACTTCACTAATACACTATTAATAGAATTATGTCTAGGCAGAACCACATTAAGGAATCTATAGGAATACTGTTGCAATATGCCTTACCTAATTTGAGCAGGGCTCCCAAAGTTTTGCAAAATACTGTACTATGCAGCCCTAGTGTCTAAATATAGAGTAACAGGTTTAACTTCAGTGATCCATTGTGTCTTCCTCCCTCTCCTCATGGTGCATGTGTGCGTGCGTGTGAGTGTGTGATGGGAAGTGGAAAATCCAAGTGTAAGATGATGCAAGCAGACAGTGGTCATCATGTTATCTGTGCATGTGTGAGTATGATGAAACGGCACAAAGAACAGCTTCCACACTTGCAAGCAACACTGTTTTCAAGAATGCACTTGTGTTGTTTTTCTTTGAGTGAGTGTGTGTGTGTGTGTGAGCGTGTGTGTGTGTGTGAGCGTGTGTCTTATCGCTTCAGTTTAATTTAAAGAGCAAATCTAAATCGGACAGACTCCCCTGACCTTCACCAGAGCCTGAGGTACTGGTCAACCTCCAGCTGTCTGTTCTCCTAAGAGACTTGCTGCACAATGGTGCTGAGCCCACGGACGTCTGGCCAGCCTTTTTGTCTCCCCCACCGATCAGCGGAGGCTAGATAAAGCAATAGGTCTACACAAACACAGTCTGAAAGGCACTATCCAATGCACCTCTCCCTCCCTCCCTCTCCCTCTCTCTCCCTCTCTCTCTCTCTCTTTTCCTCTCTTTCTCTCTCTCTTTCTTTTTCTCTCTCTCTCTCTCTTTTTCTCTTTCTTTCTTTCTCTCTCTCTCTCTCTCTCTCTCACACACACACAAACACACACGCACGCACGCACACACACACCTCATGTGCATAAGGGGATCGCTCATTTGAAAATGTCACTTGCTGTCATTTTTATAATTTGATTTATACGTTGTCAGAAATCTACTTACGCCTCGCAGGCTGCAGGAGTCAAAAAGCCACCCAGGAGCCACTGGAGGTTAAACAGATCATTGTACATATTCTCCCTACAATTTCCTTTAATAACCCTTTAGAAGTACAAGAAGGAAGGAAATGGAATTTTAATGATATCTCCAGCTCCCCCACCCCTTTTCCCGTCCCACTATACTTTAACACTCCGCACTCAAAAGCTTTTCCTTCCAATTTCCTCTTACTGCAATTTTCATGTCATCTCATGTACATATTTCTTTTATTGACCTTTTCAACTGGGAGACGTGGGGTTGCTTTCGCAGAGTCGAGGGAAGCTGCTTTCAAGCCGCGTGCGAGAGAAAAATGTCCAAAAACAAGACATGCAAGCTCCAAGTAAATGAGGAGCTTCTAATATAGCATTATAACCTCCTTCATGGAAGACTCATACTGCTCCATGAGGCAACACTCAGTCAGACGGAGCTTTGATTACTTAAGCACCCTCGTGGCGTCTCAGAATAATGACATAGCTGCGCTGCGTTCCCATAATGCTCCCCCTGGTGCCCATGTATCATCACTAGCTCCTCAGGATGTAAAGACAAGCAGGCTGACCAGCTGTAAGTGCAGCCCCATGCTAACGGGATAGTCTTCTATAGCGCTTTGGATTATCTCCATATGTTCAAATTACAACAAGAGCGTATGGTGAAAATGAGTCAACTCTACAGTGTGAGACCCAGAGTAAGGACTGGAATCATAAGGATTTGGGACGAAGTTATTGCTATGGTTAGATTGTTATAAGCAGGACCGAATAAACATTTAAGGAGAAGCCTCTTTATGCAACTCGTCTCATTAAGGCTGTATGCAAACAAAGGCTACTTCTGACTCATGATGAGACGGCTGTATGCTCCTGATCTGATCAAAAGCAAACATATATTTAGACCTCAGCTCAAACAGCCAGATATAAGAAACAATATTTGGTCAAAGTAAAAATAATAGGCTACTTGTATTTCATCTTACATAACAGTTTCATTCAGGTTTGTTAGTAATTTCTTTAGATTTACACATAAAAGTGCTATAAAATAGCTATTTAAAGGGCAGGATTTACCAAAGGAATCACTTTACAATAAGAACATAAATATTTTGGTTATTTATTAATTCATAGAAACATTAAAATAATTAGTAAGTTGTTAAAATACACAAACAAGTGCAACCTTAACCTGTTGGATGCCCACAGTCAACTATACTGGTAAATTGGTCTCATCATTTACAGGGGGTCCTCGAGTTATGTCAGGGTTCAGTTCCTCTGAGTATGACTCGAATTTTGACATAAGTCAGAACTCATGTATGTAATGATGCTTTATTGAACAGCTCTGTGCTTTATTAACAGCCGGCAACATTCATGAACGCTCTTATATTACAGTAAAGCATTTAGGAAACGTTGCTCCAGATAGAAATGCTCTTTTTAATGCTTCAACATGCACCACAGAAGAAACGCATTGGAGAGGAGACTTGTGGCAAGACCACACTGACGGTGCCTTAGCACAGTGCACTATTAACCCCCCCATCTCACCCACCAACACTAATGGTGAATAAAATATAAACATCACAGCATTAATAGAGAAAAACAGGGCAAAGTGAATTAGAAAGCAGAGCTGCCTGCACACACACGCACACACACACTGCACTATTATCCCCCCATCTCACCCATCAATCCACATGAACTCTTATTCAACACTAACAGTGAAAAAACATAAAAAATACAGTAATAACAGTGAAAAATAGCTCAACCCTGTCTTCTTTCTGCCCGTCCCTGCAAGCACACAGGCTCACACACACTACACACACTTATCTCATGGCACTTGCGTATTACCATAAAGCATTTAGTAAGCATTCAACTACCATATATAACAGTAAATACACATATTTTTAAAATGATACAACTGCAAATATTTGTAAGACGAGTATGACGCAAGTCGAGGACCCCCTATACTGATTTTATATTATCTTTAGCATCAGTTAACTTCATCAGTTATTCATTTTTATCAGATACATCACTGTCACTGTTGCCTTTTTAATGTGTGTTATAACTACGTAAGAATAATTTTGGGGTCTTCATGACCTAACAACAATTATTTTACCCCATTCCTGAACCCATTATAAGGGCCTTAGTTTAAAGTGATGCCAACTATAGCTTCATTGATCCAAAAACATGAATTCATTTGGTCTAGTGCCCTAGAGGGTTATAGGTTCAAGCCCCAGTCCAGGTGCTGTGAGCAAAGTGCTGTCCCACTGCATGTGGAAGGGTTAAATGAAGGTTTGAGTGTAAATGCTAATGATGCAGAGGTCACATTTCATTGTGGTGTGATTTGGTGTGTTCACAATGACGAATAGTCACTTTCACTTCAGTACCTTATACCAACGTGATGCTACTGATCTATGAATTGTATTATCCTGTCACTGAACACCAGTCATCTCCATCTTTAAACTGAGCATTTGCACTCATCTGGCACATGCAAACTAAAAATGCTTATTTCCCAATACACTAGGACATTGATGTTGATCTTGAGAGCAAAGTACACAAAGATTAATGAAACCAAGTCAGGGTTTGCCTTTTCTCTCTCCACCTCAGAAAGAACAGAGGAACTCGCTCTCTCTAAGTCTCTCTCTCACACGCATCACCAGCAGGGATTTCGCCTGCCCTGGAGCACTCTGATCCTCTCCAAAGTCCAGGCAGATTGTCGGAGCTTTCAAGAACAAAGCAGCAACAGGTAGCGGGGTCCTGGGGAGAGGGCTGAGAGCTGAGAGAGAGGGGGACGCTTTTGATAGGGGCTCCACTGCAGAGGGCCATTCAGATTCAGACGAATAACAGGTGAAGCGGCACTTCTTCAGTTGCCGTCTATGGAAAAAGGTGTATAGACGACTTATTTTCTCAGAAATTCAGCCCTAAAAACTAAGTCTAAGTCACTGTAGCAGCCAGAGCCGCCATCGCTATTACAGAATTAGAGATCACATCATATAACCGCAACGTCTTCACCCATACTCTCCAAGCTGGTTCTGTGGACACATGGTTGGGCTGCCCAAAAATTCACAATGCATGTGTATATTTTATGACTGTAATAATCATGAGTTATTATTATGTAATAATGTAATTACAGTAAAAACTGTAATAATCATGAGTTATTATTATAGTGACCCAATTATCTATCAATCAAACCCAATTATTTAGAAAGTTACAATTCATCTCAAAAGTCTAAGACACACCAATTGGCCATAACATTAAAACCACTTGTCCAAAGTTGTGTAGGTTCTCTTATTGCTGCTAAAACAGCTCCGAGTGTGGTGCACTGTGTCCTGACACCATTCGATCATTGTCAGCATTAACATTTTGAGATCTATTGGGATTGAACCAGGTGGGCCAGGTGTCACCAGTTCACTGTACACTTTTTTTAGGTACTATCCACTCTAGCCAGTCTAGCCGTCCCAATAAAGCCCTTGACAAAGTGGCTCAGATCCTAATGCTTGGTAATTTTTCTCCTTCAGCAAATTCAAGAGCTAAGAGTTCACTTGATGCTTAATGTAGCCTTCTCCTTGACAGGTGCCATTGTAACAAATCAACAAGAGAATCAATGTTATTCACTTCACCTATTAGTGGACAAATGCTTTGGCTGATTGGTGTCAACACTCATTGGCTAGAACATGCATCCAGTGTTAGCTAGTCTACTCCTAACTGTAAGTAGCGGTTTAAGGCAGACTGAAGCTTCGCCTTGGTGCTAATGTTGGACTGAGGAATAGAATCAGTATTTCAGACCAGATACACAGTGTTGAAGGCGACTCCTCCAGAGAAATCCTGAACTGCACCGTCTGCCCAATGCCAGTCCCTCAGAGCACGGAACATGATATATACATCATGATACGGCATGGCATATCAGTAAACGAAGCGGGCAAAACAAATCTCTTTGTTCTTTTCAGCAAAGGCACCGGTTATCGGGGGGGCTTTCTCTGCATGTGTGTGTGATTGTTTCGGAGCTGAAGGAGCTCTTATCTCCGTGCCTGTTAACGAGGCCCTTCATTAGGGCTGCTTGTTGCCATTCACGACACTCCGTTGCCATGCCTACCGCCTGGCGTTGTCACTCAGCCCGGGACGTCTTTATCAGGGTAAGACTGGTGAGCGCTCTGCCAGAAGCTTCTATCTCCTCTTCCACCAGGAGCGTTCAAAGCCAAGAAAACCCAAACTGGCTCGGAGTTCTCCGACTGCAGCATTTATGTTTCCCACTTTACAGAGAACGCGATTTGCATATTACTTCAGCGTGACTGTGCAGACTTTTTGCCGCAGTTCTTTCAAAACAGCGTGCTGAGTGAAAAGTGAACCAAAAAGTTTTCCCTTTACACCAAATGTAGTTTAGTGTCTGAAGTTGGCTTCTTTAGTTTTGCAATTAAGCTGCAATGTTTAAACTGGATACCTAAACTAGGGATGCACCGGTCTGATATTGATATCAGATATCAGTCTGATCTCTGCTTAGCATCAGTAAGAATGGGCTGATCCATGTGTCTAATCTATTTAATTCAACTCTGTTGTCCAACGTATGCAATTCAACCATGTAGATGCACGGCTACTGTGCTAATAATAATTCAGTTTTAGGTTTAAATGTATTTGTTTTTTGAACCATGATGTTGCCTTGACACAAAATAACTCATACAGCTTAGTGATCAATCACTGCTCAGTATTAACCAATACCAAAGCCCAAATATTGGTGTTTGGACTGAAAAAAGTCAGATTGGTTATAATAAAGAGGTTTCTGATACTATATATGGCGCCTATGCTGTCTAGTACCTGAATCTGGTCTGTAGCCTTGTTTGTTCCTTCTGATAGCATTATACCATACAGTCAGAGAAACTTCAAATCTCAAACTTGAGAATAAAGAGCTGCATTAATTCTGTAACTCCAGCCAACTGAGCAACTACATTCAGGATAAGGGAGATTTATTTTTTTGTTTTTTTTTTTTCTTTTAAAAGAAGTGTATCACGCCAGCAGTGATGCATTTTCATTTCATCATGAAGGTGATGCTCTCACTTCGTTTCCCCATAAGAGCATGTTTTTGGGGTTTTCAGCACGCCTTCACAACTAATACTAACCATTACTATTCCGAGATATGCCCATTCATTTGAAGGCTATTATAGCTTCCAAACAGACAAAATTCATGAACGTGTCAATGTAAATCATGCCCGGCACCAGCCGTCACCCCTGTCCCTCCCCTCCCCATTAATCTCACTCAGCTCTGGCATCAGCGGCACCTGGATTCTCATCATTATGAGCGGAGGGGGGAAGCCTGAATCTGAAGGGGGGGCATGCGAAGCACCGTGCTATATTTTTCACCTTATTGAAAGTGACACTGTGAGAAATAAAGGCCTGGTAAACACCAAGAAAACTATTTCATATGTGCAGATATGGTGATTATTCGGTAGCAAAACAAAGAAAGTAATCTAGGCTGTGCTGCAGCTGTGGAGCTGGCTGTCATGTATCAGTGTTCTTATCGCTGAGGAAATTAGTTGGTGGTGCTGTTTTTTATATAACACCAGCAGGGAAATGTGTAAGGGACTCTCTGTGCATATGCTATTAGCAAAGCAAAATCGAGTCTGCTGCTGTAGACAGACAGCCAGGCTGTGCCCTAGCTACAGCGTCAGACCCTCTATTGAGATTTCCTCAGTGAGGGAGGGGTTCTAACTTTGGTAGTGAGGTTCTTTTGGCTCCTTTATTCTCGTTATACAAAATGATACATTTTCCCATTTATTTCTTTATTCAAGTATTTATTTTTTCCTCCCAATGTTCTCCCAAATTATTCATTTATTCTAAACCGCAGGGAAGCTGGAGCCAATCCCAGATGACTGTGAGCACAGGGCAGGGTACACCATGGACACGAGGCCCACTCATCACAGGGCAACACAGTGAAAGACAACCATCCACACACCTTACTCACTCACACCTACAGGCAATTTATAGTAGTTAGTCAACCTAAACCACAAGTGGGAGGAAACCAGAGAACCCAGAGGAAACCCATGCAAAAATGGGGAGAGATTGTACACTATGTACAAGCGCCTATGGCCGACCCAGGGAACGAACCCGGGAACTTCTTGCTGTGAGGCGGCACTATGTGTGGAAAAAAATGTCATTTACAATTATTACTTTTCATTTTTTCTTTTGTAATAGCCAGTCATAAAGAGAACTACCACTATTCACAAGTGTTTGTCTAAAATGAAGGAGGAGCACACAAAATAGGTGAAGAATAAAAAAAGTACACTGCTTTCTTCCAGAAGAGCTGATTCAAAACGTAGAATCCAATCTTAACAAGTCATTTCTCTTCCATCATTAAACAGGATGGCGTTTCTGCCCATCACACCTCAGCTTGATATAAACAGAACTGACATTCTCAACAAACCAGTCGAAATCATTCTCAGGAAAAATGCTGCCAAAGAACTGAACTGCATTAAGAAAGCAACTCAGCAGCTTATCTCAGGTATGACTGATCGTCGATGGACTGTTTGGTTAAATATTTGTCTGAGAAACAAACCACAGTCTTAGTGGAAGGAGCAGTGGTGGACTAGGGGTTAGGAACTTGCTCTTGGTGATCAGTTTAGCTGTTAGCTTTTGGCTGCTCCACATGTGGCTGAGTTACATGCAGGGGTCACATTCCATTGTGGTGCACTTTGTGTGAGGGGTGTGTTCAAAACAACAATTAGTCACTTTCCACGCTAACAGCACTAAGGTCAAATATCAGGGTCGGGTCAGGAGCTTTTGGGATCATTCTAATAAAATGTTGATTGAAGGGGATGTTGGGCTTCAAAAGGTGGGAGTCGGCTTATTTGTTGCGCACCAGTTTAAATGGCAGGGTTCTCACTTACACTAACAAATCACACTCTACTAAACTTAACACAACCTCACTATATAGACTAATTGTCATTGTGAACACACCCCATCAAACATAGTGCACCAGGATGAAATATGACCCCTACATCCAGATGTATCCAGATGTGGAATTAAATGTCCTATATTAATATTACTTTTTCATTTTTTGGTAGATATGAGACAAATATCTAAAAGGTATGGGATTTTTGTTCAATAAAACCTTACTAGCTAACATGGAAGAACTGCCATGTAGAAGTGAGACCTTTTCTCCTCTTCCTTACAACAAGCTCATCTCGGCAAAAGCAAGGTGCAGGTCCCTATATGTTTCTGTCCATACAATGTGACTGGCAGAAGTAAACACTCTTAACAGGCCATGTAGGAGCAGACAAATAAAGGACGTGTGTGTGCTTGAATGTGTGTTGGCTGGTTGCAGGAGATCGCCCCACATTGCTCTGGGGCCTCTGTGCCTCAGACTGCTCCCGATAAGCTTTTCCATTGGCATTG
Source organism: Lepidarchus adonis (assembly GCA_037576955.1). NCBI lineage: Eukaryota > Metazoa > Chordata > Actinopteri > Characiformes > Lepidarchidae > Lepidarchus > Lepidarchus adonis. The sequence goes on from JBBIGC010000001.1 coordinate 23,763,200, forward strand.
TTCTGAAGAGATAGAACTCACTGAAATGAAATCTAAAGGCTGAAAGAGCCCATTCTCTCTCTCCCTCGCTCTCTCTCCTTTCTCTCTGTGAGCTTATCTGTCAGAAGGACAGGAGAAAATGGGCACGCTGAGAGAAAAAGCCCAGGTTGACCACCTCCCTCTTTCTCGCCCTGCTCTTTTCAAGCTGACCACCGCCGGACATTTCAGTATCTCCACCTCGCACACAACTCAAAGGTTTTGTTTTCCCATAATCCCGCCAAACACCGCGCGTGCTGCTCGGCACAGTGGACGGAGCGCCAATTAGGTCCCTGTAGAGCTTGAGGACAGGCGCAGGAAGACAGCACAGCACGCCACATGGCCAATAACATCACACAAGACATTTCTTGCACAGTTTCACCTTTAAAGTGACAATATCCTGACTTGCGCACCACTTCATCTCCACTGATGGACCATATGGACTGGGGAGTGTCTGGGACATCACATTGAACAGAAACAACAAAAAAACAAAAAAATCTGTCCAGTTCTGTGCTTCTGGAGCCACGCCCCCTCCTCCTCCTCACTTCTCCTCTTCTGCTTCTTCTTCTACCTCATTCAGAGCTGCTGTCTGCCTCCAGCGAGAGCCACCCAAGAGAGCTGTTCTCATTAACCTTCTGCGCCTGTGCTCGGCACCGTTTAAAGGCAGAAAAATTCACCTCCCGTGTCAGATCGATTCTTTTCACGCGTTCGCCGTGCTTACTGCTCGATCCGAAAAACTGGCCGGCCCCTGTTTTTCCTCTTCCTCCTCACCTCACCTCCTCTTTTAGCTGAGAAATGGTGTGTTCGCCTCTTTCGACATTTCGAATTCAGCTATTCGACTTCTGCATCTCAGGGCACTGGGATCACAGTTAAAGCAAGAAAACTGAACAGAATGGACTTCAGCCAAGAGTGATGCAATTACACCAACACAGAAGCACCAACATGGGTGTGTTAGTGGTTTATACAAATGTATAACTAGACATTTATATAAACCACTAACACACCCATGTTGGTGCTTCTGTGTTGGTGTAATTACAATGCCCTCCATCCATAAGGTTTGGGACAAAGACATATTTTTTTATTTACCCCTCTGCTCCTCAATGTACAATTTAAATAAAATCAAATGTGATTGAAGTGTACATTCCAGACTTTAGTTTAAAGTTATGTGCATACATTTTAGGTTAATCACGTAAAAATTGCAACACTTTTTTCCAAATCCCCCTCATTTCAGAGCAAAACTGTTGATCTTCAAAATAGATTATAAGCATAAGAAATACAAGAAAAGCATAAACCCTCCTAACTTATAATGGAGGTTGATGTAAATGTGCCTTTTCTAAGCGATTCTTCACCATTTCTGATTATTAATTAACCATGAAAGTAAAAACTAAAATGTTCAAATTCTGTAATAATGTCATATAAAGAAAAAAAAAACAAGGTTTTGTTCTGGCAGCAACGATATTCAACTGTACACATAAGCAGATAGAATGATCTCAACTTAATCCTAATGCTCAGCTACCAAAAACAAGAGAAATATCTTAGAAGATTGCTGTGCCTACATGTTTTAGCAGAAAAATGTTAGAAAAATCACCTAGTTGAGCAACATTTGCAATAGGAGTTTTTCTGGCACCGCCAGTGAATTAATGTCCCACTTCCTGCTCTTAATCTTACTCTTCCAACAGAATTAAGTAAACCACCACTCAGAGATTAACCATCTTTCTTCGCCCCCACTCAGTGTCCTAGTTCTGATGGCTCCGTGTGTTATGTGAAAGTGTATATGGACTGAAGGAGAAATGGACGAAATTAATGTATATGTATATTGTATATTAATGTATATTGTTTTAACATCTGTAGTCAAATAACTTATTTGTTAATTCAGCAAATAAATAGTGATTGTGTATTTAAATGTGACCAAGGGCATTTGAAATTTGCATATGATTGTATGTTTGTCTGTTGATCAGCATGTTCCTTCTTTTTTCCCTCTTTATCTATCCTTTTGTCTTCTCTGAACACCTAGGGTGGAGTGGAAGGGGCATTATTATTATTATTATTATTAGTAGTAGTAGTAGTAGTAGTAGTATTAATAATAATAATAATAATAAAATATATAATAATAATAACAATAATAATAATAATTAGAGAGAGAGAGAGAGAGAGAAAGAAAGAAAGAAAGAAAGAAAGAAAGAAAGAAAAAGAAAGAAAGAAAGAAAGAAAGAAAGAAAGAAAGAAAGA
>JBBIGC010000001.1:23791005-23812107 GCA_037576955.1 Lepidarchus adonis
AGAGAGAGAGAGAGAGAGAGAGAGAGAGAGAGAGAGAGAGAGAGAGAGAGAGAGAGAGAGAGAGAGAGAGAGAGGCACGACTGCTCTTCTGCAGGCCCAGGCAGACAACATCATTAAAATCCCCTATGGTGGTCGAGCTACTTCACCATTAAACGCCATTACCATTAATTGACCGAACAAGTGTCGCTTTGGCTGATGTCTAATACATGGCATATGACAGGACATGGCACAGTGAAGTCTCATCATAATGCCGCTTTTATGGCGCACAGGGACGGGGCAGGTCCTGCCCAAGCAGCGATAAAACTGCCTTTAAATGTAGTTTGCGAAACGGAGGTCTCTCTTGGCCTGAAATTTATGTGTCTTATTAGCGGTGGGCTGCACATTTACCCCTCCAAGATACAGGCCTTTATGAGATCTTCAAGCAGGATTGTTATGAGGTAAAGCTCTGTCCAGACACACAGCACCAACAAGTCATATAAAAACATGAAACAAGAGGAAATGCAGCAGTTGTTTAAAGCAGGGACTGGCAACCCACGTCTCCTTGCTGAGGCTTCGTTAAGCCTTGACTAAAGAAAAAAAATGGTTATTTATTTATTACATTTTTATTTATACATTATTTTATTTTTGTTTATTTTGTTACATAGTTATCTTGGAGTTTGAGGTGATACTTAGAATTTTAATTTTATAATTTGTCAATTTAAATATGCTTTACGTCCACGTCCGCGGTAAGAGAACCATGAATACATCCCAAAAAAGAAACCTCTCTGAATAGTTTAATTCTGCATGGACACATTCCTTTGCCTTCACTGCCAACTACACTGCTTATCTGTGTGTTTGATAAGTGGCGAGAAATTAGCAAACAACTAAAATGTAAAGTTGAAAGACATTTTCAAAATAAGCATTCAGCGATTTCTGAAAAGTACCGACTGAAGACGGCGAAAGAGCGATTTCAGAACTACTACGGGAAGTTGAGCAGAGCAAACACACTTTCTCAAGAACAACTCAATTACAGCTGCTAGTTTTGAGATCAAAGGGAGGGGGAAACCGTTCACAGATGGAGAATACAGAAAAGAATTATTTATAAAAATATCAGAACATCTATTGTCCAAATTCAAAAACAGGAAATTATTCCGAAAAATAAAGAAATGCTTATTTCTACAAAGACTGTCAGTGACAGCACTATTAAAATGACAATAAACATCACCAGTAAGCCTAATTTTTTATTTACCTTTTTAAAACTTCAAGCTTCAACTACGTTTTTTTTAATTATTTTTGTTTTTTAATTAAAGTGGGCTACGTTTTATCTTAATTTTACACAAATACGGAAAGGACTCAAAAAGGCGTGCATTGTTCAGTGTTTAATTTAGTTCAAAGTAGGCCTACACATGCACACTGCAATTCTGATTTTTACATTCAGTTGTTGTAAAAGGCTTTTGTAAAAGTTTATGAATATTTTTTGAATAATTTTATGTATTTTGTGTAATGATCACTCACAGACACAGGCTCATCATTTTGGTGACATTTAAATTTGATGAATTTCCATTGTGTGATCTCGGTTTGTAGAATGAAACAGCACCCTAGGGCTGGGAAATTCGACGATATTTATCGATAATGTGATAAAATGTGGCCCAAAATGAATTTCTGAGCATATCGTGATGTCATCAGTACAATGTCAAACCTCATGTTTCTCAAACAAAACAGCTTCATTAGTTGTGCATGAGTGAACTGTGGTATGAAAAACACTGAATAAATATAATTTGTACTCATTATACTGTGATGTTTTTTTTTATTATGGCACAGCAGTTGTTGTTCCGTAATAACAGACGATGACAAATACATATTGTGACATATCGCATACTGGGAAAATTTCCCAAATTATTGTGATATTTTTGCCATATCACCCATCCCTACACCACCCTGCACAATTTTGCTCTTTTTTCAACATTAAAACAAAAAATATATAACTACATGTAAAATTACAGCTAAATATTTTAAATTATTCTGAAGAGTAAGAAAAGTGTAACTGCTGATATTATAACTAAATGGCCACTTTTATGTGTCACTCAGTTTTACCGAACCCCACTGTGCTCTATGGCTTTCCCCACAGATCCCTCTCTGATACCCAACCACAGTTACTGTATCTGACAACATGATTTCATTTAAGTCAGGGAACATAATTGGAAATTCGGCAGGGCCGTTTTTTTATTTTATTTTTTTTATGAACTACAAAACATATCAGCAGAGGGAATACGCGGCGGCGGCGCAGTCAGACGCAGGGAGATTGTGTTTACATGCAGCCGATGGATGGAGAGGAGGCAATCCAACACTTGGTTAAATTCCTTGGGCCACCAGGGAGAGGAATCTACCTCCTGCCATGGCCGCTCATGCTAAATCCCCCGCAGTCTGGAGAGAAAAGCAGCAGCCCGCCTTCTCCTCATGTCAGACAAATACAGACGGGCCGTCACGCGAAGGCGGAATCCTACCAAAACATTCCAGTGCGAAATTTTAATCAGACACTCTGAATTATTTATCAAGGGACAAACGCATCCATATGCTGTAAGTCGGGGAAGCGCGTTTCAGAGTGAAAGAGCAAGGGAGAGAAAGAGGCTCTGATTTAACAGATGAATTTATGCAGAGTGACAGTAGTTTAACAGAGTTCTAATGACTTAAATTTGATACATGAGCATCGGGAAAGTTTGTCCTTTTTTTTTCTTCAAGTCTTTTAGAGTAAGGAGGGTGGCATGGTGGTGCAGTGGTCATCACTGTCTCCTCACAGCAAGAAGGTCCTGGGTTTGATTTCCAAGTGTCCCACAGGTGCCTTTCTGTGTCTTTGCTGGCCAAAGACTGGTGATTTAACCGGCTACTCCAGATTTCCCATAGGTGCGAATGGTTGTCTGTCTCTGTTGGGATGGCATCCTTCCCAGGGTGCCCATAGTCAGCTGGCACGTGACCCGAAATAGCATTGTGGACAATGTTTTTTTTTTTATCAAATAGCTTTAAATACCTAGAGAGCCAATAAAATATTTTTCACCAAACTACACATCCCAAAACAGACACATTAATATCTATATGCTTTCTGCTTCATTCTAATAGTCTCAATGCAACTTAAATGTTGATAAATGCTCCCATATACAGTACACGTGATCTTGTTGGGCAGTTCATCCATCTAGCCCCACTAACTGCTCTCTCTTTTCTTTACAGTCTTCCCAGTGTGTTTGACCTCATTAGTTTCTGACCACAGGACCAATGTGAACTGGAGCTTTTGGCCTTTGCAGATTGAATTACTCTACAATAATTCATTTATTTATTCATTGTACAAACATTCATTTATCCATTTTAGATCATGGGGAAGCTGGAGCTGATTCCAGTTGACTATGGGCAGAAGTACAGGAGACCAGGCACCTGTGGTTGACCCAGGGATCGAACCCAGGACTGGAACCATCTATAATACACAATCGACTTTTTTTTTTAGTTTTGGAAGCACTTTTTATGGATCTTCAAGAACCTCGCTGTTATAATGCCTGTTGTTCAGTGTTCTAGACGTACAGACGACACACAGAAATAGTACCTGTTATAAATGTATGGTATTAAATAATCTATATCATATTGCCGACCTGAGACCCAAAGACCTCCTTGATGGGCTCCAGTGTTTATTCAGAGTGATAAAGAACCTGTATATGGTTCCTTAAAGAACTTTTCTAATGTCCAGTGAAAGCAGACTGACCATTCAGTCACTGAATAGTAAGTATTAGAATGTAATGAGAGAGGGAGAAAGAGAGAGAAAGATAAATAAAAAGAGAGAAAGGAGAGAGAAAAAAAAAAAGAGAGAGAGAGAGAGAGAGAGAGAGAGAGAGAGAGATATGGAGAAAGAAGGGAGCAAATAAACAGAGCAATCAAATCCAAACAGTGGCGGAGGTGGAAATGGATATTCAAAGGCAGGTCTCATTTGCCATTGGGGCTGGCTGAAGGGGAGGGTGATTATTTGCATAACAGAATTGGAAGTGACTGCTAGCGTAAGGCATACACTCCACTCTCGCACACACACCACAGACACACACCCTGCAGCCTATGACCCTTTTCCCCCTATTTTCATTCTCTCTTTCTTTCGGTGGAAAAAAAATCAATGCTAAGGGACCTGGCCTCTCTCTTTTTCTCAAGGATGATGGATCTGGCGACTCTCTCTCTCTCCCTCTCTCTCGTTCTGGTCAGATTCTCTTTTTGGCGTCACTTCGTCCCGATCTGGCCAGAGTGATTGCTCGCGGCCATGTCTGGAATGCACGCTCCATTCATTTTTAGCACTGGTGATTAAACACGCAGCTCTGGGCAATACGTCTCCCTGCACAAAACAATGCAATTAATGCACAACAGATCAAAACGACACAAAAAATGCTGAACGCCCTCAAAAAGACACCTGAGGAGAAAGGGGGCTGAGAGAGATACTTGGCAGAGTGCAGCAGCACTTCAACATTATAAAGTGATCAGCAGTCAGGAGCGAAATTTATCTGAATTGCAGAGAGGAGGAAATCATGACGGAAGAAGTTATTATTAGAAACTAGGAGAACGAGCGGGATGTAATTAGCCGAGGGAGGAGGCAAAAGTCCACCCCAGTGTAAATGTGACCCATTCTTTTCCTCTCTGTAAGGCATACATCACATTCTCCTCCTTGCAGAAATCATTGCACTTAATTGAATTTGTTAATGAATATTTGTTTTTTGAATTGGTCATTACGCTGGAAGACACTGACCACGCATCGTTACGTTTCTGAGGTTCAGGAATCATACTGAATTCAGTTAAGGCCTTGAAGATAACTACCAGAGAAAAGAGGGCAATTGTGTCTACTGTTACCTATTGTGTCTAAATGAGACACAGATCTGATATTTTTTGTGCTGTGCGAATACAAAATTGGATTTTTCACAAATCAGGTTTGATTTACGTTCAGATGTGCTCCCGAAGTTTGAAAAGGTTCTTGAGAAAGCAAAGATAAAATCATTCATGCAACGGTCAGATTGGAACTCATGCAATTTTCCCCCTTCATTCCACATACCACATAACCATCATCGTTCAGACAGCGTGACTGCAGCAACAAGTCTGAGTTAGTGCCAGTTACAGCTACAAAAGCAATGCCTCTCACTAAAGACGAAGTATGTGTGATGATTCGGGCGGATTCATCACTATCAGCAGAAAAACACATAACTAATCGTTAATCTAATTGCTTTCTAATCAGAAAGATGATTAGAATTGCCAAATGTTTCAATAGATATGACATTTCTATTGCCCTATGGAAGATCAGAATGTTAGATAACAGTAGATCAGAGGAAATATAAAAAAAAAATACCAACTGTACTGCATTTGTACCTTTACCGATCTCTCTAAAGGCAATAATTCATACAGACAGACTGTTGGAGCAAAACCTTGTATGGGTGTATCACATCATGCTTCATTCTGTTTTGTCTTGTAATATTCTTAATAAACTTGGTACAATGTCTTTCACATACCATTTACACAATGTACTTGCAATGTTTTATGTCCCTTGTTGTCCCGTTGTTTAGTGTAGAGACTTTGTGTGAAATGGCATTCTGAAAAAACTGCACGGTGTATATTGTTGTATTGACAACTCTATTGAATCTCCATTTTGTCATGTTTTAAATTTTTACATAATTTAAAAACACCAGCCGATGTTTACATTGTGTCAAACTTTCATGATGAACAGACCAGCAGAAATGGTTCAAAATCACTTACAAATAGTACATTTTACATTAACCTCATTTTAACCTCATTAACCATTTTGGGGAGGCTTTTGTCTGGCAGCAGCAATATGTCAATATAGGCAGGTTTGTACAGTGAGTCCTTGAGTTACATAAGGGTTTGGTTTCTGAGAGTGTGACGTAACTCAATTTTTGATGTAAGTCAGAACTCATGCATGTAATGATGCTGCAGAGGCTTTATTAAACAGCACTGTGTTTTATTAACAGTAGGAACATGTATGAACGTTCTCATATTACAGTAAAGCATTTAGGAAACATTGTTCCAGATAGAAATGCCCTTTGTAATGGATTCAACATTCACCACAGCAGTAAACGCATTGGGGAGGAGACTTGTGGCAAGACCACACTGACGGTGCTTTAGCACAGTGCACTATTAACCCCCCATCTCACCCACCAACACACATGAACTCTTATTAACACTAACAGTGAATAAAACATACAAAACAACAAAAAACGGACCCCTTCTCTTTCTCCATTTCTGCAAACACCAAGCTCTCACACACTGCATGTGCTCACCTCATGGTGCTTGTGTATTACTGTAAAACATTTAGTAGGCGTTCCACTGCTTTCTACTACCGTATATGACCGTAAAAACACTTTTTTTTGCCAGTGATGCAAGTTGAGGACTCCCCTGTATACATAAATAATTGGCAATGGCACACAATCTTGTATAGGCCCAGACTTATTAAATATGAGGAAAAATGCCAAATGGAGCAGTAATATTATCAACTTACCCAATAAAGTTTGCAATGTGAACCTGCTGTTTTGGACTTGGACAGAGCTGCTTTCCGCAGGTAACACCCAGAGAATATGGGCCTGAAGGCTGTAAGGCTTAGTTCATATTCAGCATCATCTCTACTCCAAATGACAGAGAATTTATTCCGGAGTGATGGCTTTGTTTTAGAGATAGCGGCGAAAGCTTCATCTCCGAATAAACACAAAGAAGACCTCGGAGCCCGCGGCGCAGGTTCACTGTCCTGCTCTCGCCGGGGTTGATAAACGGTCATTTCTGTTATAACAGCATGGGCAGGGATGCCTGCGCTCTCCGCTCATGTGGAAAATCTGTATTCACCCGGCTCTAGCAGCGCCGGAATCTACATGAAAGGCAGAAGTCTGACACAAAGGCCTCCGCGATGCAACACCTCCAGCTCAGGGCCGAGGAGAGCGGGCGGGTTCCAGCCCTGGGCCGGACAGCGATGCGGGCATCATGCACACCGAGGATTACGCCTCGCGTTATCGAGCCATCGCCGCTCCGCTGTTGTCACCCTGACAAGCCGAGATGTAAATGTATGTAAATCCCCTCACTTAAGTGACAGCATAAGATGAGGAACAGATGAGATTATGTACAGAGGATGGCTTTTTTGCAGGCAGGCCCCCGATAAGCTCATTTATGCCCTTAAAAGGTTTAATTATCGGCACCATAGCATATGAACAGTGCATACAGGGGCTTTGGAGTGAAATCCTGTCTAAATCCTGGCATGTAGCACTGTCTGTCAGTATCTGTGCGGAAAAACAGAGACATTAATCAGAATTCATTTGCTCTGAAGACATTAATTATTGTGTGGAGAAAAGACGGCCGACCGATATGCCGCTAATGATGTAGTGTAACCTTGAGGAAAAAAGTGTGAACTGATGCTTTCTGCAATACTACACCATGTGCAATATCACGCTATCGCGAAATCATATAACACCCCATGCTAATAGCACGGTCAGTTCAAATGCATATCAAATTAAATGGCTATAAATGTATGCATGGAAGCAGTGACTTGGACAGAAAATCTCTTACAGTTTCAGCTCAAACATGTAATAAAAAATGATATAGCAAATGGTTCTTCTGAATGGCAGCCAATGTTTAAAGTAATCATCACTATTGTACAAAAGCTGTTGAAGCAACTGCCCCCTAGATGCCTGAGAATGTCGTTTTGAGCCACTGCATGTGCGTTCATGTCAGGAAAAAGCCAAAACAAGTCTTTTCTTTTACACCAGGATTTGCTTAAACATTGAAAGAGCTTTAGCGCAGGATACCAGTCATGTAAAACCATTTGCAAAGATAATACTTACACCAGATTTGTTCTTGCTCCTACAGATCATATACCTATTTGTAAGGATGAGATCAGTCACTGTAGCCTCAGGAGACTTGAATCTATGTTAACTTAATGACTTGGGTTCGTTATTAATAATGGTTATTAATAATTAACTACATTCTGTTCTCAACATCAGCTGGTAGAGTCAGAAAAGGCAGTTGTTTGAGGGATAGAGGGTGCTTTTAATTTTTAAAAAAAGCACCATTCATAACCATTCACTACCCACATTACGGTGATCAAGGCCCTTTGGGCGTCATAGCACCTCAATTATTCCCCTCTCTGCTCAGTAAGAGCAAAGTTCTCATCGAGCTTTATGTAAATAATTAACAAAAATGCATTTCAAAACAACTGCTGCCATTCACAAGCACAAGTCCAGGCTCTGGTTTACATAATGAGGTTCATGTTTTCTAGGATTGTCAACAGAGTGGCCATGGTTCGGTGAAACCGATTATGGCTCATTGTCCTTCACAGAGAGTGACGTAACCTGATCAGGAAACACAAGGCTTCTGCCCTTTATTTAGCCCTGGTAATAAAGACGTGAACCTCACCTTTAGGCTTACACCATGAGCAGAAAACTGATCTTCTGCACATAACAGATGGAACCTTTCAAGAAACTTCCACACACTATAGCTTCAAGAAAATCCAGAGCTATCTACTTCATTATTACTATCTGATTACTGAACAGTTTTATTGTTAATCCAAAACTGGACTAAAGGAGTTTATTATTCATTTCCAATGTGAGCAAATGTTATATTGAGTCAGAAAAGCGAAAAAGTCTGAACCTTCATCAACATCAACTATAACCTCTGAGTAAACTGGTCTAAAATCTGAATAAAACTCTTCTGGGTCTGAACACTCATGGCAGAGTCTGTAGAAGGGTTCTCCAGTTGCATTCCAAGTCAGTACTTCACTGGCCTCTTACTGTGCCACTCCATCTCTTGGCAACAGACGTCCACAAAAGCCCACCATGGCACAGAACCACAGTGTGAAGTGGGCCAGAAGGCCCTGGTCTGAGTCAGACCACATTAAGAGAGGCTGGCCTGGAGAGAGGGCAGCAGCTGACGCTACGTCCAGTCATTACCAAACTCAGCTTGAAGGCACAGCACTGGAACAGCACCGTGGCTCCGTGACAAGCAGCCCATGCAAGATTTATCCATGCGCCCCAGATTGTGTGGTACTGACCAGAGGGTCCAGTGATAAATTCCCAACCATTTCTGTTCGCAAGCTGTTCGGGAGCAATGGGTTACAGCAGCGTTTTATTTATGGGGCTTTAACCAGGCATGCTGATCCCCCCTTCGCCGTTTTGGCCGAGCAACTGTTCTTTCCATCAAGATATATTATGGCTGGGAGCACGAGTGGTGTATGTTGTGATCTTCCACAGGGCCAACCAAAGCAGATCCAACGCAAGGATCTCAAGTTGAAAAAGCAATCAGGGAGAGTAGCTCATAAGCGAACCAGTCCAGTTTACAGAGACCCAGTGGTGTCACATGCCATTGGCAGCCAGGGATCCACATGGTGGCATTTAGCACAAGAAAGAGAACACAATTGGTTGAAAGAAAAGGACGGATTACTTGTTATTTTCACGGTCAATATCAGAGGTGTAGCACTGAATAAGCTAGCAACGTCCTCTGACTGAATCATGCTATTTATGCAATAAAATACAGGAGTGCTGTGATTTGACCACAATCTTGAGCAAAACGAGTGCCCTACATCCTCATAGGTGTGATGTCCCACAGTGGTTCTGTTCAATAGCAAAGTAAGAAATATCAGAACATGGGTTTCATTATTGTAAAGATTTGTGAAATTATATAGATATGGTGAAAAAAACCTGATATCAAGCCAAATTTACAAAAAAAGTCACATTTCAGAGCTAACTTTTTTATAAATGGCCAATAGATGTAGAAAACACATTGTGAGATCTGTGTGGAAAATAATCGCAGTCCCAAAATGTTCACAAAAGCTCAAAGTATGAAAAGGATTGGATGAATAACTTTCTGTGCTTTATATTCTAACACCTCATTATAGAGTTTTTAATGTGTGTGCTATGTTTACACATACCGCTTAATAATCACTCAAAAAAATCTGCAATTAGATTTGCTAATTGGATTGTAAATAAGAACTCTGGAACATTGGCAAGCTTGCCGTCCAAATCCACAAATTCAAAAATAAATATGAAGCTGTCACTTTTCATTACGGCACATGTGATGGGCAGGCAATGGAGTGTGTGCTGGGGAAATAACAGCAGCACAGAGGTTGTTCCATGCCAAATGAATTGGGAGTGGAATCAACCAGGGCAGTTCACTGTGGCAAAGCCTCTACGAAACCCAGAGCCAGTGGCTGAGGTGCTGGCTTAACCTCCCCCGCATCCTCCCTCTCTCCCTTTCTCTCTCTCTCTGTCATCTCAGAGCTCATATCGATGTTGAAACAGCAGCAGGTTGTGGACCAGGAGCGAATCCAAGTCATTCTTAGACGAGGGCAATGTCATTTTCAGTGTAATGGAGAAAAAAAAACAAAATTTTGACTTGTTCTATTGAGCAGTTGAGAGCCTACCTTCACCTTTGGCTCTCATGAGACACACCCACGTCACCTCGACACCCACACTAGAGGAGCCACTTACTGCGTGGAATCATAGACAGAAATAACAGACGTGCCTGTGTACATTGCAATATTTTCCAGAAATATGAAATCTGCCAGCGATGGGAGAAGGCGGGATCTTGATAGCGGGGGAAACTGACAAATATGCTGCAGAGCGAGGGATATAAAGACTAAAGGAAAACACCTGAATTTCAATAAACAAAATATCAATCTTCCCAAAGCATGGCAGGTCTGATGTGCATCCTATTATACTAGCTGCAGATGTATGAAGCCGATAAAATGCATTAGAGGTTATATTAGAGTGTTCATTTCAATTACAGCTCCTGCCAAGCCTTCACCCCCTGTAGTTCTTTATTTAGTGCGGCCGCTAAAGCCTTCATAAAGCACATTCAATAGCATGACATTCACCACAAAAAGAGAAGAAAAACTCGCCAATCTCATACTTCTCTGTAATGTAAAACACTGTCATTTCTGCCGTTTTCTGATAACTTGCCCTTTTTTCCCACAGCTAGAAATACCAAGGCACAATTTGAATAACGTTATACATCTTTCTATTTATTAAAGCTTGGATTAACATGACAGGGAGTTTTGTCAAGGGGGTCTTTACAACGGCCCAGGGAGCGGTTCCATACGACAGTAATAGTCTACAGTTAATATAGTTGAGCGATGTAGGTTTCTTGGTGTTATAAAGCAGAACAAAAGAGGTTTATTTGAAGCGTGAATACAAAGGTAGAACTGTAAAGTGTGAGGGGAGTGAAGGGGGGAGCGAGAGGCACTAGAGATGAAAGCTGTGTTATTCGAGATAGCGCAGGGAATGAATTAAAACAAAGGCAATGGGCAGAGAGCGTCTGGACACGATGACAAGAGAAAGATGAGACACTTTTCTGCCAAGAAGAGCTGCTGTAAAAACACAATATTTGTTCTATCGTTGCCTTTCTTTCCACAGGTGGCGTGGAGCTCTTAGGCCTCGTCTTGCATTAGCAACTCGTTTTACTGCCTGTGGGCCAGGGAAGCTAATTATAAAAGTCATCAATCCTAAATACACCCTGTCGGCTGCAGATAACATTTCTACAAGATTTGTCTGCGAGTAATTCAAATTCTCAAATGGGTTTTTGCGTCTTGGAAAGAGCACAAATAAAGACATATTTTATCTTCATGTTCAACTAGAGTAAAACAGAATAATCATGGCCGTATTGTGCTACAACTAAGTACCCTACCAACCTGTGGTGCAGACCTCTTGGGTATCATAAGCTGCCCTTCTGGGCGCCACCTCTCTAAAATGTTAAGACTCAAGGCAGTTACACTAGGAAAAAGCTTCAGATTGGCCAGAGTGTGCTTCCTCTCATGAACATGCATGAAAATGGGGCCCCAGCTGAGGTAAACTCTGAAACTGCAGTGGTGGTCCCAGAATCCCACAAGAGCAGGAGTTCAAACATCTGGAGCAGGTCAGCAGGCCTCCAGAGGCCTACGGCTACTGAGTAACGAGGCCAGGCAGCGGGACAGCAATGAGAATCTTCTGTAAAGCGTTTATGTGAGCTAGTGCATTGAAAGCAGGAGCACCTTTGGACCTGAGCGTCTAGCAAAACGTTGTAGAAACTGGTTCCTGGGAAGTTCCTCCGTGACTGGAGTCCACATGAGGACTGAGGGACTCCTCGGTTATTCTTTTATCAAAACGGTGTCTAAAGGTTTAGACAAGCAGAGAATGGAAAAGAGAAAGAGCAAAATCTGAGACTAAATAAGAACATGATGGGAATTGTGTGTGATGACAAACATCTCTTCGTCTTGAGAGGCTGAAAGAAGTCTGATTGCTCTTTGCTTTTTCTGGTGTCTCTCATTGTCTTTGCAGGTGTACACAGAATGAAGTGTACGACAGTTACTGTCACTATTGATGTGGTTGTTGAGGAGCAGGTGCTACATCCACCCAGAGAACAGTGGCAACCATTAAATCTTTCTACAGGTTCTCTGAAACTACAACGGGATGGCCCTCCTCCAATTCCAAGTTTCACTACAACACCAATCCAAAAGAAAATAACAAATTCAACAACAGAAACAGAAAAGTCATAGTTAATCCTGGATGTTACTGCATAGTGCGTCTTAAGATTAACTCAATAGTGCCAAAAGTTTCAAACATTCTGAAATGGATAAAAAAAATTACTAAAAATAGAGATAAATAAAAGAAGCAAAATAATAATACCTTTAAAAAGGCCACATTTAATGCAGTAAATGAGTTATTATAGGCAAGAAACCTTGTTTTTAATGTTTCACCATCCTTGCTTGTTCGTTTTATAGATTCAAATCGTGGTAACAAAGCAAATATCGGAAAGTTAACAATATCATTGCTGTTACTTATGTAAGTTAATAACGCATCCCTGTGATTCTGTATTATATCGATTCGTACTTGTCGTGCGATATATCGATTATTGCGATATCGTGGTATTGCGATATTATCGTTATCGTGGACCACATATTGCATATCGTATCGCATCGTGAGATACCCTGCGATTCCCACCCCTAGTCTGTACACTCTAG
This sequence comes from Lepidarchus adonis, assembly GCA_037576955.1. Lineage (NCBI taxonomy): Eukaryota > Metazoa > Chordata > Actinopteri > Characiformes > Lepidarchidae > Lepidarchus > Lepidarchus adonis. Next base: position 23,803,979 of record JBBIGC010000001.1, read on the forward strand.
TCAGCTCAAATCTACTAATAATATTATGCATAATATATAATGCAAACTGGTCAACCCAATGTCCCTACTCCTTGATGGCTGAAGTATGGAAAGCTAACCTGTCTGTGGGTTATTTTTGTGTTCACCTTCTACATTAGCTTTAATGTTACCCTGCTTAAGTACAAGATCCTCTCAAATGGTCTGATTTCTGGGAGTTTTAATGTTTTTGGAGAATGACGTTATCTGAAAATGACTGGTTAATCAACTGATCAAACTGGGAGTTCAGAACTCAACCACTATATAAAATGACATGCTGCTGTTTGATGGAGATCTAGAATTGAAGTCCGGGAAAAAAATGGGCTTAATCAATTATAAAATGGCCTCAAACTCTTTAAGCCTTAAACGACAGAGGTTCATTCAGCATCTTTCTCCATATATCCGACACTATCTACATGATCACTGCAACTCATCTAAAAAATATCATTCTGAACAAGCACAAATACAGAAAACCTGAAAGGGACAAATACATTTTCATGGCACTATAGCGGCTTTAGGAAAGCATCCAATCATTTTAATTCTGTGAAAATGTATTGACTCAAGGCTGTAAAAGGGAGATCTGGGTCAAAGAAAATACCGGAGGCCTGAGAGAGAGAGAGCGAGAGCATGAGAGAGAGAGCTGAAGATGAACAAATGCGTACCTCAGCTGTTCTGGTCGGTGTTCCATTATGTTTCTGAAATGGACTGAGCAGGCAAAAGAGCTTCTTTTCAGACGGAGCGCAGAGGCAGAAATGAGTTATAATGAATGAATGCATCAGAATGGGATTCCTAAGCCATACTGTGCTCTTCAGTTTGAAAAGGGACTTTCAGAAAAAGTTGCATGAGGACATAAGGTATGGCATTATGACATTGTTGTGAGTGACCTGGGCAGAAAAAGAATTCACATAGCTAGAAGAAGACCCCCCCTCCCAAAAATTTATTCAATATTTTTTTAACAAAGGAGTCTCAAAACTTTGCAAAGCTGTCAGGACACTTTTTATTTTATTTTTTTAATTGACAGTCATTAAAATTCTGCCTTTCCTCATTAGGTTTTGGTCTTTCATAGTCCTTTCTCTCTCTCTCTCTCTCTCTCTCTCTCTCTCTCTCTCTCTCTCTCTCTCTCTCTCTCTCTCTCTCTCTCTCTTTCTGTCGCCCGTTCTGTCTCGCATCGCTTTAAGCAGTTGCACTGAATCAGTGGCAGCAAGTTTGAATAGAATTATACATTCATTAAGTCATGCATATGCATTAATTCAGAAGTTCATGAATATCTTTTATGCTTCCGTTTGCGTTCCCTCCATTTTCTTAATGTACAAAAGCTTACACTAATGAACAAAGGGTGGGGCCTACAGCGTGCAGACAGAGAACAAGCGGTGCGCTAACTGTTAAAGGGACGAAAAACAGCATGCACACGTTCCAATTAGGAGCTGAAAGAGATACATCCTCTGCTACAACCACTTCACACAGGCTGTCAAGTTGTCAGACACAGATTTATCCTATTTTGGCACAAAACGACACCATCAGTGGGGGTTCTACACTGAAAACCCTTTCCAGTCAAACCTTGGCCGCCCAAATATTCATACACACCACATCCATACATTCGGCTATACACTGATTAGCTATATCACCGTCATGTTCTGACCCTTTCTGAACATCACTGAGCCTTGGGTGCCCATGGTCCTGTCACCAATCCACCATTTGTCCTTCTGTGGATCCCATGTGATAGGTACTAACTACTGCAGACCTGGAACACTCCACAAGACCGGTCATTTTGGCTCTGACTCAAGCGGCTTAGATCTTTACGCTTGTCCATTTTTCCTTTCTAGCACATCAACTTCTAGAACTCACCATTTCCTTGTGGCTAAATATACATCACCCCTCCAACAGGTGACATTGTAGTGAAATACATTGTCAGTATTATTCACTGTACCTGTTCATGTTGCTTGCATGGTCTTTTACAGATGTTGAGGGGCTGAGGTTAATGCTGCTTTAATTTAGTGAACGTGTGATTTAACCCATCACATGTGCACACATGGAGCATTGGGCAGCGATCAACAGGGAGCAGTGCAGCAGGTCAGTAACTTACTGAAGGGAACCTCAAGCGTGAACCTGCAACCTTCTGTTTGCAAGGGCAAGGTCCTAACCACTAGGTCACCACTGCTGGACAATTTAGCATTTTGACTCATGGAATAAACTTAAACGTATTCCATTACCTTGTTAGGTCCCACCTACGCCTTTGGCAGACATGTAGACATTTCTACCTTATTGTTAGTCGTCACCATAGTGTTCAAAGTGAGATCAAACTCACTATAAACTATAGCATTACAATATTTCAATATTTCAATATTCTATATCAAATATTACATGCTGCACATCACTAACCTCAAGGTGCAATATTCAGTGTAACTGCAATCACTGCTATTACCATAATTGAATTTTTAATAGAATTTTACCATAATTTATCATATTATTTTTACTGCTTTTTCATTAAAACTCACTGATTTTTACCTTGTAGTTTTGGTTACCTTTGTATTTACAGGACCTTTTTATTTTCTACCTTGTATTTGTAGTACTGTGTTTTCTCTTTAACTTGTATTTTTATTACCTTTTATATTTATTACCTTTGTATTTTCTTTAGTATAGGATGCATGTTATTTCTATGTCATTGTCTCAGTTCGCAGTTATTACATAAGCAATTTCCCTCAGGGACAATAACGTTTTTCTGATTATGAAAAGGTTGCAGGTTCAAATCCCAACCCAGGCACCACTGGGTGCTGTTCATAGTTGCCCGCTGCTTCACGTGTGATGGGTCAAATGCAGAGGTCACATTTGTGTTCACAATGACAAATAGACACATTCATGGTTCCTCCCAAGGTTTCCTTTGCCTCTCCTTGCTCAATATTAACATCAGTTAACAGTGCTGCGTAAATAAACTGACTTCACACATAGTTTTGGGAGTCTAGCCCAAGGACTTCCATGCCTAGAAGGGGAACTGAAACCAAATTAGCTGTATAGAGTACAGCAGAACTCCCTATTTGGAGTAGATAATATGCTTTTTTAATCAGAATATTCTGTGTTTGAGGCTGATTCTGAGACAAAACTGTCATAGACTGTGTCCTCTGAGGGAATCCATTCAGTCCTGGGCCCTTGGAATCGTCCAAACTCCCCACCTCCCTTTACAGCACCCAGATCACATTTAACAATACTGTAAAAACACAAAGACTTTATTCAGAGTTTCATGTACTGCGCATCACTATATCCAATTAAACAGGACTAATTATGTTCTCCTGGTCTTCCAGCAACATCAGGATTAGATTTTGCAATCTGCTGACAGCAGGGCAAAACCTTAGGCCTGTTTCACACGTTCTAGCCCTGCGTGGCGTGAGCATTAGAGCGTTTAAACAACCTGCACGAGCAGCACGGCAGTGTGCCCCTGAAGCTGCACAGAAGTGGCTTCATACGTAGCAGACATGAAAACACCAAGCTTGTTTTTTTTTCATGGTGTCACACTGTGCAAACAGAAGAAAAAAAAAGTAAGAAATACAAAAAACTTTAACATAATTAATAAGATTGAATTTTATGTGTAAAATAATACACAATTAGCTGTAAATCTAAATTTATAAATTAATAATAACAATAAAAATGACCAAAAAAAATATTTTTAAAAACTTAATGTATGTTTTACATATTATGGTCATTGTATTATTAAAATTATTATAAATATAAGTATAAATATAAGTATATTATAAATGATAGAGAATTGAACATTTTGTTCTGCAAACAATATATGTCAATTTCCCAATTACATGTCAGAAAACATTATGGAGCTAAAAAAAATTGCATTAGGCAAAAGAATGTGATTGGGGGAAAAATCTACAGAACATACTTACAAGCTACAGTACAAATGCCATATGCACGAATGGCCAGAACATACAAGTCACTCAAGTAGTGTGCCCTGCTAAGCCTTATCTAAAGCATTTTCTAAATTAAACACGCAGCTGGTTTATCTTAAGTACTGATAATACCCACAATGTGCTGAGAAAAGCTATTTTATCGCGATGGTGATATTGTGATACCTCCCACCTCTCTAAGCCCTGCCTTTTGTTCTAGCATAATAAATGAATACATTAAAAAATATATAAAATAATAAATAGCAATGATGTAGCACTTATCATCTGCACTGTTGTAGCAGCTGCACTGTTTTCTAAGACTAAGAAGAATGTGTTAAACTCCTTGTAACTCTCACATTAGTGTTGTCATGTCTGAATTTATGCTTGATTGTTCCTGAACCTGGAAGTTGCTTTGGACAAAAGCATCAGACAAATGAATAAATGTAAATGTAAATGAATAACAAAATGATTTCACCGCGGACTTTCATGCATGGCTGATACAGATGCTGCCTTGCGTCTCTTTCAGGTCCATACACAGTGGGACAGAGAGGACTAGAGTGGTTGATAATGAGATCACTTTCAGTATGTGTGAGAAATGCCAGACAGGCTGAGACACCTCATCAGCTGTTAGCACTGGGCCTGCACTATTGGCTAAAAGAAGACACACACACACCAAAGCGAGGAGGGGAAAGAAGCAGGTGGGGGGATATAGCCTAAAGGCACCTTGTGCGAGCATAGTATGCATCCGTTTAGCAATAAGCCCCCTATGCAGCTGACAAGCAGTGGGAGGTGCGTATGAGTGTTAGTAAGTGAGCTCAGTTACCCCGTCTAATACCTCATACCCCCTCCTACCTTGAACACTAAGTGACCGTGGTTTAATAAGCATGAGCCATGAGAGAGGAGAGACAAATTTAGCCTAATATAACCATCCACCAGCTGTTTGAGGCACATCACACATCAAGGGTTTCATCAGAGAGCTTTCTACTGGTCACATGCTGCAAAAAAAATTTGTGGTAATAAGTAAATCTCACTATTTTTATAAAAAAAATATGTTGTTCAATGACAAATTTCACTACATAATCATCATTAGTGCCAGTGAGCCAATAAGCAAAGTGAGGCCTGATTGGCTGATCAGCAGTCTGTTGAACAAGTACAAGAGCAGAGAGTCTCTAAGCAATCTTTAGATTTATTATACATTATTAATCTCTGAGAGGAAATTATTCCCAGGTGGGCAGCCACTCCCACTTCTCTAACCATTAGGCCCTCATAGAATCCCACTAAGGCTTATAATGAATTACAAAGGGACGTGGCTGCTTCAGTATTCTTTCTTTCTGTTCTGTATTTTCTGTTCTGACAAAATCAGTTTATATTAAAATATACAAAGCAGTTGGTTACTACAGGACTTGATTTCATTCAAATGAATCCACTAATCACTGTGAAATGTACAGGTGGGCGATATGTCAGAAATGACTTTGCTAACCACAATAATTTAGACATTTTTCCCAATTTGTGAAATGTCACAATATATATTGTGGTAAATTTACAGCTTAGATAATCGTCAAAGGAAATAATGGAGATTGACACCAAGGTTTTTATGCTCGAATTGGGCAGTGGTCCGTCGGTTTAATAGCTCTTAAAAGAACTGGTGTCGCATTGCGGTATCAGAACCCAGCATGCCGGTGACGGTGGATCAGCCACTCACCCCTAAAACACACACAAAATAACCCAAACTACCCAAAATAGGCCCACGATCACATACACAACAATTTCCCCAAACAACAAGCACAACAAACCCCCCAAAACACACACCAACCCAGCTACACTCATTACCCAGGGGGCCATGCAGCGTAAACACGCCCCCACGCCTCAGCTCTGTTATATTTTTCCATCTTCTCTTAAGACAAAACAGAGAGCAATTTTTTTTATTATTATTTAGTGTTTCCCTCACCGGAGAACAATAAGTTCATTTACGTAAGTGGGACCAATGACGCTGTCAGTGAAATGAAACTAAGTTTTTAAGTACTGATAATATCAAAACAAGCTCAGAAAAGCATACTGGGTCCATTTTATCACAATAATCATAATTAGTGTCATATTGTCCAGCTCTGAAATGCTTTTTCTGCTGCCTGCAGAAAGGGTCTAGTTGTAGGTGTGATATTTTCAGGTATGAGAGTCCTTCAGGGCAAGAAACAGAGAAATTAAATTCATGTTATCCTGTTTTTAGCTTGAAGACTTAGTAGCACGTAAATAACATTTACATGTTTGCTGACTGGTACACCACACAAGTTTGCTTTGGCCATGTTAAACGCTCTGCGATTGGCCAGTTTGCAGTTAGTCAAACAGTGCTTTCTTATTAAAGCAGGTGGTTTAAACCCTCACCACGATGTTTTACAGACTCTGTTTCAGTGGCAGCGGAACGGGTTTCACCCTGTGCAGTATTTTACACCAATAAAGTAACAGGTTTGTTTTTAGAAGAAAAAATGTTTGATCTTTCCTTCTCTGCTGTTTGCTGCTGCTGTATTTTAGGCACTGTACTCATCTGTTGCCCGCAGTGTTGAGTAGGGAGGGGATTTATTGGTTAACCTGCCCACACAACCACTACCATAGACCTCGTAGAGTTTGCCTTTTTAAAAGTCCTGACCCAGGTGTGACTGAGGTATTATTGCGCAAGATACCATCCTGCTACACTGCTGCCCAGTGCTGTATATAGCTGCCCACTGCTCCACATGTGGATGGGTTAAATGCAGAGGTCACATGTCACTGTAGTGCACTTCCCTACCTGGAATCCATTTGATTTGAAATTTTCCTACATATTTATATCATGTTTAAAAGTAAGCAGCATCAAAACATCCGCAGCACTGAAGCCAATTTCAGAATGATATCCAACCCTGTTCCGGGTCATTTGTTACGTTTACAGATCATATCACAGGCCAAACCGCAAATCACACAGAGAGAAAGAAGCCATTTTTCGAAAACAGCCAGCAAGCCCAGTCAAAGACGCTGCACACATTTGCACATTCATGAACGCTTACACAGGGAACTCGGCCGGTATTGTTCGCAGGGTTTTGTTACTGTGTGCTGGGATTTTTTCCCCTCTTCGTTCGCCAATAATGACAGACTCTCCCTCTCCCTACCTCTCTCCCTCTCTGCGTAAGTCTCGTGCGGGGCAGGCTGTCTCTCTGGGCTGAAGCAGATAAGCGGGTGATTCATCATGCAGCTGAAGGCTACACACGGAGCCTTATCAGCCCTTCACAAGGATTCGGCCTCCCCGTGCAAGGTCTCTGTTTGGAAAGTGACCCGCAGTCTCTTGGCCCCAAATTACCATGACAACATTAGAATTTAAACAAGCAAAAAATGACAAGAGGCAAATTAATATATTTCCTCACACATATACCCCTCCCCCCCACACACACACACACACGCACACACTTCCTACTCCCCCCCCCCCCCAAAAAACCCTCAGCACTGAATTCCTCAGTGTTCTATTGTTGGAGGGGGAATAATAGGCAACCAAAGGCAACCTGATGATGATTTCTTTTTCTTTTTTGGGGGGGTGGGGGGTTAATACATGCAAATGAGGGTACAGGCTCGTCTTTCGCAAGCTTTAGGTATCTGCAGGTCAGTGTGTCTTTAAAGCAGTCATATTCGCACACTCTCTCTCTCTCCTTTGCCGCCTCACATCACACGCCTTCCGCCGTGGTAATATCACATTTAATTCAATCAAGCAATGAATGCATGTGTTTTGTAGAGCAGATTCATAAAAGAGGTATGGCACTGAGCGAGAGTAATTGAGTCAAAAATAAATAAGCGATGGTAATGACGAGATGGCGAGCTGTTCAGCAGGGCCGTGATTGAGTCAGCCGAGCGGGGCAATAATGCCTCTTTCTTCTGCTCTCCCCCCCTCTCTCTCACTCTCTCTCTCCTCTCTGTGCTGTCAGAATAAGAATAAGAATATCAGCGCTGAAAAAAACTCTCATTGAAAGAATTTCTGAAATAATCAACGAAATATCTGGCAACCCTGTCCTCTTTTTGACATCTGAAAAATCACGAGTCGCACAAGCGCACGGCGACACACAAACAAGTCCAGCGTAACCTCATTTACTGTGAAAGGAAAACGACGAGCAGGGGGTGATAAAGTCTCTGCCTCTTCGCGTGCGTGTGTGTGTGTGTGTGTGTGTGTGTGTGTGTGTGTGTGTGTGTGTGTGTGTGTGTGTGTGTGTGTGTGTG
>JBBIGC010000001.1:23812207-23825366 GCA_037576955.1 Lepidarchus adonis
GTGTGTGTGTGTGTGTGTGTGTGTGTGTGTGTGTGTGTGTGTGTGTGTGTGTGTGTGTGTGTGTGTGTGTCTTCCTGAAGCCTTAGATTGAGGCACACCAGGTGCTGGGAGCTGCTCTCTAGTAGTGAGGGATTGGAAGATGAGAGAACTGCTCTGAGGCATGCTTCCAGCAAGGGGGGTTGCCATCATCTGAACATCCAGGAACGACACAATGAAAGCAGGGTTTTATCACATTCCCAAATTCTTTGCCTCATATTCCCATTCAAATGAAAAAGAAACGGTTCAGAGCATTAAACTAAACTGCTGTGTGTTCACCAACAGCACAGTCTGAAAGTACACTAGTGTTATTGCAGCAGGCAGTGGTAGCTTATTGATTAGGAACTTGCCCTTGTGGTCAGAGAGTCAGTATTAGACTAGTGCGCTGTTCGGGCCTCCTTTTCCATCCGATAGAGCAGTGACCGAACCCGACCCGAACCAGGCCTGCATTTATACGTTTTTTGTCCAAACCTGACCCGATCCAGATTGAAATTTTAACATTTAGGCAAAACAGCCGCTGCTAAGTGATAATAATGATACTCTCTTGTGTATCCTGCCTTTATTAAATGAATTATTCTTTATTAAAGAAAAGACTCAATGATGCACAGTCACAGGCCACAAACATGCACGATAAAAGAGGACCCATGTCATGGCCTATTAAAAATTAAATTCAGGACTTAACACAGACAAAACTTCTACTTTTGTGAACATGGGATTTAAATGGAGTTGTGTTAAAAGAAGGCGGCATCAACACTGGATGGTTTCAATTGCTGCTGCTGCTGGAACGACGGCAATGCCGTAGTCAAGGACTCTTTCAGGTATGAGATTTTTTGTGCTGACAGGACCGAACCTGACCCGAACAGAAGTCGGGTCCCGTCAGGTTCTGTCAGGCTCAGGGCGGGGAACCATACTCGACATTGGACTGAGACTTGTCCACGTCATGTCATGCTGTCTGAAATATTTCTCAGGTTCAGGTCAGGTTGAGATCAGTGGTTAGGAACATGCCCTTGTGATCGGAGCATCAAAGGTTCAAGTCCCAGCCCAGGAACCTTTATGTACCAAGGTACCGTCCCACTCACTGGACGCTTCTTTCAGGAATGGAGTGGTTAAATGCAGAAGCCAAATTTCATTGTGTTGCACTTTGTGTGATGAGGTGTGTTCATAATGTCACTTTCTCTATTATTTTTATTATCCAGTATTATCAACTAATATGCACAAACTATGAAAAAGCCTAAGAAGTGGCTGAAAAAGTTGCAGAAAAAATCTATATATTGCATTTTCAGCACCAGAAAACAGCAAATAAAACAAAGCAGAAGCACAATGTTGCATGTCACTGAGGTTCTCGTCTAAATCCTAAATCAATTCCCACACGTACAGTCTAAGCAGCTTGCTTTCATTCTATCCCTCTTCAGGCCACTGTTGTGTCAAATTTCATTTTAATTGGACATATCCATTTGAAGAATCCCCAAGCTTTGAATCATCAATCCGCTCAACAATACTCACTTATTAGAGCAGCCACAAACAGCTCTGTGTTGAGAGACAGCCTTGAATTTTCAAAAGTTCTCCCCCGCAAGGTATTTGCAACATTAATTAACAAGCCCATTAACAAGGCGAGCGCTAACTGCCTATGGGTTGTGGCCAATTTCAATTGACTGCTGTTTCTTTACAAGGCCTAGTGTTCATAGTATCTGGGCTAACAGACGCATCAAATCACTTCACAAGACCTGTCAACAACAAACAAACCTAGTCTACAAGGGTTTACAGTGGCGGAAACCTTTGCCCCTATAACGCAATATAGTTCAAACAACAGACGATATCCACTATGAATACTGTATGTACTTTCTTCATTTTCCTGGATATGATACTGTTTTGCATCAGACTGAAAGAATTCAATATGTTTACATCAGGAAATATTCACCTATTTAGGCAGAATTCACTGATTTCTGTTATGGCGTGATGTGTGGCCATTGATCTAATATTCACAAACGACATCGGATTTCTTTCTATCTCTTACAATTCTATGAGTGAAATCATCTTTAGAAAACTGCATTTTGAATTTACTAAGGTTAACTAACATTGTATATTATTACAATTTGCTTGACAATCTGAAACATGGAAATGTGACAAATATTCAAATAATGAATCAGGAAGGGTGTAAATACTTTTTCACAGCATTGTCTATTTTTGTGGTGGAGGGGGGAACACATAAATGAAACACTGGCAGATATGGCCTTGGTATGATCCCATGATTCTGGCTAACAAATTGATTGAAATGAATATACACCCATCCGCCTCCTCGCACATACACCCACCCACCGCAGCGTTGAGTAAGTACTCTTGTATAAGGCATTTTAATGTTCACTCGGGACTCTTCTTGTAACCCTCTGCTCTTTTATTCAGCTCTCCTCCCCAGTGAAATGGAGCGCAGGCCCACAGCAGAGAGGCTGTCCATCAGGATACTGCACCAGCGGTAAACAGGCCGGCGCTCTGAAAGAGCACTGCTGAAGTGCCGAGCCAGAGAGCCTTTTAATCTCCCTTGGAAAACAGCTGAGGGCCACAGTGAGCAGCTCAGCGTCATTACGACTTATTTCCCATTCAGTGTGTGCACAGAGGCGGCAGCTCCACTCACAACAACGTGAGGAGAGCGAGACACACACCAGCCGCCTACAGCTGAAACTCAGAGAACGTCAGCAGTGGCCTTAGAGCAATGACTTCTGCTGCCTTCATCTACTTCATTTAAGAACTTAAAGATTCTTAAAGAGGTTTTGACTTGGACGAACTTTTATTTGGTATAACATCTTTCCTCATGCTCTTTAAAAAAACAGTCCATTTAAAAGTTATAAATAAAACCAATGGCTGAGGTGTCTAAATGTGATTCTGGAGGTCTGGTGTCCAACCCAGTTTGGTAGCTCTCCTTCTCAAACAGGTGAGATGAAATATGGATGTTTGAGGAAGAAAATTGCCAAATTGTGCTGGAAACTGACTGACAAGGACCAAATTTGGGCACAATGATTCTATGGCATTGCAATAAAGAACCTTTTATAATGCATCAAATTTTTTAAAAATAAAATGGGAACCAGAGATGTGCATGGGAACTTCAGTACTCTGTAAACTGTTCAAGATGTCAGTATCTAATTTACTGAAGTCACCATTGGACTACTTGTTACATTCAGTTATGTCGAAACAATACACAACCTAACAACTGAATACAGTAACTGAACGTCTCAGACTAGCTCATAGTGGCGAGGAGCTGTATTACAGTTTGCTTTGCTACTACAGAACGAAGAATGAAGAAATAACATTGCTGTAGAACAGCAGAATGTTTAGGTGAGGTTGGAATAAAGAGCTAAAATGTTTTTATGTTTAAGCTTATAGAAATAAATATACGTTATATGGAAGTTGTATTTTCCAGATATTTTTCCAGGTAGATATAATTCCAATGTCTGCATGTTTAAAATAGGTTTTTTTGGATCAGTATTGGCATAAGCAGATATCACCTGCATACCACTTCAGCTAGGCCTGGAAACAATAAAAAATCAATTTCTCAGACAAACTAACACATTATCTTCCACTTATGGGAAAATCCATTGAGTGGAAGATTAGGAAAACTTCTCAGCAGATAACAAAATGTAGCCCTAGTGTTAGCTCATCTGCTGTAGCCTCTTTTACTCATCCAACATGAGAAGCCAGCTGTTATAAAAGAACAGAACTGATTGCATAGTGCGCTGATGTTGTTCCCAAAATGTTGTAGACTCATTCCCTATCACAATGGCAGAGGACAGGATGGTTTTAGTGGTTACAGCTAGGTAATCTTCTTCATTCATTTACATTTATTCATTTGGCTGATGCTTTTGTTCGAAGCGACTTCCAGGTACAGGAAAAATCAAGCATAAACTAGATTAGACTGGTTACTTGTTCATGTTAACATTGGAAATAACACCTCCTTTGGCAGATGGATATGTGATGGCATGTTTTATTGATGCACAGTAAATGAATGTACCCTATCTGTACAATACCTTTGTGACTATTCATTTAAATTTTTTACATTTACATTTATTAATTTAGCTGACGCTTTTGTTCAACGCGATTTCCAGGTACAGGAACAATCAAGCATAAATTCAAACACAGATGTGAGTTACAATGAGTTACAATCCATTCTTCTTAGAAAACAGTGTAGGTGCTACAACAATGTTATCTGAAAGAGAAACACATTCTACGTTATTATTAAGTGCTAATGAGTCTAAACAGAAGGTAAGTGCATAAATAACATGGTCTATTAATATTTAATAGTGTTAAAAGAGTCCAGGACATTCTTCTTTGTCATAAGTGACGTTAAGTTCTTTAAGTTCTTCTTTACCATTGATAAGGAAAGATGCAAAGATGTGAGGAAAGATTCTCATTGGGCTTTTTTGTTTTTGCTTCTGTGTTTTACTGTATTGTCTTTAATTTAATAAAAATATATTGATTAAAAAAACAACGTTTGAACTTCCACTTCTTGAAATCCTCTGTTTTTAGAGTAACTGAGCACAAAGACTTTGTAATTGGGGAAAAGTCTATTCAGCCAGTCTGTGGATTAACACTATTGGCTGTTATTTAGCCTGATATTTACCTGATCTCGTCTATTACTTCAGTTTTCGTTGAAATGCCATTACTTCCATTACTTTGCAAACGAGGGAACCAGGAGCAGTTTAATAGATGAGACTGTTAATGGAGAAAGCTGTGTTTTCTCCAAACTATGCAAAAAAGACAGATTCCACTTAGACACAAACAGCTCCCCTGCTCCACTAAAGGGTTCACAATGGCTGTAAAGACAAAACAAAGGCATCCTAATGAACGAATGCGTTCGGGCACATGTTACAGAGCACACCTGGCCTGAACCTCAATGCGGCTGAGCGAGCAAGACAGTGTTTGAGGGAAGTGTTTGCCCTGTGTCTGAGGAGTCCATATGGAGAGAAGAGAGCCGAGAGGAGCAACAAGCAGCACCAGGCTCCCCGCTGAATTGCGTTTTGAGAGACTGTGCTTGGCAGTTCTGCCCGCTATCAGTTGGCAGGCAGTGGAGCATTCTCCAAATCATCTGTTGATCATTTAATTACAGTATGTTTTAAAGAAAAAGAGATGCAGAGCTCACTGCAGAAGACAGAAAATAACAGTTAACCCAGGCCTTAGAAGTCAAGAGTTTTTACTTGTTTTGCTATTTTATTTAAATGTCATTACATAATTATAGCACAGTGAAAAAGTCTTAGACACCCAAGTAAAAAAATTGACCAAAAAATATGGCAGTAAAAACACTGCTAGCATAAATGCTAATTCAAAATTAGCCAAAATTAGGTTAATATGTGCTCCAGAGGGAACGGATCCTTCAGACAAAAAGTTCTTGGCATGGCTCAGTAAACTACGGCTGAAATGAATACGAATAATTATGCCTTTATCATCCCGGTATGGCAGCTGCTCCACTCAGGACAAGAAAGGCCTACAAAAAGTAGTGCAAACAGCCTGGGAGATCATCAGCAAACCACTCCCAGAAGTCCAGGACCATATGCTGGCTTGGAAAGGCAAAACATCATGAAGGACCATGGTCACTCTTGCCCTCTGGCAGGAGATTCAGGGCAATCTGTACAAGCACCACTACATTCAGGGACAGTTTTTACCCCAGTGCGGTGTGAAATGTATAATAATATTGTTCATAAAGTACAATATAATGGCAAATATGTTGATTAGTGTATCTAAAGCACTGTTGCGCAATACTGCGATCCACAATAAAAAGCATAAGGATGTTAAACAGGGGCAGTGCTGGTGTAACGGTCAGATTCCCCTCTGATGGTAAAGTGGTAAAGGTCCCAAGCATAGTTCCCCAGGTGCTGTCCATGTCAGCTGCCCACTGCTCCTTCACTGGTGGTACAAATGCAGAAGTTGCATTTCATTGTGGTGCAGTGTGTGCTGTGGGTTTGTGTGTTCACAATAGTCACTGCACTCACTTTTAGAGTAGAATCAGTATTTAAGATTGTATGTATTGAGTGTTTGTTAATTGTCTCGTCTGTGAAGGCATTCAGATAAGAATTTCATTGAAATCTGTACACTGTACTTTATACACACGACCATAAATCTCTGGATCTTTGAATCAGCTTCTTAGAGTTAATTTCACAAAGGTTTTCTCTTCTCCTTTTTCTATGTTTAATCCATTTACATGGAAAGAGATAAAGGCAGTTGAAGGGGCCACTGGATTTCTCAGGGGTAAAAACAACTGGAGGTTTTGGCTGAGCATGATTGTGTAGTCCATTTACTCAGGAGCGTTCTGTGGTCTCCAGGCCTAATCTTAAAGCACTCGTTCACTCCTCGAATCCCCCCTGGAGTACTGCGATCCATTCACCCACACTGTATCTTATCCATCTATTTACACACACACAGACACACCCACACAGGCCTGACAATCACAGAGACAGCTCACCAAGCGGCTGAAGGCACAAACACTCGAGCCACGTTGAGATAGATGCCTGACCATTACTGGCAAATGAAAAAAGACTTCATGCGCTGTGATAGCGGCCATTCCATTTTCTTGTTGGCAGCGAGACAGTCCAATATGTTAAGGGTTCAGAGAAGTAAACACAGACATCTCACTCTCGCCTCGTCCTCCAGCTGGAGAAGATACTGTGAATGTGTAACGGACCCATGTGCAACAACACGCCACACACAGCACCTGAAGACATTAAAACAATGAAGTCCTAACAGATCTAATCATTCACATCCATCAATCTAACAGCAGCATTATGCTCAATTTGCCATAACTAACGCATATAAATGACAGATCGCTTAAATCCGGAAACTCTGTCATTGAAGCACCTTCCAAAGGTTAATGTGTTTTCCAGGAAACAGCACTGATTATGAAAATATACAGGAAGTCAGTTAAAGAGAGAAAAACAAGACCAAAAGCATCAAGGTAGCGAGAAACAAACCAAAAAAAAAGACAGAAAATTACAGAGCACCGCGACAGTGACCTTGAACTTCGCCAGTGTCCAGACTTCTCGCCAACGTAATTGAGTGTTTTACAACTGCAGGGTTTCTCTAACAATGGCTTCCTTTTTTGTTTTCCAACTCATTATTCCAGCATAGCTCACTAGAGGCCAATCAAAAGAAATCTCTCATTAAAAAGTAAAACAATAAAAAAGCTACCCTGCAATTACACCGCTTGTCTGAAATGACAAGTTCGCAAAACATCAAATGTCAGTCATGGTGGGTAAAGCGGAAAAAAGGGGAGTATTTGTCAGAAAATAGGAAAAGTCCTATACGAATACTTCACATAAAACGAATGGTAATCCTGTTTTAACAAACCCTGTCTAGGTTTATGGTAGAGCTGAACAATTTATCGAAATCGCATTTAAAAGAGTATCATTTGACATTGTAAAGACTGAAATCTGAACGATTTCCTATATTCTCAAATACTGATATATATATTTAATCATAAAATCGAATCATTTTGTGAACTGGCACATTATTTATAGTCGCCCCAGTCATGCTGCTTCTTCTATTAGTAAAGCACAACCATGCTGTTCACCAGATACACATTTATAGTTACACTGAGGCATGTTAATTCAGAGAGACAAAGAGCTTTTATTATGTTACAGACGAGTGTAGAAGTCTTTTCAGGGAACTCTCACTGATGTAATGTGATGTGCTTCACCAGGTGCTCAATGGAACCCCAGTCTCCAGCATGGAGAGCAGTGGTATTATTCACTACACTACACCAACGCACACAGTACAAATCAGAATAATGCACACACCTCACTCACTACAGGTCATTCAATTGTGGCAAATTCACCCACAATGGATACACTATAAAAATTGCTTTTACTTGACAAGCTCAGGTGTCTAACAGGGCTGCTGGATAATCTAAAATCATGATTATTTATAGATTTATTTTACTATTATGCCCTATTAATCACTGAGGGGAAACTCATCTCTGCATTTTACCCATCCGAGGCGGTCCCGGGACTTGCTCAAGGCCACTTCAGCTACTGGCTGGTTCTGGGTATCGAACCAATGAGCCTTCAGACACAATTCTCTAATCATTAGGCCACATCTGCCATAATTTTAGTCAAAGATGGGATCATAATTCTGTAACACATATCACAAACTCAGCTTTTCTTTTCAATACATGTTCTTGAACTTTGAATATAATAAAACTGAAAAAGTATTGGTGGCGGTATTTTTCGTATAGAATTACCAAAATGATATAATCAATTAGAATTAGAAATAATCAGCAAAAACAAAAATGTGGAGCATTTCATTTTATCAGTTGCAATGCATAAATACAAAATTTAAAACAAGTCAGGTGACAAAACCTAGAACATATAAAGAATGGCTGCAGTCAGCTCTGAAAAACTAGAGGATCTGAAAAACCCAGTGGAATTCAGGGCTAATATGAGACAAAACAAGAGCACGGTTGTTAAATGAAATGCTGCACAATAATCCTTTCATTCTATATTTGGATGAGTTTTTATAACCTGGTTTATGTTTAAAGATTTTAGGAAGATGGGTGTTTTCAGGGTCCATTATCAAGACAATCCTAAATATCCCTGTAGGGTCCAGCAAGACAGTGTGGTATTTTTATACTGTTATTTGGACTGATTCATGTGAAAGGTCTACAATGTGATGACCAAAAAAAAGACCAAAAATGGTTCATTTCTAAGCACTAAGAGCAGCGTTACAATATTTCAATAACATCTAACAAACTGGGCTGTGCAGCTCAGCTCTAAATACAACTGTTTTCCCAGTGTGGAAGAAATACAGATGATAAAATGGAGGAAACATGTTGAATCACACGGCACATTATTATTTATTCAGCTGCATATGTAATGCTGACATGAACAAACCAACTGACATTGCACAGAACAGGCATTGAATTATCTACAGAGGAAAAAAAGTGTGACAAGAAAATGCTGAAGAGATGCCTTGAGCCTGATTACGCAGACATACAATTCCCTTCTTAGCATTTTAAAGGGTTAAAGTTATGGAAAAACAACTGCATTACTCAAAAGAAATCAATATAATATATAAATGCTGTTCAAATGTTAAAACATCCCGTCAATATGATTCATATGCAAATGTAGCTGATTAGAATTCACTGTTTTTGTGAGGTCACAAAAACACATTGACACAAAAAATGAATTATGGCTGATTCGGTGGATAAAACCACACCATTTAATAAAAACACTCAGGGCGGTTATAAACAATCTACATGAGCCTCTGGCCTCTGCTAATATATCCCCATAGCTCCTTTAATAATAGATTGAAAGCCTCCACCTTAGCTGGGTGGGATGGGAAAAAAAAAATTAGCGACGCTCTATTGAAAGAGGTTTAAATGGAATAAATTGGAGCTGGAGGGCAGCAAAAGGGGGCATGCTTTTGGTTCAAACGAATGACAATATCTATTTCAGTGTGCGCTTTGTCTTTGCTGAATTTGGAGTTTAATGAATGCAGAGGTTTTGTGTTGTCGGCAATGGCACATTTTATGGAAGTGCAAATGATCTGCTCTGACACACACTGAACGCAGCTTTGATCTGCCATTTGACTAGCGCCGCTTCCAATGAAAGGACTAAGGGGAGAGAGAGAGGGAGCGAGGGCGAGAGAGGGAGAGAGAAACCCCCTCTGAGCTCAGGGGAGCACTCGTCTAACAAGGCCTTTCTCTGATCCCTCTGCACTCCCTGAAATCAGCCCTCACCCAGCCCCCCAGTGTGCTCTCCCTCTCTCCCTCTCTCCCTCTCTCTTCTATGTCTCTTTTTTCCCCACAACCTCTCTCTCCCCTCTTATTAAAGTGTGAATGCTGCATTTGACTACTTCAGATGTAATGCACTGCCATTTATCCCCTGACTTTAGAGATCATAAAAGCCAATGGTGGAAAGTGGAAGGTATAACAACAGCAGTTCTTTCGTGTCACTTGGCGTTCCCTGGAGCACCGTAGGGCGGGGACACATCAGCGTATCAAGCATTCGTGCTCTTCTATTGCCATTTTAACTCACATTGCATCACTCGGTGAGGAGGTAAAAAAACGAATGATGTACTACCAGCGGTTTGACTAATATGACGATCTTGTCCGAAGATATAGGCACTTGTGCTTTGACAGTGTGTCTTATTGGGCCCTGAGGCAGGCAGAGCCGAGTGGTGAGCGGTGCCCATGTCTCAGCGGACTGCTCTGCCCATCGCTGCATGCCCAGCCATTTTCCTTCTGTCTTTCTCGTCGTCATTATGTGCGCCCGGGAACGTAATGGAAAAGAATGAAGAAAGTGCAGGCGGTGTTCGGCCATGACTCACAGCACAATCCAAAACACTCACACCCTGATGGCCTCTTAATCTTTATTACCGGCCTGGATCTCATGGGGAACTGCCAACTGAGTGTGTGTGCAGTGGTAGGCTTATTGCAGGAGACACACACTGGGCCTCTAAGGGCCTGCTGTCTCCTGTGAGCCAAATCCTCCATGTGTCGAAACCAAACTGATTTTTGACCACACGGGCAGAATGGCACAAATCAGTGTGAAACCAACAGTGTGAACACACTCAATCTAACCACATATAACCCTTTACACTTGCATTCGGGACAGTACCTTGCTCAAGGGTACCTCAGTAGTGCCTGGGCTATGACCACTAGGCCACTACCTTCCAAAAATATAGTAAACGCATCAGCTAATGGCTCCAGTCTACAGTAGCTAGTTTATCTCCAGTGTAAATACATTCAACACATTTAACATGCATTACGAGTAGCGCACCACAGATAAGCCAGGCAAACACATCTGATTAACCAACCAGCAGGGCGGGCCAACAATAACAATATGGCTCATTTGGATGGATAACGTCGCTGTTATACTTTATAAACTTGTTAAAGCGGAACATCAGTGTGATAGGCTCACATTTCATATCAGCAATTTGGGTGATTAAATCTTGTTTGGTTGATTATAACAGTATTAGAATCATATTGGCATCAGGAGATGACTGCTTTAAATAATTCTCATGTTAAAATAAAACATTGGTTGGTCATTTCTCTGTATTTGTAGGTTTTATTGTAAATTTTACATTATTATTGTAGTATTACTGTAAATACTATAATATTATCAATATTATAATTCCTCAACTCCATAGCTGTAGAAATTATATATTAGCCCTAAATATACGTGTCATAACCTGCCATTGGGATCAATAGAGTATCTATCATTCATCATAGTGGAAATTTGATGAATAATTAATAATAGGTACCAGGACTGCATATTATGTTGTTTGGAAGTTTTATTTGGACACTGGCAATACTGATATACAGTACTGTGCAAAAGTCTTGGGCACTTTGTGTAATGGTTTAAAACCATTTATCTCAACATTGAGAGTCTTTCTGCAGCAAGAACACAAGTTAACATTAAAATGAAATCAACAGTAAAGCAGTAAAAAGGATCAAGAATTTGATCTGTGTTTCCAAAAGTCATTGATATGTTGTGAGCTGGTTAGAAGAACAGGTTTGGTTCCAGATCTTCTCTCAAGGCCTTCAGCCATTGCATGGATGTGTGAAACTCCAGCAAAACCTGATTTACTGTAAGGAAGGACTGATTGAGGCCAAACCAGGGATTTGATGCAATACCATGAGGAGAGGTCTGGAAACAGTTAAGCCAAAAACTGACACAAAGTCACTCATAAAGTTTACAATTATACTAATATTAATATTTTTCTGGAGGAAAAAATGTTTAAGCACAGAGTTTAGCACAGTAATATATATGGTCATTTAATAATAATGGCAGTTCTAATATGTAGTAACTGGTGTAGTAATTTTTCCATATAGCACAATTTAAACTACTTAAAATTAGACTAATTAATACATTTTTATCACAATGTTTAAACAGCATGCAAAAAAGAAGAGATAAACAGAAAAAAACTAAATTAAACACGAAAGCAAAGCCCTACTACATTAAATGGTCATGTCAATCCGGAACGCAGCAAATGTTATATTGACAAGCAATTCCTGAATCATAAAGTCATAAACGGCCAACAAATCAACAAAACGACTGCTTAAATAACATCACAAGCACTCAACAAATCAGCAACAGCAATTACAGAATTAATATCACAAACAATCAGCAAATCATTCATGGAAATATTCAGTTTCTCCTCGCACTGCATTTCTTTTCGGTGTAAAATTGTCTCAGCAGCAGGAGCGGAGTTGGCCAGGTTTTGCGTAAGCATTGCAGCTGCGTGATCGAATGTGTGTGAGGGCACAGAGGAGAGTATGGGTCGTCAGCAGTGTCCTCTTTGTGCCACAGAGGTGCTTGGTTTCCACTAGTCTCGCCACAGTGTCGCCGCAGTGAGTGTGTATGTGTGTGTGCATGGACAGTGGGCAATGGTAATGCAGCATCACTCTTAATAAAGTCTCCTGGGGCTTTCATCACCCCACCCAACACAACACACACCATTTTATCACCAAGGGACAACACACACATACACCAAGCAATTGTTGTTGGTATGTGGTGAAAAAGGCGAGCGCATAACTATTCGCTTGTAATCACAGAATTATAAGATAATTCATAAATATATGATCCCGGTGAATGTTATGGGTGAGAGGTTAACACTTCCATGGTAAACAGGGAAGTGATCACAACGACAGCTGTGACTTTTTGTTCCCTTTAGCTATTGGTTGCATTTATTGATTGCAACTAAACATCCCAGCTGGCACATTATGAAATATTCATATTTTAATTCTGACAGTTTCTAAATATTTCAATGCAACAATATCAGAGAGAGAAATGCTCTTACAAATCAACAGCCAACAAAATAAACAAGAGTTATAGCAACACTGTGCACAAACACACACACACATACCACGGAGAGAACTGACAAATGGCCACTATGTCACCGAGTGAGAAATCCTGCAGTCATGGACAGCCCCTCATTTATCTGAGTGTGTGTAGGAGTGTGTATGCCCTCATGCAATACATGCAATATCCAGGACAGAGGCTTTCACTTACAGTAGATGCTTAGATGGGCTGCCATAAGGGTCAGGAAATGTGTGTCAGTGTGAGACAGGGAGAAAGAGAGAGAGAGAGAGAGAGAGAGAGAGAGAGAGAGAGAGAGAGAGAGAGAGAGAGAGAGAGAGAGA
>JBBIGC010000001.1:23835712-23846515 GCA_037576955.1 Lepidarchus adonis
CCCCACAGGTCAACACACAACATTACAGCCTGGACTGACTCACTACTGCCCACACAGGTCAACACACAACATTACAGTCTGGACTGACTCATTACTGCCCCCACAGGTAAACATGCAACATTACAGTCTGGGTTACAAAGTAAAATTTAGCAAAGGCAAACGAACACAGACATAGCGTCCATAGTCAATCAAGCTCCACTACAAAACATCTAGGTCACTCAGAGCATGTTCATTTATCAAAGACCTGACATGTATTGGTCAGAAAAATTAACAATAAGGTGGTACTCTGACAATTGCTTGCATTTATATTGTTGTCTCGTTGGTATGTTCAGATTTTTTGATCTATTCTCAGATTTTATGGCATAACTTGGCATGCACAAAGGTAAGTCTAAATCCTATTACACAGACTATACAGAATTTAGTCAAAACTTTTGCAGTGGGCTTCAACAAAGTGCCAGGGCCATCATTACATCACTTTGCCAAAGAGAGACTAGTGTTGTTCTGTTGGGAATGGAGTAATTTGCATTCTCCATCAACAGTGCATGCCACAGCTCAGATGCAGACTGAGGCTAAGGAGTGCACCTCTGATTTATACGCAGTGTTTTCATTGGTGGGAGGTTCCCCTGTGGCAAATGGGTAAAACGCTGCTTATAAAACAGAGGTGTGCCACTCAGGATCCCCCCAGTATAGACTGTGTTCAAGATGGAAGGCAGCATCTCACATTCTCCATCCCAGCTCTGAGGACTTAATAGACTAGAAGCTTGGCTGCGTTTTAATTAGCCTCATGAACAATGTGAGATTATGCATACGATTGTCCAGGGATTTCTGATAATAAAACAGAGATGATTAAAAAATAAATAAAGGCCTTGAAACTTTGGAACAGTTTGTGCCGGCAGTCTGCCAAAGCACATAGCCCTGCTCTCTCTCGCTGCCTCATCCAGTCTTCATTTCCCTCTCTATCTACTTCCAATTCTCTTTCATTTAGACTCTCTGTCTATCTGCTTTCCTCCTTCAAGTCCTGACTAATTTCCCAACACAGATTTTATGAATGCAGAGCAACTGTTTGAGAAAATAAACTACAAACGAAGGGAAATTTAAGGCAAAGTAAGAGGTTAACATCCTCAATGGCTCACTTTATGATTTATTCGCTCACTTTTTCAGAGCCTTTCGACTCCTTCACCCTGATTTTGAGACATTTATTGTCTTTCTGTTTGTCTTTTGCTAGTGTTTACAAGGATAAAAAGCAGGGAAACAAAGGGTCATTCAAATTTACCCCAAAAACCTTCAAAAATAGAAACAAATATGTACAGGAGCCTAAAAAAAGGAACTGCCCTCAAGAATGATGTATCAACCAGCCAGTCTCCAGGTAAAAAAGCCCCAGGCAGCACCCCATTCCCACCCCCGTCTCCCATTCGTCTTCTCTTCTCTCTAATGAACAATACTCAAGTTCAAGAGGGGACAAGACTTTAAATGGCTGCCAGTTCACGCAGGGACAGAAAAACATCTCAGAGCTTAACCACATCCTCCAGCATCAAGACTGCTCCGTGTGCCGAAACTGACATTTACGCCAGGATACGGCTCCACATTAAAGCACCCAGGCAAAAGCTCCCCATATTTAAATGGCTCAGAATGCAGTGAGGTGTCCTTCAGAGAGCGAGCGCAGCCACATCAAACTGTCCTGTCGTGCCTGACTCGTATGTTCGCATCAAGCTGTGAAAGTGAGGAGGGTCCCTCCTGTTCCCCTGTCAGAACCCGCGCCTTCAAAAAGCCCTGAACACAGCGCATAATGACTCACAGGGCACATTTTCAGCACAGCAGTAAGAGAAAGCAGAAAAGCATGCATGGTTCTCCAATATTTCATAAATAGCCTCGATCATTAGCAGCCTAGTTAGCCAACCCACAACCTAGCATGCAGTGCCGCCACGTGTGGATGTCGTGAATCCTTTATCATTCTGCATAAATATCACCTAAAATATGGTCAGATTTTCACAAAGGCCCTAAAAGTAGAAAAAAAGACAAAAATATTAAACTATGTTATTTATTCATTGAGAAAAATAAACCAATATTATAATCTGTTTATTGCAAAAACACATGGACCTCTAACAGTAGTAGTTAACCCGAAGGTAAAAGTAGAGTCAGGTGTTTTAAGTCAATGGGATCGCAATCAAGCATGATTGGGCACAGAGTTTTATTTTAAAAAGAAAGGATCTATCAATGTCCAATCTTCCATGATTCCTGAGGACTGAGTTGTCAATAATCATCCATTAGGAGTTTAGACCCTTCCGTTCCACAGAAAAACAGATAGTGTGCAAATGTAGGAAATTAAAGACCATTGTTACCTTCTCCAGGAGTGCTAGACCAACAAAGATCACTGCAAGAGCAAGGATTTAATGGTCCACGAGGCCAAAAAGGAACGCAGGATATCATCTCAGAAAACAAGAGGCCTCTTACATTGGCTAATGTTTGGGAGTTGACCGTAGCAAAAACACTGAACAACAGCATGGCAAGGTTGAAAGGAGAAAATCACGAATATAAAAATAAAATTTCTGCTCAAAAGTAAGGTCATGCAAGTACACAGCAAGTATATGTGTCTTTAAACTCAAAGATGATTGAAAAAAGATGTTTTAAAACAAATAACACAATAGGTTGTACAAGTACTAATTGAATGATTGCTACTGAATAATCATAATTGATTAATTGAATATCAATTAATTGAAAATATAAGCAAAAATAGCTTGTTCTGCAGGAATACATCCTCACAGCATTAGCCACCATACACATAATCACCAAAAATAGCATTTAGTATCAGTTCACATTCGTCTGCATTCTGTGATCATATAATGAAGCACAGTGACTTCATCATCACCTGGAACTGTGACGATTTAGCTGAATTGTTTTGATGGTTTCAAATCCAAGATCGAATCAGTTTAATTTAATCGTGATCAGGTCAAATAATTGTGGTTAGGCCATTATGTAATAACTACAAACCAGCATGTCTGATGTGTGGTTAGACCTAAAGTGAATTGGACAGGCCTTTGAAACCGACAGCATAAATACAGGCCGCTCAAATTGAGTTCTGGTCTTGTAGCAGAGCAGTGTTGTGAGCTTTATTCTGCTGCTCAAAACCTGCATGTTATTTACTCGAACAAACCTACAGTCAACACTGTTTCTCCAGTCTGCACCACAGCCTCATAACCCCATTCGTTTTCAGTGGCATACTTTTTATGTACAAACTGCCACAAGTGCACATACACACATACACACACAATAAGTCTTACTTAAAACACCCACCACTTTGCCACTGTTGATTTATGCCCCCTCTAGACCATGATTCAAAACACAAGGGGCTGAACTGCGTTCTTTATTCCAAAGTGTGGCCCACGACTCACTACACGTGTGGGTGGAGCTCATTAGTGCTCAGGCCAGATGCATATACACACGCATGTGTTTGCTGGGGAGGTTTTTTTCTAGCTTCCATTGCTTTTCACTGTTGTGTGTGCTGCGTAGCTCCTGCTCCATCTCTCCAAGTGTCAAAGGCAGGGCTCCGGCTCCAGCTCCGGCTCCAGCTCCAGCCACGCATGACTCATAAGCAGGGACAGCTAATTGCATTAAGGCCCGGCGCAGCTGCAGCCGGAGCCCAGGTGCCTGCAGGTCCACAGGGAGAAGCAGGAGGCGCATCCCGACCGAACACAGAGGAGGATGCAGACAAGGACAGCAGTTTGCGCCAGCCCAGCACAGAATACAGCAAACAGAAAATTTAGCCATGGCTGTAGATGATGGCTTTAAATAAAATAAAATAAAGTAAAATAAAATAAAATAAAATAAAATAAAATAAAATAAAATAAAATAAAATAAAATAAAATATTGAAAATCTCTAGCCAAAAGCAATTTTAAGGAGCTAAGAATTGTAATAACTGATTCAATTATGGTCAAAAATTAAGCAGGTTACAGTAAGTGAGATTAACTAGTTATGATGGTTAGTCCTCAGTGTTGTCCGAAAAACTGAACTGTCTGGTCAGTACTCAGTTCTAACCTTAAATTCAATATTTTATATAGGATTTTCATACATACGCACTGATATAATCCTAACACGTGTCTAATATTGTGTAGGTGCCAACAAAACAACCCATGCCCATCAAAGCATGAAGTCCTCTGAAGGTGTGCTGTGGTACATGACAGCAAGACAGCAGATCAGGAGGTCCTCCATGGATCAAACAAACCTGTCCAACACATCCCGCAGACACTCAATCGGATTAAGATCTGGAGAATTCAAAGGGCAAGTCAACATTGGGTCTACTTGGCCTGGGTAACAATGTTAAGGTAGATGGTACATGTCAAAGTAGCATTTGTGTGAACCCCAAGGTTTCCCAGGAGAACATTACCCAGAACACCAAGCTCTCTCCTCTGGCTTGTCTTCTTTTCTTCCAGGTAAGAGATACACATGCACCACACATCCATATGATCACATCCCCATATACTGCAAGCTGTGGTGCACTGTGTGTTATGACATCATATGTAGCATTCACTTTTTCAGGAGAGTGTGCTATAGTAGTTCTACTGTGGGATGGGATCAGACAGGCTAGTCTTTTCTTCCTATGTATAGTGAGCACTGTGATCCAATGGATGGAAGGGTATCTCAGTGGTACATTGACTTGAACCTGCAGCCTTGTGATACCAAGGGCAAGGTCCTAACCACTAGGCCACCACTGTACATATATATATATAATACAATAGATAAATCACAATAGCTTTTAAAATCTGCAGAATGTTCCCTGATATTTTTTTGTCAGATTCTAGAGTAGAGGCTCTTGTTTTTTCACTGTTCATCTTTCAAATATGTTTTGAAACCTTACAAAGTATTAGGTTTAACTAATTTTCTCATGTCTCCCATCAGACAGTATGAAAGATGAGAGAACACAAAAGCAAACACTGATCTCACTCTGGCTCACACACGCACAGACACAAACACAGAAACACATCCTCTCAATGTCCCCCATTAGAAGCCTCTCCAACAAAACCGCTTTAGCCTCTGGTCCCAGTGATCTGCAAATGGCCACTGGATCCTTCAATAAATCTTTATTAGCATTTTTAAAGTGAATTAGCACTCAGTAAATTGCTGTGACCCTGGAGTCAGAGGCAATAGAAATTAAATTGCTTCAGTCTATCAGACTTACACCATCAGGGTGATTACATTTGGTGCCTGTGGATTCTTTTAAGCTTTAAGCACAATTATGCCATTGTTTGTTGGTTTTATTTTCTCAATCTATGAAATGAGAAAAACGCAGATTGCGGGATACGGCTCCTAATGGCCAGTGAACAACTTTGCAACAGGGCCGTAAAGAAGGGATTTCATGTATATATATCAGCAGAGTACAGCTCCTCGGCATTCTAGTTCATTTCTTATTCTGATCAGTGAATCAAACTGTGGTATAGCCCTCATTGGCTCTAAGTAGGTCTAATAAGATGGCATTAATACAAATGCAGGCTATTCTCAAACCTTAAAAGGCACTTAGCATTTTAATCGAGATCTTTTATAAGATATATTCCTTGCCTAACTACTGGATCCCCAAAAGCAAGAGCAGGTCTCTCAGCAATGAGAAAAGCAGTGTGGTATTAAGAGAGGAGTGTTCAATGGCCACCCAACGCTCAGGCCAGGCCTTAGAGACTTTTGCCTTAGAAAGAGCAATCGACTCTTTCTCACCCTATACAATCTGTCCATTTTCTCTGTCATTTATCAACCTTTACTTTGCTCTTTAGCTCACCCCCAGTAATGGCTTTGAACAAGGCTACTTGAAACCATGCCAAATTAAGAGAGAGAGGCAGAGAGAGAGAGAGGGAGAGAGAGAGAGGGAGAGGGCGAGAGAGCGAGAGAGATGACTTTTTGATTATTTTTCTAAATGACACTTCAGCCCTCCACTCAGGCTGTGTAATTGTGATTACTGTGCCTCTATTTTTGGGCGACAGCGCTGTGAGCCAGCTGCAGTAAATAGCTGATGCACTCCCCAGGCTTGGGAGGACACAGTACGGACAAAAAGCAAGGTTAAACACCACCTCTGACTCTGCACAACTCTGACTCCAGACCTGCAAAACCCAAAGCACGATCAAGAGTTTTGCTTTTGTCTGAGATTTTGATCTGAACCTAAAATATGGTCCATGTGCCTGATACTGAAACCCAACTGAGCCACAGCACCAAGTTCAGAATCCAGATCTGACCCCTGACCCACAAAATTCCATCTAGGAGGCCAAATTAAAATCTGAAGTAATAACAATAGCGTCGGCTAGACTGCCTCAATGCAAACTAGCACCAATAACTGCTGTTATCAGACCATCGATACACAAAAAATAAAACGCCTGATTATCAGAGAAACAATTAAAAAGTGTTTATTCTAATGCTGTCAGTTGATTAGAATGAATAATCTCATTTATCTTATTTGTGTTGTTTAAAAACAAAACCATTATCATGTTAACTCGTTATTAATGTGGTAACTATGACAGCACTGATTTACTCAATTAATCATTCATCATCATCGGTAAAGCTGTGTGGTATTCATTGTGGAACTCCAACATGCTAGAGTAGAAACAGTCAAACCTCGTTAGCTCACCCCTGTTATCTCGCCAACCCCGCCTCTCGCCATGAAAGGCTGCAGGACAGATTTCCTTTCATGTATTTACCACCGTTTCGATATCCGTCAATCTCACCACATTTAGAGCCTGGACCAATAGGGGCGAGCTAATGAGGTTTGACTGTAAGTAGGAAGAAAGAATAAAAATCTGGTAATGGGAAGCAGCTACGTGAAAATCTGAAATCCCCCAGAACTTGACAAATACGTACGAGAGAAGATGAATAGATAAGTCTCTGCTCAGTCCTTAGATCTTACACCTACATGATTTAAAAAAATCTAAACTCTATCTTTGAACCAAAACTTGCCTGTTCCCGCTGGACATCCTTCCTCAAATATTGGTTGGGTTGTGTTGAGATCAGGACCTTGCCCTTGTGATGAGGGAAGTACATTTGTAAAAGTTACTGTCCATGCGAGAATGGGTTACACGTGGAGGTCATATTTCGTCATGGTGCACATTGTGTGATGGGGTGTGCACAAATGAAAGTCTAGCCATGCCATACACCAACAGCAACAGTCTTAATGGGCTGCTGCCGGCAGGTCCCTCTTGCAGAGTTGAGTGTGTTTCTCCATAATTTCCACAAAAAAAAATGCAGAGTGAAGTAACTAAAACAACATGACACTTTATAATGTGCCAAATCAAGTTTACCACACAGCTAGCAAGGCGCAGAGGAATGGCTGATTGAATTAAAGTAATGAGAAGAAGAGAAGGCCTCTCGGTCTGTTCGTCCTCGAGGATGTAACAGCTTCTTGGCAGACATTTATGTATTCCTTTCCACTGCGCTTGGACGTGCACCGGATGAAGGTCAGGCTCGCAGCCGATGGCTAAGTGCAAGCATGAAGCTCAAGCTCAGAAAGTAGCCACGCAGAGGACGGGTGCTAAGTAACGCAGGCCGACGTGTGACCCTCCCTCTCTCAGAGGTCGTTACCGTAAAAAAACGTCCCATCTGAATACAAAGCCATGCATTCAAATGAGCCGGCTTTGATTTGGCTTTCTTCCTGCACAGACAGGAGGCGGTGGTGCGATGCGCTGGCCGCGGGGAGTCTTCAGCGAGGCACACTGGGCAGACCGCTGACCACTCACCTTTAAGACTTCCTGCCTCCTCATGGAGTTTCCACAGCAACGCTTCCTCCGGCCACCTAATTAAACGATGTCCATCTCGAAACCCGTCACTGCTTGTTTCAGGCCTAGATACTAACAGCAGACAGCAGCCACCAGGCCAGTTCCTCAAGAGCCTGGGCAGCGCAAATGCCAGTGAGGGATAAAGGTCAGGAGGAAGAAATGTGAAACCTAGAAGACTACATTCAATGTTGGGTTCCCTTCCTGAGTCTTGGTTCCTCCCAAGGTGTAGTCCGTTAGTGTGTTTTCCTTGCTTCCATCACCCTTGCTCATTAGGGGCTCCGACCCAGATTCTGTAAAGCTGCTTTTGTGATGTCAGCTGTAAAAACGCACTACTGGGGGGTCCTCGAGTCACGTCAGGGTTCTGTTCCTCCGAGAGCCATTTAAGTCCAACATAAGTTGTAACTTGTGCAATAATGATGAATAATAATGTTTGTAATGATGCTGCAGAGGCTTTATTGAACAGCACTGTGCTTTATTAACAGCCGACAACGTGCATGAACGAGTAACACATGTCGTGGGATGTGGCGTGTTTCATGAGAAGCAATGCATTATGTAGTATGTGGAGCGGAAAAGTGGTGGGTAATGTGAGCGGAAAAAGAGTGGAGAAAGCATTGATTGCTGGGAGTTGTAATCCGTTAGCGGGAAGAGCACTGGTTAGCAGTGTAACTGCTCTGTACTGAGTGGAAAAAATAAAGCCAGGGGTTTCGAAGAAGGGCATTCAATCAAAGTTGGGAGTTACCCTAAATAAGTTGCCATTCAGCTCTGAAGCCAAATTAGCAGTTTCCCCAGGCTCCCGACCACAGTCATCAAGCGAACATGAGAAAGGTAACACACGCATATATAGCTAACACCAGTCTCTCTCGTCGTAATACTATAAAGCGTTTATTTGATGTTCAACTGCATTCTACAACCATATGTGCTGCCAGCCTGTGTTCTTGTTGCTAATCCCAGAAAGCAAATCTCTTTCCACCTTTTTCCACCCATATTACCATCCATTTTCACACACCTCACACTACATAGTCCACAATGCATTGCTCCCCATGAAACATGCCAAATCCCACAACAATTTGGAGCACAAATTGCATAATTTTATTTTTATAAGGCGCTAGCGACATTTAGCAACAAATAGATCAAATGGCAGTGTTTTAGCATTAATTTAGCATTTCGCATCATGCAAATCACTACATCCAGTTAAACAGCACAGATAAAGCCTTCTTGGACTCCAGGAGTTCAAACTTATTCATTCATGTCACCCGGTGGTAAGTGCAGTGGATGCTTCTCAAAAAATGACCTAATTGGTCAGGGGTCTTTAATTACACACAATGTAACACATATCACTGTGGGTGTGATCCAGCATCCTCAGAGTGTCAATAGTGGCTACCAGAAATGGGCAATATACATACCTTATATCATTATAACATTATAATCTCATGATATTTTGCAGCAATTATATAAATGATGATACAAAATTAAGTCTTTCAGTGTGATTTTTTGACCACACTGTCCTGAAAGTCATGCAAAACAAATAGTCCAAATACTGATAGTAGTACTGAACTTAATCCAGATAAAGTCCAATAAAAGAGAAAATAAGTTTTATTCACAAACAGTAATTCCAATGAAAACATCATGACTAACAGGATGTGAAAACACTTAGATGTTACACTATGCATCCTACTAATACAGTACTGAGTTTTCACTGGAACTGCAATTGGCGAATCAACTTCCTTTATCTGGATTGAGCTAATCTGGGGGCAGCTGTGGTTAATGGTTAGTTAACTAGGTTTGTGACCGAAGGTTTGTGGATTCGATTCCTGGATCCAAACCTAACCCACTGCTCCACAGGTGCTGCTACAGAGCTGCCCAACGGATAAAATGCAGAGACGACTCCAATATTGCAATATGCCTAACTCTTATCATGGGCAAAATAGTATATAAGAGATTATATGATATGACTCAGCCCTAGTGGTTACTTTTATAAAATAATGACAATGTTTGGGTCCATTTAAAATCACAATGTTTCAAAACTTAAAATAAAACTTTAATGGCTAATCATCTTCACAAACCGACACTGGCTCTCCACATTATAAGATGTATCTCTATCAGGGTGTCTTTCAGGCATGTCGTACTGGCAAAACAGCTCAACAGGAGTTATCAGCATGGCTGACGAGGAGCTGGTGCCAAAAAAGGACTCAACGTCAGTCATCTTCTGAAAAAAAAGGGGGACTGGGTGAGGTAGCTTGTGGCTCTTTCTCCAATAGTGTTTTACCAAATATAACCTCATTCACAGCCATTATGCAGTAAAGGCAATGAAAACAAAGGGATTGTTCCTGTGAACCAGACTCGACCCACTGTGGTAGACCAATCACACACACGAGAGAGAGAGAGAGAGAGAGAGAGAGAGAGAGAGAGTGAGTAAGGGAAAGTGATTCAGCAGTGGCTCAGATTATTGTATCACCACCCACGGCTGTCACGAGTGTCATTCTGGATTGGAGGCACTGAAGTGGATTAATAGGCTTATCATCCATTTGACAAAATAACACTTCACCTGACGTTCAACCTCCAGCTGGGTGGGACGAGCTTTTTATGTTTTTTTTTTTACTGATTTTTTTATTATTCTGTTTAAATCACAGTCTGGATCTGTGACATGATTAGTTCTCACATGAAGAGCTCAATGAGCTGTGAAGGAATGGAGAGTGAGGGGGTTGATTCAGCACATCATACACACTCTCAGGCTTTGCTTTAACATTACTTTACTTTAACAGCGAATAATCAACTACAGTTCAGTGCTGCAAAGTGAGAAACTCAAAGAACAACGACAATTGAAGCAGCTTCTTTAAATGACGGCTACCCAGCCAGCTGGTAATACGGTGTGTGTGTGTGTGTGTGTGTGTGTGTGTGTGTGTGTGTGTGTGTGTGTGTGCGCGCATGTATGTGTAAGGAAGAAAGAGTGAGAACGAGAAAGGGACAGAAACACACACAGGAAAGAGAGGGAGAGAGAGAGAAAGAGAGAGAGAGAGAGAGAGAGAGAGAGAGAGAGAGAGAGAGAGAGAGAGAGAGAGA
>JBBIGC010000001.1:23855872-23867467 GCA_037576955.1 Lepidarchus adonis
TGTGTGTGTGTGTGTGTGTGTGTCTGTGTGTGTGTCTGTGTGGTGTGTGTGTCTGTGTGGTGTGTGTGTGTATTGCCCCACAATGGGATGCCCCCCAGGCCAGGATGAACCCCTGCCTTGGCCCACAGTCAGGTGGGATTGGCTCCAACTTCCCCACAACCCGAAATGGATAAGGGGTTTGGACAATGAATGCTTTGCTTTATTGAGTGGACGTCTCAAGTTTGTGCAAAAACCTCTGAGGTGTAGATCAAATCCATCTGAGAGTCACCAGAACATACACTTGAGTACACTTCGAGTACCTGTACTTCATTGAGTAGAATTTCGTTGGGGAACTTTTGACTTTTACTCCACTTCCCGTCTATCTACACATCGGGACATGGCACAGCTGGAAACATCAGTAAAAGTACTGTATCTGTATTTATATTTTGGGCAAAACTTTAAAAATGAGACTTCAAATGCAGACATATTTCTGCCAAACTGCTCCTTTAAAACCGAACAGCTGCGGAAGTGCGTCTTTGCTTTTTCTTTCCTCAACCTCCTCCTACCTCATTGGTCAACTGGCAAGCGGGTACAGCAGCCCTGTTGCGTGAGACGCATGCCGGGGGGCTCTGTGTGTAGGGAGATGATATGAGGAGCTGCTTGACCTTGGCTTCGCACTAGACTACACTGCAGGAGCCGTCTCTTCAGGATACGAACCCGTCTCCCCCCATTGCGTATGCTGAACCTTAAAGCTTTTTTTGATGGTTGGTACAGTAGCATCTCATCATCGCTGGCCCCAAGCCCCCTGGAGTGGGGACGGTTTGAAAGTTTGTCGAGAGAGAACGCAGGTAACGTGGTGGCATTTCACTTAATTAGAAGTGTAGTCTGGCAAGTCCTTCACCATTTCCTTGTGCACTTGACTCACACAACGAGAACACTCGCGGAGAGCGTGCCGGCACACACACGCGTGCTCAGCGGCGGCGGATCCATTTATCAATGCGATCTGCCCCATCCATTTATCTATCTCTCCTCCCCCATCTCTATCTCCCCATCTAGTGAACCAACACAGCAGAACCCCACCGTTGTTGACACTCATTTAAAAGGACATGCCCTTTCAGAGAGGCTGCGTCTCATAGCGAATTCTGTCTAATTATTGTGTGTGTGTGTGTGTAGGCAAGGGTGTGTTTTGATGGTGTTTTCTCCTCCTGATGTGTTCGTCTCTCTTAAGCCGGCAGACTTCCACCAGAGCCCCACCTCCCCGCGAGGCTCCGAGCTCCAGCAAGTGCGACTTACACACTCGTTCTCCGCCATGTAAGCACAGTAATTGTATATGATGCTCAATACCTTTGAGGCTTCATTAAAGCTTTGCATCAAGCTGCAGATGGAAAAAATAACAAGTCTTGCCTTCCAGTAAGCACGCAGAGGAAAGGAGATGTAAAAACAAGGCCATTTACCAAGAGCTTTAGTATCATTTCGAGAAAGGGAGGTAGTTATCCCAGTGAGACATTGTTTTGCATCTTCTTCTTTCTTTTTCCCCCCATTTTGTTAGTCTAGTCCAATATGTGACCGTATGCTAATGCACAGGCAACTCTCCACAGAATCAGTATCCACGCCGTGAGCACAATTGTGGAGGGACATGGACGAGACACTTATAATTTCCCTCTTATCTCTCCGTCCTTCACCCCAACTCACAGCGACTGTTTTCACACTGAGCCATGCTGCTTTTTCCACATGCGCCACTTCTGGCTGATGAGACACGAGCGTATCAATCTTCTCCAAAGGCGAACCCCTCTAAAGTACAAAAATCCCAGCCTCAAAAAGTTCCCAACAAACGACAGTTTGAATTACAGACCCATAATCCTGTTTTCGACCGACAGATTTTTTTTTTTTTGAAGAGGTAGCGAGTCTGAAAGGAAGCTGTCACTCAATCGCTCCCTTTGCTTCATGCTCCTGGACGGCTTTGTGGAATATCAGCCACCTGCAGGCTCCCTCGCAGCTCACAGAAACCCTGGACACAGCACCAGCTCCCTCGCTGAGAGCCGGCCTGGCAGGTGAACGCTTATTTCAGGCCACATCTCGGAAGCTAGCTCCTCCAGCTTGAAGATCACAGGAGCCCCCCTGAGTCCAAAGTTATTACCACTCCAAGGCCACCTCCACAGGTGAGCGGGTGGCACTCGCTGGGGATTGGAAATGCCACAGTCTCCCTGGAAATGGGCCTTATTTCCACTGTTAAATCCTAATAGTTCAGCAGGCTGATTTAATTGGCACTCTCCATGCCTAGGAAGTGCTGGAGGAGATCGTAATCGGCCCCTGCGCCGCTTCAGGCGCAGTGGGACCAGCCAAAGCTAATCTGATAGCGCCACTCGACGCATCCAATGGGTCTGAGCCAAAAGCCCAGGCAGATCTTTGACAAAAATCTTCAAAATGTGGGCAATCTGAGAGAAGCATTTTACCTTTTACACTTCATCCCATCAGCTTACCTTTACAGCTCCTAC
Source organism: Lepidarchus adonis (assembly GCA_037576955.1). Taxonomy (NCBI): domain Eukaryota; kingdom Metazoa; phylum Chordata; class Actinopteri; order Characiformes; family Lepidarchidae; genus Lepidarchus; species Lepidarchus adonis. The sequence goes on from JBBIGC010000001.1 coordinate 23,858,347, forward strand.
ACCATCCAATAGCCCACAGATTGAGGTGCACTATCTCTCAAAGATTTGCTCATGTTAGCAGGGCCTGCAAATCCTCTTCAATCATGGTCAATCTTCTTAAAATAGCCGGTCCTTTAAACAGAAGTGCCTGGCCAGGGAGGCGTATCCACATACTATCCAATGACTCAGTTCAAAGGCAATCAAGGCAATCCCTGCTTACCCAGAGGGACCCCATTCAGAAGATTTACCTGGATAAAGCCAGACCAGGTGCAGCTAGAGTAAGGAGCAATGACATTATGTCCTCTTGATGCCGCCTATTGCTTTTTGAGAAAATATACAGTAATACGACATAAGGTGGTGAAAAAGATTGGCTGAAGGGCTGTTTCTTTTGCTGGTGGAGCCTTCTTGACCAGTGAGAGTACTTCATAAAAGAACTGCCTCAAAGCTAAGCTGCACTACTGTTTGCTGGAGATGTTTCTAAGTAGAAATTGCTTGAACAGGAGTTTCTAGGAATAATCAGTCACTGGGATAAACGATGTAGGACGCTAAGTGATTGAGAACCTACCAAATATATTTTGCTTTCAAAACTACTTTGATGAATGTTTCAGGCCAGGTCAAATGCGAAGCCGCTGCAGATAAGGGAATCCAATCTGCTTTGGTGACATCTACAAGCTCTTAAGTCCAGTCCTGTTGTAGACTAAATCATCTTATTGCCGGGGGATTTTGAAGGGACAAGCAATTAGTAAATAGCGCGATTAGCAGGTTAGACTAAGTTGAAAAGCTCTTTAATCAAGACTAGACCAATAAGTGAAAAAGATTTTCTTCCTCTGATGAACCGATGGAATTCTACCTTATTGATTTATTTGCTTTCCGAGAACAAAAAGACATCAGAGCACTAAAGCATTATTCTAATTCAAAGAATGCCAACGATTGCACTGACAAAATGTTTAATAATTAAATAAAACTAATTATTTGCTGTAGGCCCAAAAATAAATGTCCTTCATGCTTTATTTAAATAATTAAGATGATAGGCCATGCGCTCTGATGATTGAAGAAGTCCTTAATGCAACAGCAGCCTGTCAGCTGAAGCAGAGCTATAAATGGACAGTATTAGTAAGAGCCCACACTACAAGCTTGGGACTTAGAGGTGTAAGGAGGGGGAAAAACGTAGAAAGAAGAAGCACCGGAGACGGAATTAAAATGGAAATCGCTGCCAAGAAGCCGTTTAACTTCCCATCCTCAAGTGGGCGTTTTAAAAATGGTCCCCCCTTGACTCCTGGAAACATTGCCAATACTCAGAGCAAACAAAGGTCAGGGAGAATATTAAATCATTTGTCTCTTTTCTCCCCAAACAGCATGCTCAGTTCACTTTCATTTCTAGCGTTTTAGAGCCCATACCCGCGAGTGATTTCACTGCCTTTAAAGCTTTGTAGCAGCCCCTACAGCGGAGGAGAAATCTTCTGGGTGCACGGTGGGTTCCTTTTTTGCTTTTTTCACATTTTTCCAGCAAACCTGCTTCAAACATCACACGAGCTGACTGTTAGACGACAGCAACTTTTTGCTGGAGGCCATTAGAATAAGAAATATTAACCCATCAGTGCACAAAAAGCAGCGTTCAAATGAAATTAGGGGTAAAAAGCCCCCGGGAGAAGGGAGAAGTTGGTAAAAGCAGCCTTGAGGAAGGCTTGGAGTTGGTTGGAGTTGTGTTAAAGTGAGAGACTGATTCCAGGTGTGACGCACGCCCAAAATCTATTGTAAGGGTTAAAAAAAAAGACAGAGTGTAAGAGGTAGCGACAGAGATCAATCTGGAGCGGTGAGAGATCAGTGACAGTCCACGCGGAGGGGCCACCGAATGAGGGCTGGCAGGGCCGGCGGCCGGCACCAAAATCAATTGTGTTTTCAATCTTCACGAGAAGATTTGGTTTCACTGGTTGGCACAGATGCTATGAAAACCATTTTGAAAGCTTGTTAAAGAGTCTGTAGCGAAACAAACACAGTCACTGGGTTGGGAGGGAGTCCGTAGGGCGGAAGGGAAAGGTGGAGGGAGTGAGCGAGGAGGTGGAGAAGAGTGAGCATCATCTCAGAACTAATCCGGCGCAGGCCCGAGAGCCTGCGCTTTTCCACTCTCTCTTTTCATCCCTCACTAACTCCTCATTTGTTTCCCTCCTACTCTCCAGAGGGCACTGGAGAGCGCCAAGCTCGTGATTGAGTATTTCCGCCGACTTAAAGATTTTCCACCTTTTGTTAGCCACTTCCTGCTTGTGTGAAGCCACTGATGTGTGGAGGACACTTAAGCGCTACAGGCGCCGCAAAATCTGTGGAAGTTGCCAGTAACCCCTCAGTGGCAGCAAAGGACGCTGGCCAGAACACTGCACAAAAACTGCTGATCCATACAAATAATACGCTTCTTTTTTTTTTTTTTTGCTAATTGGATATTAGGATATTAAGTAAAAAGTATGTCATCAAGAAAAATTAAATCACAGAAGGTTGAACAGTTGTTAACTGTGACGTTAAATTCCAACAAAAATGTCTATAGTCTATTAATAAATTTCAGCTATATACATAGTATGAGGGAGACGGAATTTCAAAGCTCTGGATCCATAGTGTACAATAGTGCAAATAATAAAGGATAAATGTAAATGACATAATATAATAAAAACAAAAAATGTATGGCAGATGTAGACCATACCAACATACATTATTCTAAAATACTACTGTTTTATACAAATAATATTAAAGAATATATGAAAAAAATAACATTTTATATATTTTATAAATATAAATTTGCATAAATAAGATTTTAGATCTTGTATAAATGTATATATATGACATGCCCATTCTTATTTTAAAACAAAAACCTCAAACTGCAGGCTGATATAACCCCTGTACTAAAAGTGATGCACAGAAATGAAAATCCTCAGCTTAAACTGAAACCAAAATTCAGGAAACACAGGGCTGAAAACTAAAGAAAGATGACAATAAATAAAATCTCAGAAACTGATGGAAATGATTTCAGTTTGTAAGCTAGAATATGTGCTATAATATTCAGTGTTTGAAAGAATTGCAACTTTCCTTTTCGTGTCAGCTTTTGCGCTTTTGCCGATTCTGTTAATAGAATAGGTTCAGGGGTTAAGTTTGTTATATGAGGAAAAGGAGGAAAAATTCCTCTAAATGAAAGGTCCAATAAAAGAGCCCTTCAAGCCCAAGTAACAGTGAGACACATTCACCAATATCTTCAAGTTTTTCATAAATGTGTTCTTGAGAAAGTTCCTAAAAAAATGGCTATCAGATTCCGTTTTAATAGAGCTGTCATGATGTCAATTAGTCTGGGCCTGTAAACAGCATAATCAATCACTGATTACTGCTTGGCATAGGTCATAAGTAAAATAACTGATTTAAAAGTGTGTTTAGTCTTTATTTTAAAAGACCATAATACTCTGTAAAATAATTCTGTGCCTTGTTAAAAACATATTAATGCTATATATACACACAACTGTAAAATTGCAGCAGTTTACAGTTCAATAAAAATGCTCATTATTCATCATTATTAAATATCAAATATAAAATATTATAAATGATAAAACAGTATTGTAATTAAGTCTTTTTTAAGAACAAAAATGTAAGTGGTCTCTTCTCGTTTAATAAAGTTTAGTGAATGAGGCCAAGCATCTTTAAATCACTTCTCATTTTCACCATCATTAAAATGTGTGTACAGTTGAGTGGAATTTTGGGGACATGCCCCCACTAATATTTAGCAATTGCTGAATTTTCCCACTAATAATTCTGAACAAACATACATGTAACGCTGCATGAATGTTTAACATAGTGCGTCTAGGTATACAGAGGGTTAAATTAGCACAACTTCACACACACATTGACAATGTGATTTGTGGGGACACGAAGTGTGTTTGTGATGTGGGCCTGTTAAACACATATTGCTAATGTGATTGGCTTTTGCATTTTCCTGCTCATGTGTGACTATCAGCTTTTGTTAGTGCAGAACACAAAAAGAATAGAAGCCGAAAAAGAAAATGTATATACAACAGATTTGTCAGCAATTCATTTCTGTTAATGAGAGACAAAGTCATATGTTTGGCTCCTTAAAACAGAAGCCTGGCATCTAAAAATAGTTTAATTCTATTAAAGTTACTAATTGAGAAATATGTTACTGTATTTCTGGTTTGATTTTGTTGACTATAACACCTGGTTACTCCTTTCAGTTCTCCTCCTATGTTATTTATATATTGATGTATGAAAGATGTTATGGCTGAAGTTTGTTTGTTGGTCATTAGTAACGTTTAAAATTACAAAATTCATTCATTAACATATTGTATTCAGACTGGATTTAAAACTTTGTGAAATGCTGTTATTAATTTAAAATAGTTCAGATATTTGATAGTGGATTTAATATGTATTAAGTAGGGAATGGGGGGGTTAAGTATATCCAAACCAATTTCAAACCTACACCCTCAATTAAAATCATAAGTAGTTTACTACATTGATTTTAAAATATTGTTTTAGGAATCTTTGCATTTTTTTGCCCATTTTCTATCATTATACAGTTGAGCAGGTGCATTAATTTGAGATATATTATCAGTTTAAAGGACAGCATAATTATGACAGATTAGTTACGCAATCTAACTGTTAATTTACACCTTAAGCTGTTTGCAAAGTGTTGCCAGACACTTTTATGATTGTTTATGTTGCGCTAGTGCTTGGCTAGTTTAGACTGATTCGTCTTAAGGACAGATTTGGCTGCCTGCCAGCACGGATCTGGCTGCTAAAGCACTACCATGTTTTCCACCCACTGTCTTGCTGTGTATGGAGTGACATAGCCTTCAAGGTATACTCCGAACAGCGAATCCATAAACACCCCCCATTAAATGAGCTTATCAAATCGGACTTTAAGTGCGCACTGATGCAGGAAGCCCTGCGCTGGTTGCTAACAGAGCGGAGCACTGTTTTTATTACCTGTGCCTGAGGTGAATCGAAACGTTGTTATTAAATGTTAGCGGTTCACCTGGTACGTTAAATTAACACTGAGCTCTTTGAATGCTGTCATTACAGGGAGACCACACTCATCCCCCTCCCCATCTCTGTTGCACATCTCTCCCTTGCACATCTGCACGGAGGGAGAGAGGAACGCATGACATTTCATTACAGCAACATCAGAGCACATCGCATCACCAGACTAGTCATTACGGCTGTCCGTTCCCTCACTTTGCAGGACGGCTTAAAAAGTGAATAAAAACTCTGTTTAACGGTGAAACTGATACGCAGCTGAGGGAATAAACAACGCTTTAGAATGATTTAGTCTCAGTATTTTTTTCCTGACACCTTTCAAGAACTTTTCATTATTGGACTGATTTCCCAGAATAAAAAATACATTGTTCTCCTTACAACAACTTTGATGTTTAAATTTGCACTTGTAGTTTGCACTGGAGATACAAGGTTAATACAGCCAGAGGCTTTTCTGTCCATTCTGGCACTCTAGACATGATCTCCACTGGAGAATTTTGAATAGTTTCAACCACCAACTTGATTGTATTTTGTAAATAGCATTTTAGAATTTAACGGCTGCAACATCAGGAAAATGTCAGATCTCGTTCTGCAAAAGCAATTAAAGATTTTCTTCATAGTTAGAGTGTGTGTTTGGAATGGTGCATCATGGAGAGGATAACCAGAGATGTTGAGCAGCTGAAGTCTTAGATCAGGCAAGAATGAACAAAAAATCCAATTGCTAAACTACTGCAATTAGTCTCCTCAGCTCCAAAATCATTAAATGTAAATAATTAAAGGAAAGGAGGGGTAAACATGCCCTGTCTCAACTGTTGAGTGTGTTGTGGTAACCAATATCTAAATTTGTGAATATCTGCAAAATCTAGTAAAGTCAGTTAAACTATTTGAAGAAAAAAAAAAAAATTGTCAAAAAAAAAAAAAAAAAAAAAAAGTTTGCGTGAATTAACATTACAGATTTTTGATAGCATAAAGAATTCATAGCATAAACTATCACTTTCCCCTTCCTTATTTAGGAGATTATCCACCCCTCTTGAAAATGGGTTTATAAGATAATCAAAAACTAAGGATGATTGCAAATTGCTTAAACAGACAGACTTTTTTATGCTAATTTAGCATCAAACTCTTTCTTTAAAATTTACAAACTTACAAACTTTGTTCAGTGGTAATAGGGAAAAATTGCAGATAAAACCTCTTAGTTTACTTCCTTTCTGCTTCTAGTTTTATGCCATATCTAAATGCAGTCTCCTCTCTTCACCACTTGCATGCTAATTCTCAGATCCACACACTGTGCTACACAGCTTTGCTCAGCTCTGTTCCCCAGCAGTGAGCTCTCTCTGTCCGGGCCAGAGCAGGTTAAAAGTTCCCTCTGATACAGCAGGGGCTGGCTCTCACCCAGGCCGATATGGGAACAGGGGTAGAGGAGACATAAAGGCCTGATTGTGGCTGGGCACCAGCTTGGAAACAACTCTCAGGCTTAATGAAACCAAAGCCAGGCTACAGCGGGACAGCAAAGTCCAGCACGACTAAAAAGAAAAACAGGACAGAGAGGGGGCTAGAAGGGGGCGGGGTGGGTGGCGGTAGTGACGAAGTAGGCAGGAGTTGTTTCAGCTTAGCCAAATAAGTGGACTTTGTTTGGAGACACGCTTCAAGCCGATTACAATAAACCTATGACTAAGCATAAGCCATCCCATCTAATTAGGCCGCCTGAAAGGTTTGCAGTGAAGAGGAACGGGAAGTGGAGTGCAGGCTTTTATATAATCACCATGACAAACCTAAAGTCATGCAGTTTCTAACTAACCTGTTTATTATCATGAGAATGTATAATATGCAGGACCTAAACATTGCATCAGGGCTGTAATTGTGATAATTACTTGATTAAATAGAAATGGATTTAAAAATGACCTTCTTAATTAACAGGCAGCGATTAGACAACCCAGCTTCATTAAGAACACTGCATTTACATTTTTTGCCAAATAATATTCATGTCTTTTGACAAATTACCTACTTTATCCTTTTTTTCCCACCCCAAAAATGGATTTTGGAATTGTGTGACTATGCAGCAGTTGGATCTAGACCAGTGTCCCAAATCCATGATCTTAACTGGAATGTTCACTAGAGACAGTATGGGTGACATGGCAAAAATGTCTTAATACTATGAGAAATTTTCCTGATTCTCGATTTGTCATGATATGTGTTTTTCCTCATTTGGAAAAAATAGAATTAATAATAATAATAATAACACTGCACAACAGTGAGAGTGTTTCTTATAGATTTTCGAGTGCTGATCACAAATATCACGTCAAAATTTACCCAACAGGTACCATATGAACCAGATGAGGAAACTGCAATCCGTGCTCATCAGGCGATCCACATCTGATAACACGGTCAGGACTGAATGATTTGGTTAGAGTCTATCAAAAGCAAAACCTGAGCTGCTGGGTTTAAGACTGCAGGAAAGGTGTTTGTTGTCACCAGGTATGAATTTCTGCTTTTTGAGACAATCATGATATAACTAAATTCTTTTTTTGTCAACAGTCTTTGTTTCTGTTGTGACATTGAAAGATTGTTCTCAGCCTTGGGTTGTGATCACTACCCGGAAGATTGGCACCTCTTCATTGATTCAACGTTAAGCCTGAAAGCTGGTCTTCTACACAATGGCAACGTTTATCCTTCAGTATCTGTTGGCTATGCAGCTCACATGAAAGAAACGTATAAGAATATAAAACTGATACTGAAGAACATCTAGTATACCAGGTACAACTGGTATATCTGTGGAGATCTTAAAGTCGTTGCTGTGTTACTAGGACTGCAGCTCTGCTAGACAAAGTACTTTTGCTTCATCTGTGAATGTGACAACTGTGCCAGAGTCACACTATTTTCAACAGAACTGGCCACTCCCTAAAAAGCTAGTTCCAGGACAGAAAAATGTGACACATTAATCGCTCGTCAACCCAGAAAAGATATTTTTGCCTGCTCTTCACATAAAACTGGGAATTTTGTGAAAGCAATGAACAAGGAAGGTGAAGGTGTTTGTTATTTAAGACAGATGTTCCCAAGAATAAATGATGCCAGAATCAAAAAGGGAAAATATTTGTTGGCCCCTAACATGTTATGAGTGGGCTGAAAAAAACGGCCTGGAAAGTCTTCAAACACGTTGTTGACCATTTTCTGGGCAATAACAGAGCCCCAAACTACATTCAGCTTGTAGACAAACTTCAAATGTCACTCAAGATTCATTTCCTCCACTCACACTTCTTCACCACTAATCTCGGTGTCAGTGACGACCAAGGTGAAACGTTTCACCAGGACATTGCAACGATGGAGAAACAATACCAGGGCAACTGGAATCTGTCAGTGCTAGCTGCCTACTATTGAACCCTGCAACGTGATGCACCAGACCCTGAATACACAAGAAAATCAGTTGAACTAAAAGATGTCACAACCAACAAGTACTTTTCAGGAAGCAAGACTTTTTTAAATTCATAAAATATCTACAGATCAGAAAAAATACTTTTTATTCATCATGTCTCACCGCAGTACGATACAGTTACTTAAGCAAGATCCTGTCTATGAAATGAAACATGTTCAAACACTGTTTTAGAAGTACCAATGATATCAAGATATGTTCAGCTTCACTTTCAGGCTCAAATATAAGCATGAACTCAAGAAGCCAATGGAAGCGAACAAATTTTCTAAGAAATTACCCAAAGTACAACTAATTAAACTTAGTCATTCTTTCTCCTGAATTATTCATCTATTAGTACAAAGAAACAGCATGTAATGGTAAAGCAGTCTCCAAACACCTACATGAAAGGATGTTTAAAGGTCTTAATTCTGCAGAGGTGTGAAATTATTGCCCCTTAGTGTTTCTTAAAAGAAGTGTGTGTGTGTGTGTGGCCTCTCCTGAAGTGTAAGCTGTCATGGTACAGAAAGAAGGTTCAGGAAGAGCATAGCATCCAAAGAGACAGATCCTGTGACCTTCCTGCCCCATGCCACCTGCTCTCCTCCTGGGACGCTCTCTATGCCTGCAAAGACACTATTAATTGGCCCCCACACACACACACACACACACACACACACACACACACACACACACACACACACACACACACACACACACACA
>JBBIGC010000001.1:23867567-23884631 GCA_037576955.1 Lepidarchus adonis
CACACACACACACACACACACACACACACACACACACACACACACACACACACACACACACACACACACACAGCAAGGGATCATCTTATCCTACATCATTGCATGCAGTTATTGAGAGATTGCTGCAAACAAAAATACAGCCTTCACCTCTGACAAATCACGTTAAAGACTGTCCCCCATCACACACACACACACACACACACACACACACACACACACACACAATACAGCAAAGAGCTGTATAGTGTTATCACATCTGCATTATCACATCCCCCCCCGCTAAAAGACAAAGCTGCTCTCACTAAACTCATTCTGTTCTAATTCCACTACATCCATCTTTCACCAAAGTGACAACAAACAGCAACACTGACTCTGACATTAATGGATCGCCCAGTTCGTTCCATTAAATGAACTACTGATTCTGGCAGACAGTAAGACACAGCCTTAACAAAAGCAGACTTGTGTCAGCCCTAGAACTCAAAATGCAGTCTTGTGACCTGAGGGGCCAGAAAATCCCATGAACTTTTTTTAATTAAACTTTTTTAGGCCTTGTTGTTTGCTGGGAGAACGGTTGCCCCCACCCCCCAGATCTTTCATGAATGCAAGAAAACATCTGATTAAACTAGTTCATCCATTCACACAGTGCTGATTAAAAACAAGGAAAGTGAACAGATATGTTCCAAAGGTAAAGAGTATAGAGACAAAAGACCAAACGAAGGTCTGAAGATGTAGGCTTGACAGGTCCACTTCCAATCTCAGGATATTCTCATCTGGACCAGGTTCTTTGGCATTTCGTCTCAATTCTGTACTGCAAACTAAAGTGAACATCGAAGGCTAAGTGAAAACAAGGGGCACCGGGACACAGGCTTTTCATCTACAAAAGTCAACATCTGAAACGGCTGGTTTGAAAGCCTCCACATGAAAGAGCCCATTGAGGAACACTTTTTTTCCCCATCACACACACATAGAGGCATCTTTCCATGAAATCAACAAACAAGGGGATCTTACCTTGCCAAACTGTTCGAAATACTGCTTCACATCTTCAACTACTGTGTTCGCTGATAATCCGCCTACAAATATCTTCTTTGTTCTTGTGACCATCTGGAAAAGAAGAGAGGACAAGAGATTAAGCCCATGTGAAACCATTTCAGAGCAAACTTTAAAAAAAAAAAAGACACCAAAGGGGAAGGAGAAGACGCTTGGAGGTAGACAGAGATGGAAGATGACCAGGTCTGTTCTCCCACCCCCTCCCCAGTGGGAGTACACAGAGGTGGCACAGTGTGTGATTAGCCAAGTGTGAGATGCACACTGGGGCCAGGTAACACCTCGTCTTCTACATCTAGTGCTGCACTCACTTCCTCGCTCTACCCTTAGCATTACACCTAGACTTTACACTTTTTTGTTGTACACCAAGAGAAAACACCTGAGCTGCGAATATCGCTCTGGCAGAAGGACCTCTTAGGTCCCGGGGAACATGGTGGAAGAGAAAACTGGGGCAGAAACTTTTTCATTATCAGCAAAAAGCAACCGCTGAAAACCAGCAGAGCAGGCGGCGGCCTGATGGACCTTCAAAGACATGCTAATGGAGACGAAAACAAAAGGTGTGGAGAAAGCTGGATTCTCAGAGGTGCATGTGGGTCTGTTTTGCTGAGGCAGATCTCAACAAGACAGACAGCATTAGAGGTTACCGGCATCTCCGTTACACAACAGGAACATTTCTCGAAACACAATTAACTCTCGCTGCTGGAGCGATGTAGGGTGTAGGGAGCGCCGGCTTCTCCCGCAGCACACTTAATTGTGCTGAGAGTTTGAGTATTGAGATCAAATAGCTCACCTATCATGGAGGGCAATGATAGCAGCTAACAAGAGAGCTCCTTAGGCAATGATATGGCACTTTTCAAGTTAAGAAATAAATGGATTGTATCAGCGATTACAGAGTGAGAAAAGATTCTCCATCTCGGCCTCTGAGGACCACGGAAGAGGCCCAAAAAAACGGGTGCCGTAAAGAATAGAGGCACCGGTCCCATCCATCGGATGCCATCTTTGGCAACTGAAACGCACGCCCTCTGCCTTCGTCTTGGCCGCCCGCCACCTCGACATCTTTCACACCATTTTCCACTCTCATCCGCAGCCCTGTGCTACTAATCCGTCTGTCTTTTCCCCTGTCGTTTTTTGTGAGGCCTGGGCTGCCCAATGTGTCAGGGGAGAGTTGCATTTTTAGCGGCATCTTTATGCCCTTTGACAGCGTCGGCGCGTGGCTGATGGGATTCCTCAGGCCCAGGAACAACGCAATTACTCTGTCCATTTCTCTCCATGGTGACAACAGACAACAGCAGGCCTCTACTCTTTCTTCCCTCTCCTGCTCTTGCAGTCTAGCGGGACTGCAGCTCAGTCTCAAAAGCACACTCTATCCCACTGCTGCCACCACTCGCGCATTTGCATTCAGTCTGCTGCCATGGATAAGATTATGAGCAACACGACAAAAGCAAACCAGTGGGTGCAGATTTTCTGAGATGATGTCCAGAAATATGGGACCGCTTGCAGACTCATTAGGTCAGGACAGAAAGCCTCGTCAGCCATCTTCTACAGAGGGGACAATTTGTGCCTAAACTTTAGTTCAAAGGCCTTTTAACATGAAATTCACGCCAACACAGCACAGCTTCGTGTCATCATAAACAAAACATTTTGTTCTCTTCCAAGGACACATGGAAAACATCTACACAAAAAAAACAGGAGCATGCGTCAAATGCCACTTAAACACGTCAACATGTGTCAGTGTGCGTCATGTCACATGGCTCAGAACACACCCAATACACACCCATTATATGCCCATTCATGTCTACCTACCCACCAGGTGTGCTCAGACTTCTAAATCCATTGGACCTCTGAGTCCCAAGCTTCTTCTTGTATCTCCCTACCATCTCTCTCTACCTCTGTCTATTTCTCTCTGGGATCCCATTCAAACAGGAGAATTTTTGGCCTTTCCACAAAACATTAAATTGGAACTTTAATTTTTCTATTTGTCTAATAAATAAAAGTAAAAATAAAATCTTTGAAACTGATCTCTTTGTGAAAGGATTCAACACAATGTTTCAATTATCACGATGTATTAAAAACATCACCCCATGTTCTGGATGCTATACATGTGCCCCAGCTCACAAAGACCATGTCACTAAAGTAAATTCTGAATTGGTATTCTAAAATAAATGTGCAAACTCTTTTTTTCTTAGATAAAATTATCTTATGAAAACCACTAATGTTTTCCTACCTAAATGGAAATGATGCTCTGATGTTCTAACTCTAGCCTCACTTGATGTCTCAGGTAGGTTTCAGTAGAAACCTCTGATGGCTTCTTCCATTCCATTCCATATGGCTGTCTATGACCTTTCTGTGCAAAAAACTGTGCAACATCATGTACTTCATTTTCCATCAGCTCCAGTGCCTCATCTAGACATGGAGAACAGTGAAAGCAGTGGGTGATCTGCAGAAGTGCTCAATTTGAAACTCTCGATTTGCACATTTCCGTACCCTCGACACCATACCAGCCTCCCCAACTTCAAGCCATTACAAGACAAATGCAGCTACATGCAAGTGGATGCTGCCGAGTGTGATTAATCAGGTGGAGGTGCTGAGCTCAGCCCACTTGGCTGTGATCGAGAGCTAGTGTGTATGGCGTGGAACACATGCGTCCTGAACCGGCACACTTGAGGAAGACAAAGAACAGTCGCTGCTGGGGGATTCACACCATCCAGCGCTCAAACTTCCAACTGTGACCTCTCGATATGTGTGCAAATTCGAAAGCACTCTGCACCATGCGTTGCAAGGGCAGCCTTGAGAGAAAAGGTGACAAACAAAAATGGGTTCTGGAGGTGTGATTACTTATTGGTGAAGAAGAGCCCTGGGCTTGAAGCCAGTGGAAGGACATGGAGTGTCTGTGAGGAGGTAAGAGAAGAATTTCAAACCATCACTATCTCAAGACCAGAAAAATTCAGCCACAGAACTCCATGAATATGAAAAAGAGCATGTCTGGCACAGGGCTGAGATATCAGAATGCACTCGAGGTGATGGAGAATAAGCAGCATTTAGAGATATGTATAGATTTATGCAGAGAGGCAGAGTTTGTTGCTCTCGGTCTAGTGCTGCTGATGTTGCTGTTTCAGCCCTGTCATCTTTCCCGAGTGATGCTTGATGCGCCTCGGCATGCATTGAAAACATTCTGTGCCTTTCCTCCAGTGAGAGTGGCAGCTGCCAGAGAGCCTCCAGGAGAGGCAAGTTTCTCTGCAGGTTTCTACCAGAGCCGAGGGGAGTGCACACAGCACCAGCTACAAAGGGAGGAGTCCTAGAATGCAGGAGCATCATTTACGGAGAACAACGGGTTCTACCAGGTCAGTCCTGTTGCAATTCAGATGACTCATGGCATGAATGCACCACAACTAATGATACATTTATGAGAAATCTGCATAGAAACCGATCCACATATACAGTCAAGAGCTGAAATCCCCCAATATATGGTCCGTATAGGAATAGAGGTGGGTATAGAGATGGTTATAGGATTGGCTATAGGGTCAGGTATAGACGTGGGTATAGGGTCAGTAAAAGGGTCCTGTATAAAGTTGGCAATAGAGGTGGGTACATTGGTGGTTATAGGTTTGGGTATAATGGTGGGTATAGTGGTGGTTTTAGGGTCAGGTATAGGTTAATATAGGGTTGGATATAGGTTAATATAAGGTTGGGTATAAGGTCATGTATAGGGCTGGGTATAGGTTAAGCATAGGGTTGGGTATAGATGTGGGTATAGGGTCAGCTTTAAAGGTGGGTACATTTTTGGTTATAGGTTTGGGTATAATGGAGTGTATAGTGGTGGTTATATCATAGTTGATTATAGGGTTGGGTATAGGGTTGAATATAGGTTAAGTATAGGGTTTGGTATAGCGCTGTGTATAGGATAAGTATAGGGTTGGTTATAGGACCCAGTATAGGGTCGGGTATAGGGTCAGCTATAAAGATGGGACGGTATATGGTCCGTATAGGGATAGAGGTGGGTATAGGGTTGATTATAGGGTTGGGTATAGGGTTAAATATAGGCTAAGTATTGGGTTTGTTATATGATTGGTAATAGGTTAAAGTATAGGGTCTGGTATAGGGCTGTGTTTAGGGTTGGGTATAGTTTTGCTCATTGCTGTTAAAAACCGTATTCTAATTGGAAGATAACAATGTCATGCTCTTCTCCTTTAACCCTTTAAGAATTGTTCGATTATGCTTTAATGTGATAAAATATTGTTAGTGAATATACAAAAGTATTTATTCTTGGTTTTTGCTGAGATCAAAAGCAGACAAGGCCAGAAGGTCAGCCTCAAGAATATTCATAAAGAATGTAAATATAGATTGAATGTAATTATGTAATGTATTGCTTATTCTGTATTTACTTTAAATAAAAAAGTGTAATGTAAATCAAATGTACTGCAGACAGACAACACTACGTCTAAAGGTTAATTACGTGGTGTACCAGACATCTAGTCTCATTGAAGCGATTAGCATTCGCCTCTGAGCATGTTCTCAACAACACTACAGGAGCAGGAGCTTTCAAAGATGTGGAGGTGGGCTTCCTAAACATCAATAGGAGGCTTGCCTTTGTCCTCCTGTTACACAATATCCTGGAGAGATATCCACCGGCTATGGTTTGGCAAAACGACTTTATGTTAAAAAAAAACAAGCTTTTTTGTGCTACACAGCAGGAAGCACAGCTGTTGCTTTCAAATTTGCCTTTCCTCAAACCCCAAGTGGGTCATGGACTATGTTCCTGTGAGAGTTCTTCTGGCCGAGAGAGGCTCTTTTTTTCCACATGAGGGACGTGGAGCCGTAGATGCTACCAGTGACGGCAAAGTTCACCATTTATCTGCACCAAAATAAAATGGATCGAGACATATCCTGCAGCCCAAATTGAAGGAATGTGATAGGAGTGACAATTTAATATTGCATCTCCTCTCCTTTGGGCACAAATAGATCTAATTAAGATCTTTCATTAGATGCGCTGCCGCCAAACCCGCCCTGAAAACATGGATCCTTATCGGAGTACAGGACAATCGCTGGGATACAGACACGCCAAATCAAGTTATACACCAGCAGAAAGAGAGAGAGTGAAGGAGAGAGTGGGGGGAAATGAAGGGAGGGGTAAGAGCAGTTTGACAAATGACAGGACGCAGGTTACTCAGAGTTTAACAAAGAACAGAGCCCAGAGAAGGAACGGAAGGAAGAAGGTCTTGTTCTCCTCCAGAAAACCTGTTGCGCGTCGCGTCAAGTGTTCCCTCTCCATCTCCTCTCTCTGCACTCCAGCGAAGGGAGTGGTGGAGAGGCTTGCACTGTGCTCTATTTATGTTTACTCTGTCCTTCTGATTAACTGCATTGCGGCCTCTCACTGCTGATTGCGGTTGACTAACATTGGTCCTCTACCTAAAATAAGCCCACAAGCCCCAGACAAGAGACGCTCTAGTCTTCTGACGAGGAGTCTTTCTTTAATCAGAGTCCTATTTACCCGCCATTTTCCTGGCTGGATGTCCTCTGATTAGAGTGAGATAATGAGCACCCCCCCCCCCCCAAACCAACCATGCCCAACCTCCCTCCCGGGCCTCTTCATCATCTCAAATCACACATTCACTGCTGATTGCTGGCTTCTCGTACCTTCTCTGGAATCACACTCTACAGGCGACAGAGCTTAAAAATGGCGAGCCAGTCAGGAGTGGCGACTACCACACTGAGAAAGCAAACCCCCTCCCACCCCTTTGTCTCGTGCCAGCCTGTGTCACTTGCTTGAGTGACAGAATCCACTGCACTTGCCACATTCCATTTTGCAGCATCTAAATTTAGCCCTCCGAGCTCCAATTTGTACACATTTTTTGAGATGTGGAATTTTAATGCTGACATTCAAATGTGCTGGGCCAAACAGCTCTGCGCCTTCTCGGCTGGAGCTAACCCTGATTGACAGGCGAGGCGGCGGTTTGACTGAGGCCTCAGATTAACTGATTAGTAACGTTGGCCAAACCGCTGGATTTGCATGCTACACTGACCCCCCTCCCACCACCACCAGCATCCTCATTCAATCTCAGCCTTCTATCTGTGCCATACCACCAACTGTGCAGAAGGCCAGATTTATTCGATGCACCGTAATTGTGTCTTTCTATCTAATGCTTTGGAAAAGGTGTGTAAAACCAGGGTCTACATATAAGGCACAAGCTTGGATTTACTTAATCAAGGAAACAATCAAGATGGAAATGCGACAGAAGACGGACAAAAACAAATTACATTGCATTATATTACACAAAATAAGTTACTGATGAATTGAATGTGCACAACCTTCCGTTTTAGACGAAATCAAATGAGATGTAGGCTATACGAGTACAAAACCAAGCAAACCGTCTCCAAGGCAGAAGTGGTCCAATCCGAGCTCTAGTGTGTATTTATAGAGGCCTAATTGATAACTGCAATACCATTACACTGAGTAGATGAGTAAGGAAGAGATGCTTAGTGCAAATGATAGGTGACAGGCCAAACAGATCCAGAGCTAGCTTAGAGCAACTATAGTTTCAAGGACGGCAAGAACAGTGCAAAAGGGCTTTTGTTGGGTCTCTCGTACAAGTAAATAAGTCTCTGGCTCTTTTGATGGAAGATCCTCCACAAGCCACTTAGCTCAGCCCCCGGCAGTTAAAACTCAAGCAGCAGACAGGTGCTCAATTATTCCCATTCATTCGGGCTACAGATGTAAATGTTAGCCTTTTTAAAAGCCCATATGTAGAGTTGAACATAGGAATAAGGTGCCTTAAAAGATGAATGCATAGAAAGGTTAAACAGCAGGTTCTTTCTGAGAGCAGAAGGTGATACATGGCTATTAGTTGCACGGTTCTTCTTTCAAGAGCAATTGCACTGTAAAGCCAATTTCTATACCCCAATCAGCCATGACATTAATACCACCTGCCAAATATAGCGGCGATTCCTCTCATGCCACCAGAAGAGCTCCGATGGTGGTGCACTGTGTGTTCTGACACCATTCTATCATAGCCAGCATTAACCTTTTGAGCTACCGAAGCCCCACTTTGGGATTGTGAGATGCACTGACCCAGTCGTCTAGCCATCACAATCTGGCCTTTGTCAAAGTCTCTATGATCCTTACACTTGCTCATATTTCCTGCTACCAACATATCAACTTCAACTGGCTGTTCATTTGCTGCCTAATATACCCCACCCTTTGACAGGTGCCATAGAAAGATCATGACTTCATGGTTTTAATGTTGAGGCCAATCAGTGTATTGCCTTACAATAATAAAGACGTCGTCTCAGTTCCGTCTGCAGCGCACCCTCACGTTCAGCTATTCCATAGACAGTACATCACAATATGGAAAGTAGTCAGCCCCAATGGTAGCCTTGTGGTTAGGACCTTGTCCTTGCAAGCTGAAGTTGGTGGTGAGTTACCCTTGAGCAAGGTACTGCCCCCTTCTGTGCTCCCCGGGTGCTGTTGATACCTGCCCGCTGCTCCATGGGTGCACACGAGAAGGGTTAAATGCAGAGGCCACATTTGTGATGACAAATAGTCACTTTCACTAATGTTTATTTGTCCATACAAACCCCTGCTACTATTTCTGCTAGTGTGTCTATGGGGTTTCAGTGTTATATTAGTGCCAGTGCTTTCACACACTGGGTTTACCATTATCCTACCTAAGCATAAGGTTCAGATTTCTGAATATTCACACCCCATTCCCTCTATCAGCTCTCTGTTTTGATTATAAGTACATTTCCCTCTGCATTACTCTCTCTGTGTGCTCAGACCAGGGGTGGGCAGTGGGGAGACATATTATATCACAATTATATTTGGCAGAAAGAAAACCTTTGTCAGTTATTGGAAGCTGGAGAAATAGAAAAGTAACTTTGGCAACTGACAACTGGGTCTGAGCATCTCTTAAGGCTCATTGATGTGCTTGAGGAGCAAAGGCCAGCACATCTGATCTGATTCATTGTGATAGAAAAGTTTCAGAACACACAGTGCACCACAGACAGGGCTGTGCTGGTGGCGTGGATGATTAGTGGATGTAGTATATGTGCAATAATGTATGGGTTTGTCGTGTATGTGCAATAATGTATGTGTATGTAGTGTATGTTCAATTATGCAGGTCGCAATATTTTATAGCAATGACAACCGCCAGAGAATAAAAGAGGAGTTTGTGCAATAAGAAAGATCTGATTCACTTTTGGCTTTTGCAACTACTTCATTTTTGCGTTTTAAATGATGAATAAAACATATAAAATAAAAAAAAAAAAAAAAAAAATATGTAGCTGCTTTAAGATGGCAAATTTATATTCTTGTACTGCATTTAAGATATGGAGAATACATGGAAAATCTATATCATTCACCAAACGTCAGTTGGTTCCAGTTTATGGTTAAAATAACTACATATAGTTCCATAAATGCCTTGTTTTTAACTCTGATATATATCTGTTAGAAGACCTGGTCTGCAAGTGCACTCTGCATTCTTACCCCATGGGTCACCAAGTCCTGGTTCGACCAGAGCTGGGTCAGTCAATCTTTGGGGACATTGATGACTGTGTTGGATGCATGTAACGACCTTTGGTGAGCACAGGGCAAACAATAAATACTGATCAATAGCAAGATAATCCTTGCAAATTGGATGAAGTCCTCTTAAAAGAGGCTAATACCATAAAGATAGCAAACGGCAATGGATTCATCCTGAGTAAGCAATGCCAGAGGTCATACACGGGTCAGCTTCTAATGTGCCCTTAATCAACAGGGTCATTGAGTATTGAACATATACTGAAGCCATTTATTGCAACGATGCTTGAAGAAAACATAAGGCTTTATTTGAGAACTCCTGATTTGACTCATTCTTTTAAAAAAAAAAGCCTTAAGTAAAGCTTTGTACATGGGCACATGCTTTAAAATAAGTTTACGATATCTCTAAACCAGTAAAACCTTCTAAATGACTTAGAAAATCCGTAGATTTCATCTACAGCTTATGGAACATATACTACATCCCCTTATGGCATAACCGCTATAACAGTAAACAGAAAGCATTGCAACTTCTTGTAGTTTGCCTTTTCAATATCACACCGCCCAATGCCAATACTCCTGCCTGACAAACTGTGGCAATACCTCCTCCATGGCTTTATCTTAATGATCTAATGTGCTTTACACTTCAACAAAGAGTCGATAGATTATTGTACAGTTATGAAGATGGATCATGGCTGCTCATAGTGCCTTATAGGGCCCAGGAGATGGCTAGGCTGATACACCTCCCGCTTTCCATCCGCAGGACACACACTGCATCACAATGAGCTCTCAGCCTTGATAAACAGTCTGCAGAATGGAAAAATATTTTCACATTAAGGATGGAGAACAGAAAAAAAGGAGGGAAAAAAAGAGTAAAAAATGAGAACCCGCTCCTCAAAGCTATTCTGAAAAATTAATATGCTAATTAAGTGCTTGCTTGAGGCGAAATCTTCGAAACTTTAGCAAGGGAGTTATAAGCACTTAACAAATTACTTACACCATTACGCTGGAAGCCGTATACATTTTTAAAGTGACTGTATTTTTTTTCTTTCCCCTTTCATTTTTTACAATAGACCTTGCCATTTCTGAGCGATATCCTCCCCAGTTGCCATTTAAGAGCATAAAACGGATATCAGACTTCAATGGCCTTCGCCGCAATATTAAATGTGGATCGAGCTGAGGAATTTATCAGCGCTTGCCATCGGTCGGTGCAGACTACTCTTTCTCCGGCGGAGCTTGGTGTTGTGAAATGTCGAAACTAATGCTAAAATAATTTCTTGAAGGCCAAAAAAAATAACTGGGCTTGCTCTGCAGCCTGGCTAATCTGCTCCAGAGAGGAAGAGGAGCGAACCCAAACATAAGCATTCATCTCATAGACCTCTGCCTCAATAGCTTAAAATCTCTCAACAGTACGCAGAGGCCAGAGTGTGTTTGTCTAGTATAACTCCAACCAGAAGATCCAATCAGAAGAGCAGATCTGCCTCTGTGTTCTTTTGCCTCTGAGAGTAATGCAGCTTATTAATGGGCTCCACTGTCCACATCAGCAGCAGAGTTGCAGCAGTTGGCAAAAAAAGCTCATCTGAAAGGTCACTACGGGGCACATCTTCACTAGACAGATTTAGACACACTGTTCGACTTCATGACACTAGCTTTCTATTGGCCTGACCAGGGAGGAAAACAAGCGTCTCAATATGTCTATCAAACGCAAAAGCTGAGAAAGGCCACATATATAAACTGGGTTGTTTTTGTTGGTTTCATATTTGTAATCGACTAAAAGTAATATGAATTTTCTAAGCCCATCACATATCCCGACCTTACTGACCTAAAACAAATGAGTTTACCTTTTCAGCTAAAAAAAATCAGCCTTTTCCAATCCAGTCAGGTCCATTTTGTCCTGAACATGTACACAAACACACAAACTGTGGAATAGGTGTGAAGGAAAACAATATTGTTTCCCAATAAAAGCCAGCATTGCACATAAAGTGGCTGCACTACTGGCTGTGGGTAATTAGGGCCCAGCTGGCCGGCAGAAACCTTGCAGTGAGAGGGGAGTAAAGTGACCACCAGGCCTGCTCCAGCCAGCTCACACACACAGGCAAACACAGCAGCCAATTGCCCCCCCACTACACCCACAGCATGGATAAGTCAAGACCATGGGTGTAAAAAACTGACAAAGAAACAAAGCTAAATTTCAGGAAATCTCTTATTGATTTTATTTTCATTTACATGATTTTTATTCTTATTTACATTGTGATCATTGATTTTTAAACATATTCTTATTGATTTCATTTTTTATATTTATTAAATATTTTTTATTATTTATTTTCATTTGTATTCTTTTTTTTTATTACTTATTTAAAATTTTATTTTTATTTATTTTTTATTACTATTTATTATTTTCTATTCTGAGTGACTGATTTATTGAAAATTTAAAAAACTTAATTTTGACCCAAAAATGAGTGAATACTTTACTGGATATTATTATATACTGATAAAATTGTGTCATCACCTTCACACTTCAGACAAGATGACTCATCCAAATCCGTTCAATTGAAAAAGCTCATTTCAAATGTTTCAAGAGGACTGTCAATCAAAGACATTCCTTAAATCCCACCCTAGGACATGCATTGCTGTCCAGCTCTGCTGAAGCACAGCGGATTTTCCTGTATACTCCAGCATGCCCCCATACACTCCCACTGGTCTTTAGAAGTCGTGGGCTATTGTCATATAACTGAAACAAGCAGAGCTGTTTTGTATTAATTGCAGATTCTAACCTGCAGCAGCAGTGTGACAGCTCTAGAAGAGGGCACATTGGCTTTAATAGATTGATTGATTGATAACAATGGGCTCACCTCAGTCACCTCCTTCAGTGACTTTCACACAGAGCCTCAATAAACTGTTCTGCTGTCACCACGCTGTACTTGGCAAGAGGTTTTGCTCTTATATAATCCGTATTGATGCAACAGCATTAACGCACCACATAGAAGACATGATTCTCCAGCTAGATTAAGGCCCTGGGCAGGATTATTGACCTGATGCATGACAGAGCATGACGTTATCATGTAGTCGGGGATCCACATTCTGACCTCTTTAGAATTAGATTTGAACAGCAACTGATGTTTAGATCAAAAGAAGAAGAAAAAAACCCCTGATAGATTTACTAACCTAGCTAAACCACAGATAGCATTGATCCAATGCTAGGACTAACCAATACTGACAAAAAATGCTGTATCAGAGGGGAAAACAGTTAAACAACTCTTTTTGAATGGCGTGATCTGACAGGAAAAGTCTATACAGGGGGAAAAAAGCATGTGAAGCATGCATGATAGGTTTGGTATAAGGGATAATTAGGGCCAGGAGGTTCAATTAATTGTGACAGTCAAGAATGAGTGGGGGTGACCTCACTCAAATCACTTCAAGAGCAAGTGTATAATATTCTGGGAGATTACAGAGAATGCCTGGGATCTGCAGGCCTCTCTTACACTGGCTAATGTCAGTGTTCTTCAGTTCTCCATCAGGCAACCACAGAAGAAACTCAAACTTTAATAGAAGAACTTGGAAAAAGACTGAAATCGAGAATAAGAGCTTGAGTGTGAAACATGATGGTGGTAATGTCATGGTTTGAAACTGCTTTACTGCAATTTGACCAGAAAAACATCATCATTAATGGAGCTATGAATAATGGACTGAGGATATTCTACAGGAGAACAGGAAATGACATTCTGTCTGTTAACTGAAGGTCAATAGAAGGTGGGTTTTACCTAAAAATACAAAAACCCTAAACACACCAGTCAATCAGCTGAAGAATTGCTGAAACAATAAACATCATGAAAAGTCCAGACAACAAACCAATAGACCTGAAGTGTAGACTTCCTGCTAGAAGTGGTGGAAAGTCATAACTGCTTTGTGTTTAGATTTTAGGTCATAGTTATACAGACATTATTATTATACAGAATATATTTATACAGAAAATTAAAGGGTTCATAACTGTTCAAGCATTATTAAGTACACATTACATCAAATTCATTCATTTTGAATAGTGTACATATTCTGAACATATTTGCACTGTGAAAAAAACCTATAATTCTATTTCTAAACTAAACCCAAATGTATAACCTCAAAATGACTGAAGGTTGTTCTAGAGAGTTTCCAACACAAACCATGAGCAGTGAGGACCACGGTAACCAAAACAGCATTTCTTCCCATTGTTACTAGGCAGCGAGAGGATAAATGAACCTGGAGCAAGGGATTAACTTGCAATTAGGACGATGGCTCTTATGACTGACTCTGCCTTCAGGAGTGAGGGATTGATCTGTTGTCAGGCAGCATACCATGCAGATGCTGCAGCTTTGAGAGCCGCAGAAATGCGATCATATTTTGTGTGTGTGTGTGTGTGTGTGTGCGTTTATTATATTATATTATCAAGCATCTTTGCCCTAAGCGGCAGCTTTGCGTCTCCATGGAAAAAGATCTCCATCATATCATGTGTCCAGGCAATCAGGTTTTTCCAAAGGGCTTGCAAAGTCTTGTGCACTGTTCTGCCTATTTCAGTGATTAGTTCATGCTCACTTCCCCAAAAGAGCACAGCTAACCAAAAACACAATGCATTATGAAGCACGAGAACACTTCCACTGGCCAGGAAACGCCTGAGGACATCTGGTCTTCTTCAGTAATCGGAATGTTCTCACTCTTACTTTTTAATTAAGCAAGAAAGATAAAGGGACAATGTTTTTTCCGCACATTCACTAATACTTTATGTATATTTTACAGCACTTTTAGAATATGAAATTTTTTTGGTCATTGCACAAGTACAAAAAATGTAGTTTGTAGCTTCGGAACACATTGCGAACGATAATGAATAAGTACAAATATAATAACAGCCAGCATTTAACCCATTCACATGTGCACACATGGAGCAATGGGCTGCTATCAACAGGACCCAATTTAGTGGCACAGTGTCTTGCCCGAGGGTACCTCAGTAGTACCTTAGCTAGGACTTCTACCTGTGACACCTTAAATCTCAAGGGTAAGGTCCTGACCCCTAGGTTAACACTGGCCACAATGTAAATGACATATATCATGGGTGCACAGGTCCAGTCCTGGAGAAGTGGCATCCAGCACAGTTTAGTAATTCCCCTCCTATTAGGGCAGCAGCAAGTACATCGCTGGACCGTAACTTAGTGGTGCCTGGGCTTGGACTTGAACCCGCGACAACAGTGGAAAACCAGGCCCTCAAATTTGGATAAAAGAGCCATATATGTAGTCACAAATAAATTATTTTTGGTTTACCGTCACTAAAGAAACTGTGTAGGTTTCATATTACATGATAGGCTGCCCCACATTATAGGTCGCTCCATTCTATAAGCCGCAGAAAATGCTGATTTATGTGTTTTAAATCTAAGATAAGACGTTATTAGCCACAGTGTCGCTGAATTTACTGATCTGAAGTAAAAGTATCTAACTTGGCCCCTGGAGGCCTTTGTAGCTCTATACCAGTAGTGACATTATACTGTCGTTGAGCATAAACAATTAATCTGATCAAATTTGGAACTTAACAATATCATACCGCAATGAAAAGACTATGTTGCAGAATTTAAGCTCCACGTAACATCTGCAATATACGAGACAAACGTGTCGTCCGACATTCGCAACAACAAAGCAGCACAGGTCCCAATTGACATGATTTTGAAGGATTTGAAGAAAGGTAAGCCTAATCATTTTTGCATGGTGCTTTCTGTTTTATAATGACCAGTCACTGATCGATTTAGAACTGTTCATTGCTGCAGGAAACAGTAATTCAGTTAATTCAACCAATCATTTGGGAATGTCATCGTTTTGTGTTCCGAATTATACTTTTAGCAAATGTCTTTTCATATTTTTAGATAGGCCGCCCCATTTATGCAAGCCGCACCCAATACCAGGTTTGCAAAATCAATGTATAAGCCGTAGCTAAGCATTGGGGAAATACAGTACTTACAAAAAAGTTCTTAAACTGCATGTATGTACGTATTGTCTACGAGTAGGTCATGATATTTTACTGTATGTGCTCAGCTCTAATCCACATAATATACCAGACCTCATAAATGATTTCTTTATATATTTAGTTGGGTTTTTTGGTTTTCAGCTTAACATTATGTAAATAGTCAATGGCCCATCTGCCGGATAAGAACAGGATTCAAACTGTTTGTTTCTCCTAGAACTCACAAGTCAGAGCTATGATCTTTAAAGAAATGCTTTGTACTGTAGTTTTCAAAATAATAAAGAAAATATGCTCAATTAAATAAAGAGGATTTGAAAAAGCAAGCCGTCACTAAACGTTTGACACACAAAAGTCCATGTTATCTTTTATTTAAGGCCAGAGTATGTGATCCACGATGGTAGATGCCAAACTTCAGCTCCATATGAAGGAAATGCAAGGAAAAAAGGGGCCACTTTGTTTTCCTCTCGGTACAAAATCCTGCTTCCATTCACTGATTATGCAGCAAATCTACCTCAGCCATGTAGACAGAAAGCTGTTTGTGATTTCACTAATGCTGTACAGGTTGACTGGGTTTTAACAGAGATTCTGCGGTGGGGGTTGTACGTCTTAACAGAATGTTAGCAGAGCCTTAAGCACATGTTCTCAAACGAGAGCGTGCACACACACACACACACACACACACAGTTGTGTTCATCCATGTGTGACCTGCCTCTGCACTGCTGCAGGCCGGGGCTGTGGTGGAGCGTGTGTGTTAGAGTGTTTTTCCTCTTTGACCGCAGTGCTGCTTTCCTCTACTCTCCTCTGAAAAACACCCCATTAGTCTCAGTCCAGCCCCGCTCACACGCCACACTGCGCTGGAGCTGCTGTCCCGCGTCAGGAACTGCCCCACCACACACACACACACAGTCCCGGCTACAGATAGACCCTGTCTGCTGGTCTGCAGCACGAGGCAACACCCCCTCACCTCACCTCCATACCGCCATAAGCAGCCAAAAATAAAATCTTGGTATTAATAACCACTTATATACAGAAAAATCTACGCACACAGGGACAAGGGAGTGTTGAGGAAATGTAGATCTTTAAATTTATATTCCAGCAAATGGGTGTAGTTTTCATTCTTTCAACATACTTTTCAAATGTTTGGACAGTTAATCACTTTGTAATGTTGCTATTCTTCCACAGTACTTTCATTGCATAAGATGTTTAGGGACTGAAGATACAAAATGATGAAGCATTTCAGCATTCCCGCTTCTTCCTGAGGAACTGTTAAAGTGTGAAAGGGTCCCATTATAGAATTTTTGGTTTTGCTTTATTTTGTTGAAATATGCCTAGATTGCACCAATACCTCTATGTCAGGGGTGATCGTGAGCTACCGGTCGATCGCGAAGGCATCGCTAGTCGATCGCGGAACCCTGCCATTCAACATAAACTACCGCGTATGTGAGACAACACATTGTAAAAACGAGTGATCCATGAGCCACAGAAAACACTGCAGTACAGATGGAGCCAATCATCCATCCCCACTGTGGCG
>JBBIGC010000001.1:23897243-23911189 GCA_037576955.1 Lepidarchus adonis
AGAGAGAGAGAGAGAGAGAGAGAGAGAGAGAGAGAGAGAGAGAGAGAGAGAGAGAGAGAGAGAGAGAGAAATAGAAAGAGAGAGAAGATTAGTCAGGGATTGAGGAGCGTGCATAATTCATACAGCCGTTACCAGAGATGATTTTGCACATCTTAAGAGAGAGATCAGAGTCATAATCTCAAATGGGCCCCAGTGGAAACCTTAGTGGGAGAGTTCCTCCAGCAGAGGAGCACCCAGGAGACTGGAGCCCAGGCCTTCCTCTGGCAGAGCACGTCTCCTCCTAATGACACTCCTCCTCTCCCCGGTCCTGCCAGCCCCTCCCTTAGGGCTCGAGGAGACGGGGCCATGCAGCAGCAGCAGCAGCAGCAACAGAACGGGCACTTTCCTAAAATAATAATTAACTGAGCAGGAGGAAATAAAAAAAATCACCCAGCCCCCTTACAGTCAATTATTTCTGGTCTCGTTGCACTTTTCCCCTCATTCAGTCCCAGAATAGCATGGCATCCATATCTTAAAAGTGGCCGAGTGGTGGAAATGATTACGTCAAAGTCCAGCAGGTCCATTAATTCAGCCTTCACCTGCTGGTGATGGAGGCAATGCAATGCAAAAAAAAAAAAAAAAAAAAAAAGCAACAGCTTGGAGGCTGGTGTGCCAGTGGGAGCAAAAAACAGTCATCATGCAAACTCAAGCTAAACCCTCTTTTGCAATCTTTTGATTCAGTATTTCCCCCACCAGCATCAGCTCGACATTGTTTTTGCATGACACAGTACTCCACTGAGCCCATGGGCTCACATTATACATTCTGCCAGGATCGCATCTAAACAAACACAATGACGCCTTTCATCTATTCAAACCAACGTTTGTACTGCGCGTAATGGATAAACCAGTGAGGATTCTCAAGTTCTTCATTTTGCTTGGAAATGATCTATTTCAGAGACATCTGATATGCTGTTACCCTTGGCAATCATATCATAAACACGGGGGTAAATAACACCCTCTCTGGCACAAAGAATCTCAGCACGCTTTCCCTGATAGGAACACTAACAGCCTAAAATAACCTAGTTTCCCTTTCCTGCAGTCATCGTTATTGGAGGGACTGCAGAGCTGAGAATGCACACCATTATGCAGTGACAGCCCCACACACGGTAAATGGAGAGGCAACAGCACAACAAATAATGCACTAATATGTCCTATCTGCTCCACATAGATGTCAAAGATGGAAAGCCTCGCTCTAATAAAAATGGGACTACACAATATTCTGGGGCATATGGTAACTAGAAAATAATCACGAACAAGAAAGACACTCGCCTCGCGTGATGGTACAGTCTGAATTTTGATTGGCCCGCTGCTCCGCTTAATGAACATACTCATTAACCGCCGGGGCTGGTCCCTGGAAATAACCCATAGAAATCTGCTCAGAGATGGTTCGTTATAAGCCGTTGGGGTTGGGGTTGGGACCTTACCCTTGGGATCTGAAGGTTGCAGGTTCAAGTCCCAGCCCAGGCAACACTGAGGCACCCGTGAGCAAGGTACCGTCCTGCTACGTGCTGCCCGCTGCTCCAGGAGAGCAAGTGTAATGGGTGAAGCTTTTTGAAGTTAGTATGTCCATGCTTGTGTTGTACTGACTACAATGGCATTTTAAATTTTGTTGTACAGGTTACAATGACAATAAAGAACATATTATTCTATTCTTTTCTATTCTAAGTGCAGAAGTCACATTTTGTTGTGGTATTTTTTTGTGTGATTGAGTGTTTTCTATTCACAATGACAAATAGTGACTTTTGCTTCACTTCCTGCAAAGGATTCAACAATTTGTTGATGGACATCACTCTCTTTGCTGCCCAAGGCTTTGGACGTTTTGCTATTCTAGACAAACAAGCAGCTGAAAGCTGTAATACAGGTCTCACAAGACTTTCATCCGGTGAAGTGTCCAAGAACCGGCTACTTTGACAGGGAAGGAGAATTTGACTGACGTGCAAAATTGCCACTTGTTTTAGCCTGACGTGTAGGAGGGAGTGCATTTCAAGAAGAAAAAATAGAACGACATGAAAAACGTTGTATGTGCATCTGAAAACACAAGCTCTCTTTCCTGAAAAACATTTCGAAATTTAACGCTACCTATACCAAAAAACGACAGAAATACTTAAGCGCCACAACAAAATGTTCCATCCACACGTGGAGCAACAGGCAGCGCCAGGGAGGAGCGGGGCGGTACCTTGTTCCAGGGTACTTGGCCACCACTGCCCACTAAAAAAGCCAGATGCTCTTTACATTGCATGAACGTTTCATGACAAACTAACCAAAATAAATCACTCTAAAAGGTTCTTTAGATTAACGTTCATGAATTGGAACATGTTTACATCCTCTTATGTAGACACCACTGTGAAAATATGAGTTTTAACAGCAATAACCTATTGCAAAGCACATCGCAATCACAACGTCACAGTATAAACGCACTATATAAATGGATACTGTTCATACTGTGTAGCCCCAGTCTGTGGGCAGGAGTTTCTGGACTGGAAAGGGGCAACCAAGTACGGCGGTCTCTCTGATTCGATTCCTTGCTAATTAGTGCAGCTTGCTGCTCGGTACATGGTAATGGAATCCAGGGGATTCATTGACTGGATGCACTGTGTTTAAGGGCTGCAAATTACCCAGGGCTCCTGTTACGGCGGACAGGCCGAGAGATCGCTCAGGCCCAGAGCTCAAAGCAGCAGAACACAGGCAAGGTGCTAGAAGTGGGTCACACACACACACACACAGGTCTTTAACAAAAATGCTGCACACGCAGTATGCAGAGTTGTTTATTGATTATTTAGGTCTTAATCTCTTTTACACACCTTTTTCATTTCTCATCTGCACCATGAACCAGTGTGAGGGGACTGAGGGTATAATGGACTCAGAGCTTTGACTTCACCCAAACCAGACTAGAGAGAAAGGACGCCACACAGAAAGTCTATTGTCAGGGACATTTTGTTCTGCAGTGCATTTGTTTTATCACTTTGGCAATAAAATTCCACAGGCAACACTCATATTCCTATATTCACCTCCAATCACACTGCCCTAGTGCTCGGTGTAATGTGCTCAATTATAAATTGTACAGTTTAGGCTTACAGGTGCTTTACAGTCTATAATCTGCATTTCAGACTTCCTCCCTGCATTTGTCATTCATTTATTCTCCTGCTTATACATTTCAAGTCTTGGGGAAGCTGGAGACAATCCCTGTTGATTATCTGCACCTTAGACAACAGGCCAACCCATCCCAGGGCAACACAGAGATGAGCAGCCACACACACTCACACTGATGGGCAGTTTAGAGCAGCCAGTAAACCTTCGGACAGCAGTAGGAAACCGAAACACACACAAACACAGAGAGTTTGTACACTTCACATAAAGGCACCTGTGGCCGACGCAGGGGAAGAACAGCAGCACTAACCACTAACGTGCCCCTCGGCCATTTGTCTCAATGTTTAAAACAGTGATGGAAAAAAGTCCTTGCTATTTTCTCAATGAGAAATTGGGAAATGGTTTTAAAAGAGAGTCCCATGGTCTACAAACAATACTGAATCAAAGAGGGTTGGTGAGAAATTGGGCGCACACTGAGGGGCAACGTACAAATACCCAAAACGGCGCGAAACTTGTAACATTGCGGGAAATTACATCAACACTGTTTCATGCCACCCAGATAACAGGTGGTGCAGGTAGCCTGTTCACGGAGCCATCTGAGCCTATTGATATATCCCAGAATGCATCTGCAGATGCAGTCCGGGGCCAGCAGACCACCTCCGCGAAGCTTTAATCTTGCCTCAGTGACCTGACAGAGGCAGCAGCTCTGGCTTTAGGCCCTTTGAAGCACGAAGCTCCATTAGCAATCACGGCTAAGCCAGACCACCAGCCCCCCTCACCCCCCACCCCACCAGCAGGTCGACTCGGCTTTTTATTTTTTTGAACAGGCTGTACACAAGCGGAAACAATGTGATGGAAATAAAGAAAGAAGAGGCGAGCCTGGAACGTGGAGGTTGTCTCTCTCCTGTCTGAGAGCTGCTCTATCTCAGGCAACTTCAAGGGCATGATTCGGGCTTTGATGCCCACCGTGGTGACGGCAGAAAAACACAGTGTTGCTTACTAAAACAACAGGCAAAAACAAACGCCGGCTGCCTGTGAAGCATCTCGCTCCGCACCTGTGGATGACTCTCTTCCATCCCCTTCATCTCCACCCCCCCTCTCGAAACAGCTGCCGACGCCGTCACCGTCCCATCACCACTGAGAGAGAGAGAGAGAGAGAGAGAGAGAGCCCTCCACTTATAATGTAAGCCCAGCAATTACGGTCTCCAGCAGCTGGAATTGTAGGGGGACCTCCACGGAGCACCTTTGGGTAAAGACGCAACTCCAAAACCCAACTCCGCCCATGACAACGAACGTGTTCAACAAATTTGGCAAGAACTCTGAAGTGGCTGTGAAGTTCACCGTTACGGTGGGAAGTCTCTTGATATGGAGTGTCTGCACTGCATTTCATCAGGCGACGATCCACAGCTTTCATGTAGGATCCCAGCTGCCTCGACACGAGAGGAGGGCCGTCACGTCCTCCTGAGCTGCTGAGCAGGTTTGGAAGAAGTTGTGCAGATTACGTTGCACAAGTGACAAAGTGCCGAACAAACAGAGAAGAACAATGTTTACACCCTGCTGAGCCAAATTCACACGCCAAACAAGATTATCGTATTATTACCACAGTGACACAGAGGAACATCTGTCCAACAGCAGTAGATTAGAGCAGGAGTCCTCAACTCCCATCCTGGGGACTCACTACCCTGCAGTTTCTCCCAGTCCCAAGATTCCCACATGAAACTGAATAGACAGTGCAGTGAAAAAAGTCAATCTCAATTTCCTCTAATATTACAGGTTTCAAATATTTATGTCAGATGTCATGAAATGTTGATGTGTCAATCATGTGTTCCATGCTGTGGAAAAACACAGAAGCCTGTCTGGACTTAATGTACTCTCCTCCATTGAGCTGCACTGATTCCATCAATTCCATCATTAAATTAAACCCACCCAAACTCATAATCTTACATTGAGAATTTCCATTCTAGTGATACATCAAACATGGCAGTAAACATGACATTAAGTACATGAAACATATATAATTCATAGCCATTAATCATAATCATAATACCTTTATATTATTATTATTATTATTTTATATACTTAATAAAGTATTAATGCCCGAGAGCAAAGTGGTCAGATTTTATTCGTCTGGTGGGGTGAGCACCATCACATCCTCCTGGAGCAATGGGCAGCAACCCATCCAAAGCTCCAGGGTAGGTCCTATGGATTAGGTGCCTTGAGATCAAGAGCTATTCAGTCTCAGGGATTTGAACCAGCAATCACACACACACACTTCTCTAATCTTTAGGCCACAGCTACCCCATAGTATGTAAATTAAAATAGGAACTATAATTACTGAATTAATTTGTTAATGGGCAATAGTAGCCTTGTGGTCAGAAGGTCACAGGTTCAAGTCCCAGCCCAGATACCACTGCAGTACCCTTGAGCAAGGTACCATCCAGCTACACCACTCCATATGCACTATTAATATCTGCCCACTACTACATTAATATTCCATTATAAGTCCATGAATAGCTATAAACTAGGGTTCTCTTTATTAATTATTAATTAAAGACGTTTTCTAGTTTACTCTATTTTAACATTGAACACACGAACATTAAATTTGTTTTCATTTCTTTCATTGATGCAAACAAAAGCATCCTAAGTCCCAATAGCTCCCCTTGTGGAGAATGGTCAGACTGCTGAATGCGACTTTATGTTGACTTTCGGATAACATGTTTATCATAAAATTTACGAACGAATCAAGTTGATTTCACTTAAAAATTAAAAGGCTTTAAAGGATTTTGGAACACAAATGCAAGTAATGTGAAATCGCTTTTAGATAAAGTTCCAAATCAAACAGACAGGAGCAAAAAAGTAATATTAAAGAACCGAGTATTTGCACATTGTAAATTTTTATCTATTTTATAAAGCTGACATATATAGCTTTTGCATACTCATCAATATCAGAAATGCCATAATGACAGTACTTCTAATGCCAGTTAATGCTGAATTAATTAAAGTTATTATAAAATGTTAATTATCCAGCATCAGACAAAAATGCAATTACCTATTAGATATTCAAATTATTAAAAAATAATTAAAACAAGAAGTAAATGCAGAAAATTATGTAGAATGCAAACCTCAATCAAATATCAATTACCATCATTCTGATACAGTTTAGCATGCAGATAATGTCATCTCAATGTTTATATAAACACCCTTGTTAATGACCTTAAGAAAATGCAAATGAGATGAAGAGAAAAAATAATAGTAAAAGTCACATTGTACATTTTCCCACAAGAGTCTCATT
This sequence comes from Lepidarchus adonis, assembly GCA_037576955.1. Taxonomy (NCBI): domain Eukaryota; kingdom Metazoa; phylum Chordata; class Actinopteri; order Characiformes; family Lepidarchidae; genus Lepidarchus; species Lepidarchus adonis. The sequence continues at coordinate 23,903,662 of JBBIGC010000001.1, forward strand.
CCCCTTGAACACAGCAACAGATTACCTAGGAAACCATCAAAGGCTCTAGCAGAGCTTCCAAGGAACTGAAGGTCTCTCAAGTCACAGTTAAGGTCGATGTTCATGATCCTGCAGTTAGAAAAGCTGGGCAAAACATTGTTCATCGTTGGCACACACCTTGATGCAGAACACCACACTGACCGCACTCATACTTCACTGATGATCCTATGGCCACACAGATCCTTGCCTACCACACACTGTCTTAACACCATCATCTTGTCTGTAACTAATAATAACTATTCGACACAGACAGTGCTCCTCCATGCTCCTTTACACCAAAATATTAACAAACTGGTGCACATCTTTCTTCTGTACAAACCCCCCTACTATACATGTAGCCAATTAGTTATTTTCTGCTTATATAGATTTAAATTTTTTTACTGTGATCGGATGGTCCATCCTGCTACACTGCTCCCTGGGCACTATTGATAGCTGCCTGCTACTCCATGTGTGGATGGGTTAAATGCATACACATTTCATTGTGCTACACCATGTGTGAATAGTCACTTTTGCTTAAGAAATAGACTTATAATTCTTACGTAACATTAACAGCTATAAACTATGGTTTATATTAGCAATTTTTATTAGTAAATGAGTTATCTAGTGACCATTCTGAAGAGCAATCAAGTAATCAAACACACAATTCGTAACATTTAATTTTACTTCATATGCATGACATTGCATTTACTGATGCACATACGCCATGAGTGCCAAATGCTCCCCCTTGTGGAGAATGTTCAGACTGCTAAGAATGGCTTTATCTTCACTTTTGGACATCATTGAAACTACAACCTAATCAAGTTGATTCACTTAAATGTATGAAGTTAAAATGTAAATTTTTTAGCATATGCTTTCATTCAAATAACACATTGACAGCAACAGAACAACATTTACAACAATTCTTACCCAATTCAGATTTAAATTAAGTTCTTATTGCAATTATTGCAATATCCTAGACTATAAATTATCATCCCATGACATTCACTCTTTGAAGCAGTTCCTCTAAATTAAATATTAAATCAGTTTTCTGCTTTTGCACACTCTTCATCTGCAGACAGGAAATGTTCGCTGTCCATCATTTGAGAGATATGATGCAAGTCACCTACTTGATATTCTCATCAAACACAGACCATTTGATTTGATAGAGTGAGAGATACTGTAAATCATGGGATATCATATAAGAGCCAATGGGATAAGGAGTAAAGCGGCTTGTGAGTAGATGCTGAGGTTGGAGGAGGCTGGCAGGTGTATTGATGAAGTCTAAAGTGGAATGGAGAACTTGTGCTGCTGATGTCCAGTGTAACGTTCTCTGCTCAATGCCTTAACACATGGAGAGACTGCAGCAGGAAGTTTCCACAGGAATAACTGAACTCAACTTTGCTGCAGTCATAATAAACGGAAAGGAAGAGAAGCGTGGGGGTAGACAGTATTTATCGGTCAGCCCCGCTCTTTCTGCCGGGCAGTGAAAAGCAGTTGACTGCACTGACTCACACCCAATTTCCATTACTGCACATTGTGAAAGGCAGCAGCAATGCTTTGGCTGTAATAATGCTTGTGCTGTTGGTGCTTAGTGAGGCAGCAGCTGCAAACAGATTTATCACAGAGTGTAAGGAGTCAAGTGGCATGCAAAGAGGAAGACTTTATCTTCTGCATCACCCACTCTAATACACATCAGTTCCTCACTCTCAGAACGACACACCTTACATCAGCCGTTTCATCAAATAATTCACAGTAGTTGGTGAATTCAGCTTTAGTTTAATAAGAAAAATACAAAGAACCAGAGCTGCATGATTCAGTATTAAGATTATACAGTGACATATTGCAATGTTTTTCAATATATTAGAGTTAATATGCAGTTTCGTTAATAAAGGATTGAAGTATGTAAAAATTGTTCAAGATTTGCAACGCACATTCACGTCCTCCATACATTCCATATACAGAATCTACGCATTATATACAGCCTGTTTGCAAATGATAGCTTTAGTGACGCCAAGCCAACACATTTACATATATATCCTTCTATAGCCTACAACCGCTTAGCCCCGCCCCATGGAAGTTCTGTGATTGGTTAGAGGCTCATTTCCACATTGCAGCCCTTTTATAGATGATATACTCTGCAGCCCCACTAGTAACAATATTAATAACCCAGAGTTTAACATCTATTTCCATACATAAATACATATTTTATAGACCCAAACACCAGGATTTTTTAAATACTATTCAAGTATTTGTCTGTTATATTCAGAATGTGTTTGTCTTTAACCCTTTTGACCCCCAAAACAACTCTACCATCTTCCTGACATTTTCAAGACTTACACATTTTAAATAAATTATTTTATCTTAAAACCAGGAGAAGGACTTGACATTAGGCAACAAAAAAACACCAAAGAACAACTGTGAAATATTATATCACAATACAAAATTTGCCTGATATGTAATATATCATGTTATGTACTTTGGTCATCTGTTAAAATGGAATAAACCAAAACAACAGCAGTGCCATATGTTTTTTAACTCAGCATTAGAAAATATTTTATATTTATTCAAAAAATTACACACTATGTTCGCTTAGCAAGACAAATGCTCTCTTTAAAATGAAACATGAAGTTATACAGTAGCTTTTAAGTACTGACGATATAAAAAAATGATACTGTGATATCAATTTATCATGATAACGATAAGTATCGTCATATTGCCCAGCTATATATGAAAGCAAGCCTGGCTAAAATGTCTGACCACGGTTACCATGTACTACACCAAGGTACTAACTTTCTGTCAGTTCCACAGAAAGAGCAGTGGTAGCTCATCAGCCCTGCTGAGTCCATATTGGACATGTGCATGTCACCCACAGAACAACGACCTTGTTCCTAAGGGGATAGCCAGTAATCTCTAACAGAAATTCTTTAGGAATAATTGAAAGACATATTGATCATTGGAGCTTAGAGCACTGCATTGGCACCGGACAGTGACCAACATCGCTAATGTTTACAGCTGTATTCCACCACCAAATCCTGGGGCTTTACATGAATGAATAAATAAATAAAGACAATGACAACTGCAGAATAAGCTGAGCTGTCATTGGTAGCCCAGCACACAAATTTCCATTCTCCCCCTCTCTGCTCCCTGTCCCTGTCCAAACTCCCTTTACTAAAGATACTGTCAGTTTCCTTTATTTATTTATTTAATCAATGAAACCCTGACAAAGTAATAGGGCAAATGAAAACACATAATGTAAGAGGTAAACATGGGTTGTAAATCTTGCCCCCAGCTGTTGTGCAGAGGTAGCACTGCTGTTAGCGAGTCACCAGAAACACTGTCTATTTGTTATTATGCAGAGCTAAATGAACTGACGGAGAAAATCGAAATGCATTCCAACCTAATGATAATGGAGTCGCCGTGTACGACAGGCCCACAATTCCTCATTTTACTACCCCGCATTTGCATTTTACTTAACGTGAAAAATGTTTCAGCGCTGCAGAGGAAAATAAATTTGAAGAGCTCTGCGGACGACTCGCTGATTAGCCGCTGCTAGACAAACTCAGCCCTTGACAAGGACAAATTAAATAACAACCTTAAAATATGCAAAATATAATCATGAAAGTAAGATAGCCTAATTAAAATGGTCCATTCTCTCCACCAGGTCCTCGCCAAGGTTCTGGACACATCCTAGGAGCAAAAAAGTCCAAGAAATGTGGTATAAAATCTCTTGTAAAAAGGCTGAAATTGTATGGAAAGAGGAGGAAAAGTGGGTTGAGAATGTGCTTAGAGAAACCCACAGCCCTCAGATGGACTATTGTGAGGTTTGGTGGCTCAGAAGCTGGAGAGCATGTAGCTCCGGGGAGAGTGTGCGGTAAAAGAGTGAGGCATGGCCTTTAGTTTGATGCTGGAATGACTGCTGTTGGAGAGAAGCCAAGGCAGAGAGAAAAAGAGCTAAAGAGTGTGTGTGTGTGTGTGCATGTGTGTGTGTGTTAGAAAGAGACAGAGAGACAGAGAGACAGCGAGAGAGACACACAAGGTAGGTGGGAGGATACTTTACTATCCTTCTGAATATTCAAGGGCAGCTACTTTTAGCATGTCTCCTCCTCTACTGTGGCTGTGGACTCTACTTACAATACTAGAGAGGCATCGAGAGAGACAGACAGATAGTGAGAAAGACAGACAGAGCAAGAGAGAGGTAAAGATTGAGAGAGAGAAAAACAATGAGAGACAGCTGGGGAAGAGAGAGGGGGTGAAAGCAAAGCAAGGGAGATAGAAGGGAAGAATGGAGCAAGGGAGAGAGAGAATATGAAGACAGCAAAGACAAAAGGAAAAGCAAGAGAGACAGAGGGAGGTGAGAGGGGGAAGGAGAGCGAAAGAGAGAGGATGAGAGAAATGAAGAAAGAAGCAATTAAAGTGTTTTGGCGAAAGAGGGGGGGGGGTGAGAGCGAAGCAAGGGAGATGGAGAACGTGCAGGAGAGAGAGAGAGAAGAAAAAATAAGAGAGAAACAGTCAATAAAAGAATGTTTTGGAAAAAGAGAGAGAGGGGTGAGAGCAAAGCAAGGGCGATGGAGAAAAAGCAGGAGAGAGAGAGAGAGAGAGAGAGAGAGAGATAGAGAGAGAGAGAGAGAGAGAGAAACTCAGGCAGCAGCACAGAGGGGAGTCTTCTCTCATCTGGCACAGGAAGACAAATCTGATCAAGCACTCAAGTAAACGACCAAAAAAAAAAGAGACAGACAGACGCAACTGCAAAAATCATCCAAATCAAGGCAGACAAAACGTGAACATTAGCCGCCGCACCAGGAAATCGAGCTGTAAAAAGCCAGGGCTTCGTGCGAGTTCAGAAAGCATATGTTTTTTCTCTGGTTGTTTTCTCCCTCCTGTGCCGCGGTTCTGTGTGAGGAGAGGCGAGGTGTGTTGGTTTAAAAGCCGGGCGAGCGCGTGCTTGTTTGTTTAAGCTGCAGATGATGCAGCTGATAAAGCCTGGCTCACAGCGGAGACAGGAGAGCCCCGCTGTCCACTAAATACAACTCAGCCAATCAGCAGCCATGTAAGCCTTAACACTCCCACTCGCAGTCTACTGGAACCAGGGGACTGGGGCAGCACTTACGATGAGGGATTTCGAGCCCCGCTCACCGCCCCGAACATGTAAAAGCCAAGATTTCATGAATCCCCAGGGCCAGGAGAGGAAAAAGACAACATGAAAGATTCCACACTACAAGCTTGAAGAATGCCTTAGGCTTGGGCCCTCATCACCTATTTTCTGTGTGTGAAAGTAGCATGGTGCGCTTTTAAGAGCGTCACCTATCACCTTTTGCAGGCCTATGTTCTGCTGATCACACATGGGTCTTCCCATAAAGGCAACGTGTGAGTGGCTAGCACAAGGTGCAACTGGCAGTAATGACTGCCTGTGGACCAGAGGGACTACATCTGTCAAGAGTGTAGCCTTACAATAAGAGTTTTCCTGAAATAGACAGGGCTGTGCGAGCGAGGTCACCTATAGTGTTCTTTGAGCCATAGTTTGAACTAGTTGACTTCACTAGTCAATAACAGTGTCCCAAATCAGCTGAACCAACAGCTCAATTTACATTCAAGAGTCATGACTGGGGTCACACTATTAGGAAGGGAACTACTAAACTAGTGCTGGATACCACCTCTACAGGACTGGACCTGTGCACCCATGATGTGTGTCATTTACATGGTAGGGCAGTGCTTCTCGATTGCTTTCTGTAACGACTATAAATAGTATCATTTGACTATAAAATTTTTATTATAAGTACATCTCTGCATAACACTGTCGACCCCTGGCATTATTTGAGAAGACCTGGCCTAGGGGTTACAACATTCCCCTTGAGATTTAAGGGTTGTGGGTAGAAGTCTCAGCTCAGGTACCACTGAGGTACCATTGAGCATCATACCGTCCCACTAAATTTGGAGCTCTTGATAGCTGCCCATTGCTCTATGTGTAGAAGTGTTAAACACGGGCCAAATCTCATCGTGGTGAACTCTTATTCAGAGCAACTTCCAAAAATTATTTTAAAAATACTTTGCAAAAAGTGCATACACACATCATTTACATGGAAGTAGAATGTCAATGTGTGTGTGCTGTTGTGTCCACTTACTGTCTACTCTATTAGACACATCGACCATATTCTGGCCTAGTGCTCAGAACCTTGCCCTTGTGTTCAGGTCCAGATCCCAGCTCAGATACCACTGAGATACCCTTGAGCAAGATACCTTACACTGCTCCCTAGGTCACATTTCATTGTGGTGCACTGTGATTGAGTGTGTTCACAATGACAAATAGTCACTTTCACTTCACTTCACTTTAAGCTGAATGTTGTTTGTGTTGTATTTTTCATTTTTATTACCAGTACAATGATTTGTTACATTTCACATTGATACAACAATTTCATCTTCAGCCTCTTCTGTCAAAATCTGCCTTTTTCTTCTCTTCTGTCATTCTGTCTCTTCTCTCAGCCACAAACTAAAAGTGTTGTTTTACACCACTGTTGGACAGAAAGTTTCAGTGTGCATCCCTTACAAAAAAACAAGAAAAATTAAGAATATAACATTTTTTTACTTGTAAAAAAGGGACAGGATCCACAGGTACTGACAAACAGCTATTGCACATCATTAGAATTCTCTTTACTGATAAAAACCATGTCATAGAGTTTCAGAATTGAACATTGCATAAAAGAATAGAAAGAAAATAAAACAGTTTTCCTGTTTCATACATGCTTACTTTTGCACAACGACAATGTTAATGAATTGTCTTGTGTGGTTATGTGCTTCACTACAATTAAAAATGACTGATTATTGTGTTTGTTGATGCAGTGGCAGAATCCAGCCTTGTCATAACATTTGTTGTGATATTTAGCTAACCGTATTTCAGCATAATACATAACCCTGTCTGAGCCAGATGAATTAGTACACAGAGCTGAATACACATCTTTTCATTTAGCACTTTTAGACAAATGATTTTCAAGTTAATTCATTTGCTGTGGAGTCTGTTGACATAACAGGGTTGAAAAGGGGTAATCCTTTTTATTCATTTCCCGTTAAAATTCTTTTTGTATGTAAAAAGCCCCATTGAGTGAGAAATAGACTGTAAAAACACAAGAATACAAAGAATATAACCAACAGTGCCAAAAACTGGGAGTAGCAATTGCCACAGAGGTCATAATATTTAGGCAAAATACCATATTATAATTCTGTAGCTTGAAAACAGATGGTGTGTTACATATAGGAATCTCTGTAACCATATTTTTTGTTTTGTCTTTAGGTGATGGACGGAGGGATGGATATATACACAGTGGCAAAAAAATGGGAATCCTTTTGGAATTTCATGGTTTTCTGCATTAATTTATAATAAAATCTGATCTTCATCCAAGTCAAAAGGTATTGACAAATATAATGTGCCTAAAATAATAAAAAAAAATGGATGGATGGATGGATGGATGGATGGATGGATGGATGGATGGATGGATGGATGGATGGATGGATGGATGGA
>JBBIGC010000001.1:23929407-23942470 GCA_037576955.1 Lepidarchus adonis
TTTGGGATGAACTGGACAGAATGGGGCAACAGTGAAGCTGTAAATCTAGTGCACCTCAAGGAATTCTTTGCATTAAGATTTATGGATTCCTTTATTTCCTATGCGTCAGGTTAAGCAGGTCCTTCATTCCTGAAAAATGTTCATGAAATATAATTTTTTGTAAATATTTATTTATTTTTGAGACTTATTTTTAACATTTAAGGTTATTCATTGTAACATAACTGCTTCTATTACCAGAACACTGGAAAAATTGCAGGTTCCAAAACCTTTGACCAGTAGTCTGTATTGGTTGATCACCTGCATCTAGATGAGCACAAAGCTTCTAAACTGATTGAACTCCTCCTTCTCACTGTCATAGCAGTTATCCAATGGAGCTGCAGTGGTTTGTGTGTAAAAGTGATAATATTCATATGCGAACGTTAGTTACAGCTAACATGGTTATTGCCTGGTTTTTTTTGACCAAGGTTACAAATCTCTCACCCTAGAACCATCTCCATCCTCCACAGTATTCAAGTCAAGCAGATATGAAAGCTGCACAATGGATTTAGCCAAGGTCTCTTTTATTAACTCTGCTTTTCTGAGACAAGCCCCCAAAAAAGGCAGAGAAAACACACGCTGAAATGTTGCCGCTAGAAAAGAGGGGAAGAAAACAGACACTTTGCCAAGCTGTCAGTAGCGAGGGGCGAAATGAAAGCAGCGGTGACGCCTTAGCCGGGCGCTTAATTGGCGTTGGAGCGGCGGTGGGCTGTTTGGCAGGGGGGCTTTTCCTAGCTGCCTCAGCTGCCTGCCTCTCTTTCTCTCTCACCCCTCGAGAGCTAGTGAGCACCCGCCGGGACAGCAAGGGGCCACGCCACTTCACACAGCAGCACCTTTTGGACTTCATTAAAAACTTGGCCCACCGTTTTCTCCCCCGGCAGCCGCTGCACGCGCCCCGACAGCTTTGGCCGTTTCGCAGCACACGAGGTGCAAATATTTTCACTGGAAACAAGCATGAGGCAGAGCGCAGCAGTGAAAGTACATGGGATAGGAAAGAATTAAACAGCGGTGGGAGGGGGGGGAAACATGACATGAGAGTAAACTCAATTCCGTCTCAGACAACACCATCTCTGCTGCTGCCACCCCACCATCCCCCACCGCTTGCTTGGATCCCATACTAGGCTGCTGCAGCATTGCTGTGGATGTAGCTGAGGGAACACAACTAGCACAGGCATTGTTTTGACAGCTCTCGTGGCGGTAAATGCCAGGACGTCTCGGCTCAGGCTTGTTGTGTGTTGTGCTGCTGCTGGAACTGAAGGATCCTATTATGCTGTGTACTGGGCCTTTTACCTCCTGTGGGGTTTTTTTCCTCCTCTCCATATCCCATTCCTGCACTTCAAGTATAGTTCCCATTTTAGAGGATAATGTCACTCATTAAGGTGATTATAGCTACTGGCATGGAATTCGCTGGTGAGAACAGTGGCGAAGTCAGAGGACCAGAGGGGTGGCAGCATGGAGCCTTCAATCGCAAACTCATTACACAGCGTCTAACAGTGTTTGGAACTGGTGTCAGCGAAATGACACAATAATCTATTAAAGGCTGTTGGGAGGTGGGAGGGGATGGGGGGTAGCCAGAGGCTCTGAGAACAAGTCCAAAGGGGGTGAAGAGGGTACAATCTTTCCAGCGGCCTGATGGAAACCGGACTAAATTCTAGTGAAAATGTCTAAATGTCTGACTGAGAAAAAAAAAATCTCTTTTTAAGCTTCCTATCAGCTTGCAGCATTTCTGGACCGAATTTGCCTTCGCTTCCATGATTGCGCTCTAAATTGGGGAAGACGGGTCTCTTTCAAAGTCAGTGACTCACCTCCAAACTTCTCTGTCAGTTCGCAGGATATAAAAAGCTATAAGAAGCGAATGTGGTAATAGCGCAAAGTATTATTTCCATATTGCATTGTCCCCAAAATAATGAATTGCTCAAGGGCATGGAAACAATGGAGGCCAGACAATAGCAATGTCTTACTCGTTCCACCAAGAGAGAGACGGAGGAACCGAGCTTAAAAAGGAGGGCCGTGGTGATAAAAATATGATCAACCTGGACAGGTTCCTCCTACGGGCTTGTTATAATGGCGTGCTAGCTTAATTAAAAAGAATACGTAGCTTTGGGGTAATGACACTTTTTCTCGGAGGGAATATCATATCCGCAGAATCCATCGCCCGCTGAAGTGACCTCACTCTGAATATCAATTAAAATCTTGTCAGGACACGCAAAGATGTGTTATGCAAATGGGGAAGGAAATAAAAAAGAGAGAGAGCGAGCAATAACAACAGCAGCGAAAGCAATCTGCAGTAACCGACCACGCCGTTAAAAATGATCATAGCGAGAAACAAGGCCCCGTCAGTTTCCCTGCTTTCATTGGGAAATAAAAAGCAAGCCAGAAGTGCAAAGACAAAACAGCGCAGCTATTTAGAGCGTTTTCTCCTTCACTGCACTTCTTTATTCACTCGTACTTACACGCTTCTTGCCGTCGGGTCGGAGGAGAAGAAAGTAATGCATTTGCATCGTACTTACTATTTGCCAGTTGTCCTAGCCCACAAGTCTGCCATCTCCTGATCGGAGGAGAGGGTATTAATGAATTTGCATCAAATTTCCTATTCGCCTTTTTCAGTTCACAGAATAGCAAATATATACGCAGGAGAAGCTGCTGCTGCTGGAGCCTGTCGGCATTAATACCCCCATTCATCCCGGACCCACTCTGAGCCAAGAAGCGGCATTAGGCCTGGGGCCCTGCGGCCTGCACTTGGACCGGCCTGGCTGGCATGTGTGTTCGCGATAGAGCGAGAGAAAGAGAGCGTCATTTCTCCTCCACTGATTCAGCCCCATTCTGGATGGAGTGGAAAAGTTCTTTATTTTAATTAGCCAGACAAGTGTGCTATGGACACCTGCCACCTCGCGAGCTCTTTCTTTCTCCCTCTCTCTCTCTCTCTCTCTCTCTCTGTTTTCTAATTCTGCTAGAACAACGCTCTTTCATACACAGAATGGTTTTGTGCTTCCTGACATATCGTTTATACCAGTACTCGTGTCACATGGTGTTAATGGTTGATCTTTGGCATGAGGATAAAAAATTATCAAAAAATAGTATATGTAAATATAATATATCCATATGCAGATGCAGGTTAACTAGTCTGGGACGGATGATCAGAAGGCCTCAATGATGGATGATCTGGGTCGGGAGCTGGGCATGACATGGGTGCCATCTTTTCATATCCAACTGAACAGCACTTTTCCCTCTTTATAATGAAACATGCAGCTGACCTCTCTTCTTTAGGCATGGCTTATACCTCCAAATGTGCTATGATTATCATCAAATTTGAGGTGGTAGAAAAAAATAAATACAGTAATATTGCAGTACTTTTTTGTTCAATGTTATTGATGCAGTAATGCAAAATATCAACATTTATTATATAGAAGAAGTACCCAATCTGCTTTTGATTTAAAAAATCAGAACAATATTGCATCATGGCGAGATCCACCCCTAGATTAAATATCATCAGATTGTGCACACCTTAATTTAAATACTAAGCCATTTGCTTATTATAACTACATAACAACCACAGACAGTTTTTATAAACAGCTACGGCATTGCCTAAAGTTTACAAACCCTCATGGGTTCATAGGAGGGATGATACCAGTCTGAAAACCAGGTATCACGATACCAGGGACGATACCAGCAGAAAATGCTCACTATGTGTATTTCTTTGATGAGCCCTATAAAAAAAAGCTAAATTTTAAGGAAAAGTAGGAAAACACTGCATTCGCACCAACAGTGGCATTAGCTGAAGGAACATCATTCAAAGAACGTCATGTAGAACAACAAGAAGCTATAAAGAGAAAACACACCTGATCCAGGTCACGGCAATCGCTCACAAAAAGTGGGTAACAGTGCCGGCGGCCCAAAGCACGGCAAAGGAAGCATCCCAGCTCCATTTTATAAAGGCCAAGACACGAGTGCTCAGCAGCAGACACTAAAAATGGGGCACGGACCACCTGGCTGACGCTGCAGTCTGCACTGGAGAGCCTCCACAGGACACTCGCTGCCAACATGGCGAGCACAAGCAGGACAAGTAACACTAATGGCTGAATAATAACATTTTCCCGGTGCCGAGGGCAACGCTCACCTATCTGGGTCGAGGGGAAAAAATATGAGCCATTCATTCGCTAATGATCTTCTGTTTAAGCAAGAACTACAGCATTTCAGAGGTTTGTGTAACCTTTAGATTCGTGTAGTGAGAGATGATTAGTCCCCTTTGTACCCTCAAGATAGCCTTTACTGTATCTTCACAGTTTATTGCATGTATAATAAGTTTAATAGGCAATCAGCACTCAAATCAGCCTCAACTGAATCTATGGCAAAGTCTACAGTGCTACAGAAAAGACATACATGAAATAAATTAAACAATAATAAGGAAAATTAAGGCTCTGCTGAGGCCATTATTACACTACTGAGCAGATTTAAATGCCACAGAACACTTAGATTTTCCACATTTTATGCAAATCAGCCAGGATACCTTCTGCACTAAAATAGCACACGCAGTTATAGGAAAAGAGAGGCCATCTTACCTTGGGTTGAGCACGTCTTGGGAAGGCAACTTTAGGGTCAATCTGGGCAAAACAAGAAAAGACAGACATGTTATTTAGTATAAATCAGAAAATAAGTGACAATATGTCTATAATCGCAGCTGCAATTGTAGACTACAGTGCACAGACAATACAAAATGATGTAACGTACTGTCACACAGTTTTATGTAACTGTTGCTTTCTGATTACGGTACAGCAGGCCCTGTGCATCAATAACAACATAACTACCAAACTACAGGCAATGCAAATATACAGGTCCAGTGTTCTAACATCAGTTCTAATTCAGGACCTCCATGGACATAACTCTGCGGTGCCTGGGGAACAGAGGCTGACATGCTGGAGTTTGTATTGGTGAGTGCTGTAGATTTGTGAAGAATCAGGAGAGGGCATTAGATCAATACTCGCACAACCTCTTTCCCCCTAGAGGGATTATCATCATTACTAGTGACTCCTTCCTCCAGTTACTGTCTGAATAAAGCATCTGCCTGAGACATTCCTCATCTTAAGGGCCACTGGTGGAAGCTTATAAACACGTCACACAATTTATCACTCAAGGTTATGGGTTCACAAACACAAATTCACGCACGAGAACACGGAGCAATACGAGTTTTTTTTTTTTTCTCAACATCTGCCACCGAATGAGAGACCTTTATAGTTCAGATGTGAAAAATCAAACCTTGCCAAGTCGACCGTCTTTCATCTTCGGGACTCAAATGATCACATTGCATAAGCTGAACATGACAGTATGTGAAAAAGCAACGTGTTCAAGGTGCATTAATTAGCAGTGTTTCCCTCCTCTTTGGGGAAAACTGAATTAATTGCAGGAAAGCACAACCTTTTATCCAGAATAAATAGGCATTGCCGATTTCAGGAATTCAATTGGTTTGTCACGTGAAGGTTCAGAGAACTGCAAATATTTTCTAATACATCCTTGGAGGTTAAGGTGACACTAAAGTTAAAGAAACTCAGTTAATAGTGAACTGAGCAGAAAATAAGAGGCTAAAAATCAAAAGGAGGAAAATAATCTTTTGGCCGGACAGTGCACTAAAACACCCTGTTGCCTAAAAGGATGCCAAACGATCATGCATGCAAGGATGGGCACGGAGCAAAGACCTCTCTAGCATTCGCATCAAATGGAAAAATAACTCAAGGGAAAAAAATCCATTAGTGGAATATTGCACTTGAATATACAGTGTGTTATAGTGCTTTGTCGTTTCATAAAAAAGTGAAAAAACTGAAGAAAAAGACATGACAGTATGTAAAGAACAAATGAATGTGAGGTTTTTTTCCTTCCTGGGCAGAGGGTGTCCTCTGGAAAATTAATTTGGTGCAAATACAATTGTGATATGTGCTGCCGTTTAAAGAGTCTTTCTGAGGGAAAAGCTATGCTGTTTTTATTATACTTTAATTCATCCAGAAAAGTGTTTAATCTAAAACAGATTGCTTTTAGAGAGGACTGCAGCAGGCAACCAATTGTCAACACACAATGCAATTTTCACTCCAGGTTCTTACATCCGCAGCTTACATAACCGTTTTTAATCAAATGTGAAATATTAAAGTGTGTCAAGAAATTCGCTGTACTGCACCGCTCATATTCATTCTCATGCATTCAGTCCCTCCAAAACTGCCAATTGCTGGCAAAGCAGGCAGCCAACAAAGCAGACAGAAAGAAAAAACAACAAACAAATACAAGACATATATAACGAGTGTAACTGCAAGTTTGAATGGGCCATGCTTTTAAATTATATGGAATATGAATGGAATTCAATATAACTCATAAAAAATGACAAATGTAGTAAAAGTGAATTACAGAATATTACTATATAATATGTAAATTTGTCTGTATATTTATGTGTGTGTTCGTATTATAATAAATTAGAAAGAAAGAAAGAAAGAAAGAAAGAAAGAAAGAAAGAAAGAAAGAAAGAGAGAGAGAGCAAAAGAGAGAAAGAGAGAGAGCGAAAGAGAGAAAGAAAGAGAGAAAGAGAGAAAGAAAGAGAGAAAGAGAGAAAGAAAGAGAGAAAGAAAGAAAGAAAGAAAGAAAGAAAGAAAGAGAATTGATTTGTAATTATTCTAATAGTAATGATCTGAAAATAAATAAATAATTAAAAACACTTACTGCCTTTCAAAACAACTCTTAAATAAAAATACATGTCTCAGGCGGCCAAGACTTTTGCACAGTACTGTATATATGAAGTAAATAACTTTCAGTTCACACATGCTGAGAGCTGTGGATTTAGAGGATGAAAATGTGTTGATTTCACAAAAATTCCTTTATTGTGATAAACAGCAGGTGTGTGCTGAAGAACCTGAAGCCATATTCAAGTAAAAGCGTTGCTCGTTTGGTGAAATAATGTCTCGAGTAGAAGCAGAACCTGAGTTGAAATATTAAAGTAGCAGCTACTTATAAAATCCTAGTAAAACTACTTACTTACTACTTATTTACTGAACAACACAGGGTCTGGTGTTTGCTGGGCTGTTATTCTGCTCATGGGGTTTTAGTGAGAGGAGATCAGATGAAGGTGTTAACTGAACAATGAAAATAAACACAAGAGATGAGTAATGATAATCAGTGAAAAAATAGAACACGGTGGTAACTGATAACTGCTCACTACCCACGGCTGGTAACCAGTACGACTGGATAACAGAGGTGAGCTGGGGCTGTTCCTGTGCTACCAGCGCTGCTTTTGTCCCAAACTCTTGTCCCAGGTGTTGAGCCAGTGGCCTTGAGCAGGAGCTGCAGGGTTCTCCTTCATCAATGAGGTCATGCCTCAGCGCAGAACCATTCAGCCATTCCTCTCTCTCAGGCCGCCAGCGTGACATCACAATCCACAGCCCTGCTAATCCCCGCTTTAGCGCCGTCACTGCTGCCCGCGTGATCCCAATCTCTACCAATCCTGGACACAACGCTGCTAATGCCAACACTTCTTTTCCCCCCTTTTTTTTATCTTCTTCCCCACCATTCAGAAACATTTGAAATGTCAAACCTTGACCTAGTTCTTTACCCAGAATACTAGATTTACAGATGCATGGCACAATTATGTAACGTGACCCACTTTTTGCTCGTCTGCGAAACCGGACTGGCAGAAGACTCTGAGATATCGGAGCTCGTTTTCTAAATTAACTTCACACGGTCAGTTCTCCTGCTGGCAGAGGTAGGTAGCGTAAGACCTCGTCACCTTGAGTTATCGCCTAGGAACGGCTAATACCTGGCTCTTCGCCTATATGTTCCCACTGCTGATCACGTGGCCACCGCTACATAAGACTGGATGGATGCAGATGGAAATTACCTGGTGCCACACATCTCATCCACACTTTTAGTCAATATTTTAATATCACATTCTATTATTCCGTTAAATTCTGATTTAACACTCTTTAGCTAGCAAATGGATTAAAATAAACTCTCAGTAATCTACCTTTCGTCTATATGTAGGCAACGGAATTTAACAGGTTAATCTGCAGTGGCCAAATGAGCTCCCTAATCTCATATGAGCAAACTGAGCCACAGAACCACATAGAAGCAGAAAGAAAAGAAAATCCAAACTGCATTAGGAGCATAACAATAGTGGTGTGAAGAAACGAGCGGTTTAAATCAAACATATATGCACATTGAACACGTGATTCCGTTAACAGTTTACGAGCCGGATTTCCAGACCACGTCAATGGAGAAACCTCATTACAATTTCATTAGGCAGACGATGTGTAGTTTAGCTCCAAGCCGTTTATTCTATTATTTTATCCTATACGATTTTAAAATCAGTCCAATTAAGGGCTTTATTTTAAAAGTCGTGTGCAAACGTTTGACCTTCCACTTTCTTTTTGTTAATATTAACACATTCTGTACAGAGGACAACTTCAAATATTTTATTATACATAATAACACAAAAAAAAAAAAATACAAAAAAAAATAAATAAATAAAAAAAAATAGATTTTCTATTTATTTGCTGAGTTTAACATGTTGGAATAATATATATAATAATAATTTGCCCACAACAACCATTCAGATAAACTGTCTAACCAAAAAAAGTCAAAGCATTGAGAACTGAGGCAGGAAAACCAGAATTCTGAGAAAGCGACAGCAGCTAAAGAGTCCCTCACCTAATAGACCTGCTGCACCTTGAATTTCCTTTATCACTCTGATATACAGGTTGCCTTTTTATATGGGCTTGTCCACAATAAAATGGCACAGTGAAAGCAATGCTGGTCTGTTTGTCCAAACCCAGGTATAACAATATAAAGCTCCTTTCTATGACATTTAATGAGAAGTATCCAAATAACGTATATGCGTAAAGCTTGATACAACCTCCACTGCCCTTCAGATGAGGAAAATGACAGCAAAATGTCTTTTTTTTTGCAAAAGGAGTCATCCAACAATCCTAAGAAATTCACTTTTCCACAGAATGTCTGTAAATTTGCCTTTGGCAGTGTTACTAACAAAAATACAGAGCAGGTTTCAAAGGATGAGCTGCTCGTCACTACAAAGCATCCTGAGAAACTTGCTTGTCACACTTGTTGATATTGGTGCTAACTTGATCCAAGTCAGTATTTGGCGAGTATATAAATGCACAATCATATTTTCAGACACTTGAAAGCACTAATAATGTCAGACTGAATGTAGATGTGAGTATATTTTGAAGGAAATGCTTCTATCGCTATGTATAAACACACAAATCCTGGGGGATTTTGTAAAATGATGATTCTTTATTTTAACAACATGCAAAAAGAATGTTGGCACCTACAATAAAGCTGCAACACAGGAAAAAGGCTCTAATAATTACAATCAGAAATTGTGGTGGTACATACAAATAATCGACATCAATGAAATGATCAACAGCAGCGAAGCAAAAAATGGGGAAAACTGACATTAATTCATAAGAAGAAAAAATGATTTTACAGCAATAGCTATGCTGATAGCAACAGTAACTGGACACTCTGAAGTTGCCGGACAAAACTCCATCCAGAGATATGAAGGATGAGCCAGCGAAATTATAAATACATCTTTATGATTCAGTTGCTCTAGTAAAAAACAATAATAACGAGCAAACGTGCAACAAATCTTAGCGCTTGGTGTAATATAATGGAGGCAATGACGTAATGCATCACTGTCTCTTTGCACGTTGCTTTGGCTTGGCACCGGTCCAGTGCAGCAATAATGATTAAATACACTAATGTCAAAAGGGAACATCCCTACTGCCACGACTGTATTCAGTACAAAAGCACAGCACAGCAGGTGTTCCCTTTCTCTGCTCCAGCTGGAGCAAACTGTGCCGGCAAAGCCAGGGTTAAACCCGCCGAGGCACCGGGGTAAGACTGAGATAACTACCCGGCCACTTATTTGCGTCAAGTGCCTGCTGCTGTGAGAGCTGTACAATGAGAAATGTCACAGAGCGTCATCAGACATAAATGGATGCGATAGGAGCGTACGTGTGATGCGCACTATAGATGTCGGGACAGGGAACATTTTAAACAGCAGTGAGAAAGAGGACGTCAACAAAAGTAAACATACCGTCTTTGAGTCTAATTCGTGGTGAGGTTGACCTAAGACTTTATCTACACTGGCCGCATCCGCAAACGTAACGAACCCAAATCCCCTGGGGAAGAAAGAGAAAGAGAGAGACATCCAAAAGATTACAGATCCACAACTACAGAGCAGGCCATTAAACTTCAGTAAGTTCTGTTTAAGCTGAGATTTCCCAGCTGCACATATTTGCATATTTTATTCACCGTAGCCTGATTGGTCAGCCGGTGCCACAAAAACGTCTGATTGGTCGAAAGTGAAATTACACCATGGGTCAACACCTAGTAGTGAACGTGGCTGATTATATGTAAACTGCAAACTTTTACTCATCACTTTTATTAAATAATTTAAAATAATAAACACATATATTTAAAAAAATATTAATACGTCACATTAAGAGGTATGGCCAATTAGAAAATTTTGGAGCTCAGAACTAATTGATATTTGGGGATGAATGGGTTAATCTTGGACACGTTCAGCTAACTTTTCCCACTATAAGGTAATTCCAGTAGGTGCACCCCAGTTCTCTGAGCACGAGCAGGGCGTTAGAGGGAGCACAGTGAGCTAAGCAGGCGCGCGCGCTCTCGGGACCCAATGTCACCCTGCGTTCTGGCACTGGCTGTTCCAGCAGACATTTCTCCTCGCTCTCATTTACCTGGAGCGTTTGGTCGTGGGATCCCTCATCACCATACATTCTCTGATTTCTCCGAATTTGCTGAAATAGTCTCTAAGGCTGTCTGTAGAGGAGAGAGAGGGAGAGAGAGCGAGGATTAGATGAGGCGATCGTCCGTTGCTCAGTTGCAAGTGCTATTTATGTGTGTGTTTTGAAAACGCCCCCTTCCAACGCATGTAGGGGTCGAATAGAGGACTTTCACATGAAAAGGGGTAAAAACAGCTTTCGCGCGCAAGCACACACACACACTTCCACACACGCTCGCGCACACAGCCCAGCGGTGAGCCGGAGCCGTTTCAGCCCGACACACAGAGCCCCGCTGCCGGCCAGCCCGGCGGCCCAGCCCCGCGGAGAGCGGCTCGCTTACCTGGTGAAGTTTGCCAGCTGAGGCCACCGATGAACATTTTACTGCAAGAGGGAAACACAACAGAAGTGAGTCCAGATGTCAGATCGGCCATTTTGACGTGGAGCTAACTACTTAGCTAGCCACACACACACACACACACACACACACACACACACACAGAGGAGGGGAAAAGCGGGCGAGAACAAACACACACACACACACACACACAGACGGACGGATCAGAGCTGTGGCTTTAGCCCGCCCGAAGCTGTCTGTCTCTCCTAAAGGGGGCAGACAGCTCCAGCACACGGCGAACAAAGCGGCAGAGAGAGAAAGAGAAGAGTGCTGCTTCACTATCCCTTGTCAAGGAGAAAAAGAAAAGGTGCATTATTATCTTTAGGATGCATGTCAGAAGTGTTTATGTGAGCTAGAGAACCGAGGGGGGGGGGGGAGGAGAAAATTCGCAGCTTTACCCCGGGTCGTGTTGTGAATCGTTAGGACTTCCAGATGTGGCTTGGCTCCCTTCCGCCTCCATAGCTGAAGCCGACCGACCGCAGGCAGTGAGAGGAGCGCTGGCTGGTTGGCAGAGCGAACCGCTGTAGCCGAAGCCCCCGCTCAGAGAACAGTGGCGAGCCGGGGAAAGCAGCGTCACACGTGGGATCAGCTCAGCTCTGGCTGCCTCCTCCCCCTCCCTGGACCCACACTGAGGGCGGAGCAGGGGCTCGTCACGTAACCACGCCCATTGACGCAATCGGACTCGCCACGCCCACTCTCGACTTCAGACCACAGCGCTAGTGTTTGCGTGTGTGCGCGCGCGCCTGTGGGGAGCGCGAGCCAAACAACCATGACGTCACCAATAAAGGCAAAACACGTATCTATCTTGATTAATATCAGCTCGCCCCACAGGGAAGGGAGGAGGCGTCCGACACACAGCCCAACATGGCATTATTATATAAAAATAAGTACACGCCATGCATTCATCGTGAACATTAGCCCAGATTGCTTGTTTTTTCCTAAGTGAAGACATAATTTCCCCCACAGCGAGAGGGAAGCTGGCACACATTTGACACTTAATCCATTAATGTCCACATGTTACCTTCATTGTGGACCTGAATACATTTTCAAACTGATAAATGGTTAAAAATAAGTTTCGAATCACTTCATTTGACTATTTGTCACACAGTGCACCACAACTAAACAGACCTCTGCATTTATCCCATCGCACGTGCACACACACGGAGCAGTGGGCACCTTGTTTAAGGGTCTCTTAGTGCTGCCTGGGCTGGGACTTGAACCACTGACCATCTAACCTATTGCTGCAAGGTGCTAACCACTTATTTATACGATACATTTAGTCAGAATTTTGCTGTTGTGTAAATGTTTTTATCACATTCGACCAATCAGAACAAGTTTAGGCTTTTTCCTTATCACGCTGAGTGTGGTTATAAATGAAACGTGCATGCTCATTCCTCAGGAGGACAATGTACATAAATAGGCTAACAGTGGGTTTAGAGAGGTGAGATATGTAAAGACATATCCTGGGTTGTGATACAGCAGCACTAAACGACTCCCTTTAACACTAAAGAAAACATGTGACAAAAAAATCCCAAACAGTTCATATTGGCAACCGAACAACTGTGAAATGAGTCACGTTGCCCTGGAAAACCAGCCTAAATTCTGATGTCTGATGCAATGACCATTCATGTACCATCTCCTGTATATATACGTATATATATGCAGCTGCTCATTGCTCCAGGTGTGTGTGTTCACTGCCTTAGATGAGTTAAATACATAGAATAATATCCCATCAGGGATTAATAGAGTAAATAAATAAAAAATGATAACACACACACACACACACACACACACACACACACACACACACACACACACACACACACACACACACACA
>JBBIGC010000001.1:23942990-23956665 GCA_037576955.1 Lepidarchus adonis
CACACACACACACACACACACACACACACACACACACACACACACACACACACACACACACACACACACAAATCACTGTCAGCAGTAGTGCTGGCCAGAAAAGGAGCATACAAATAAAGCTACATTCTCCCAGAACTTTGCAAAATCCCACATTATTTCTCATTTAATAATAGTTTAAAAATATTAAAAAATCATTTTGAAAAGGTTAAAGGACCTTCCACTGGAGGCTATGGAAGTGCTTGCTTATTACCCAGCGAGAGGTGGAGGAAGGGCTTTCTGCATTAAAGAGAGAGAGAGAGAGAGAGAGAGAGAGAGAGAGGCCTCAATTAAGGGCCTTGCTCAGCGGAGGCTCAGTTATGCTACAGTGATTGCTGTTTATTTCCTGCAGCTCGGTTTAAAGCGAGGCTCCATGGCCTGAAGACAGCTCATCTTTGTCTTCTCCCCACACTGAGACAGACTCTGAACGACAGTTTGACCGCTGGAAAGTGCAGAGAGCCTGCATCCGACTAGCTGGCGTCCAGAGGAGGGCAGCTAAAACGCTGCTGATTGGCAGGTGAACCCCACGGTCTCACCTGGCTGCCTAGCAGGCTGCTTGTTGGTAAACTGACACGCAGGCACCTATGGGGCACAGCCTTGAAGCAAAACATCTCTCTCCTTTCCAGCCTGCTTTTCCCTCACCTCCATGACTTATAACAGCGAAATGCCCCAGAGCGCTGCAGGGGAATTCTGTGGATTTTTATCAAATTTCAGATGAACAGTTAAGATGTAAATGAAGGCTTTCTGAGTGCCAAAGCTCTCTGCTCGTCAGATCTGATCACAGCAGCGGTGAAAGGAACCAAATGGCTGAAGAGTTTAATGCCTCTGAAGGTTTTTGATGCACGTGTTGCCTGGTGAGTAAGACATTGTAGTTTTGAAAAAAGACAGGGAGGAGTCACATTAGTCACCATTAGCCTTTTCTTTTTACCATTAGCTGACCAGAATCAACATTACCATTAAAGTCTGAAGACACAGGAAGTCAGAAAAATGTTGGTTCTTCTCACCCCCACTGTAAAGAACAACTGAGCATTTACCAACTCAGTTTATGTCAAGTCAAGGAAAGTTCATTTTATTTCTATTTCTTTATACAACTGATGTTGCTCCTACTAAGCAAAAGGCGAAAGGAAAAACCTCGAGAAGAACCAAGGCTGAGAAGGAGAACCCATCCTCCTCTGGTCGACACGGGATAGTAATAACAGATAAAAAATATCAATCAATCAATCAATAATAAAATACATAAAATTTTAGTTTAAAGAGGCCTTGGCTGTCCTTTACATCCCATCCATTGAATTTATATCAAATATTTAAAAATATTATATATATATATATATATATTAAAAAAAAAAAAAAAAGAAGAAGGAGTGGACAAGTTGTCTTTTGGCTCATTGTGACCTTTCAGTTTTACTTTATCAGTTGCTTCAGTGGTCAGTAGTTTACAGTGGTCTCACTGTAAGGGACGGTCTGACTATTATTCTATGAATATAAAGATCTTTCCGTTTCCATTCATTCAAGGCATATAATGCACAAATACAGACTGAATTGAAAGGATTTTAAATGATGAAAAGATGATGTACTACTCTACTCAGGACCACAGTCTGCAATACTGTTGCTTTATTATGTATATTCACTGTGTTATTGAATCATATTATTGTTGGCCGTTGTTGTGTAGTGATTGTGTTGTAGTAGTGTATAGCAGCAGTGTGTGTAGTCTGTGTATATCTGACTTGTATCACAGGCCACGTGTAAGTTTCTTCGAGGCCCACAGTGTTTTTCATCCAAAAAGCATATTGTCATTTTAAAATCAATTCTGCATTCGCCTTCAAATTAGGCCCTGCTAATAAATGTGTTATAGATGTTATAAAGATGTTCATTCATAGTTATTATTTGATTATAAAGCTGCACTGGTTTGGCACTAGCTACTGGAAGGGAACCTGAGAAATATGGCACTAAAGGAGAACCGTGTTGGCACTTTTTTACCCAGTGAAACATTATTTAGATTTGAATACAAATAAGCGACACCGCTGCTGCTCCATTTCATTGTAATGTAATACATAATTACATTTCAGATTAGGCCTGGCAGAGTGGTGTACAGGCTATTTACAGTAATCTAAATGACATAATTTTATAATAAGATCTGATAAGCCTAATGGTCAGTGATGTACTTTGTTTAGAATAGTCGCCTTTAATTGAGCATTAGCCTGAAAATAACATCTACCATCACATTCGAGCGCACAATGGGAAAGTTCACCGTTACCATGAATAGTACATAGACATTTGGCTTCATAGTCTCTGTAACATCATCTTTTATGATCCAGAAGTTAAGAAGCATTGTCTGAAGGCCTCACCTGAACGTAGAGAAGCTCATTTACACCCCGCGTCTAGAAGGAAGGAGTATGTCTCTCATGTACAGTATATTAGTGTAATTGTACATGGCATGCATATTCACGTTGTGTGTGACAGACACTGAGCAAGGCCTGGCTTGATGAATCTAAATGAACCCCAAATCAAGAGATTATTTAAAGGCATACATTTGCACAGGCTGCTTATAAATCAAGTGCTAATTTATGATACAACCCCACCATTATCTATTTAAATTTAATGTTTCAAAAAGTCCATTAAGTCTTCAGAAACGGCGCCGAAAGACGACAGAACCAGAGACCCTGATTAAAGAGAAGACTAAGTGCACATCGGAGCTCTGCCCAATTAGAGGCTGTGCATTTCACAATTAGAGGCAAATTCGATGTTCGTAGCATCTCTGGAATCGGACGGGGAGTTTGGAAATAAATGTAAGGGGGGGGACTTTAACTTTGAAATGAATGGCGTCTCCAATAGGACATCTTGGGTGTTGAACTAGTATGGAAGGGGTTTCATATTTAACCTCTTCTCCTCTGCCCTCTGTGAGATTTAATCACAAATTTCCAAGTGGAAAATAAAGAAGATTGTGAGCCATGCCAAGCGTGAAAGACACAAAGATAGAAAATGACAAATGAAGCTGGTGAGTTGTTTGGTGGTGATTGGTGGCGGTGGGGCCTGGGAGGGGTAATATCATCACAGGATAATGAGTTTCTCTATCCAGTCTTGTTTAAGTTGCCTACCATAGCTCCTCTAATTAGACCTAAGTCTCTGTGTACACATCCAATCCAAAATCAAACTTACCAATTAACATTAGAAGCTAAACCGAAGCTGTAATCCCTTGTGTTCCCATTATAAAAGTGAGTGCATGTAACAAAGAGGTAAGAAATCAATAAAACCAATGCAGGGAATGAAGTGCTCTTATGGTTTTACAAGTGTCACGCTGACCTTGTGTAATAAAGCATCGATAAATGAAAGTGTGTGTTATTATAAAGATATGGAATACCGTTCTAATGGAGTTCGTAAAAAACGACTGCAGGGATTTCCTTGCAGATGTTTTGTTCATCCATTCAGGTGTCAATAAGAAGGAAACTACAAACAGTAACAAAACCATTTTTGTAATTAAATTATCACCTTATTGTGCATTAGTACTTAAGGGCCCAAAGTCGGTCCTGGTGTCCAGCACAGTTTGGTAGCTCCCCTCCTCAAACACACCTGGAAATTGACAGGTGAGTTGATCCAGGTGTGCTGGATGAGGAAAATCAATGAAACTGTGGAGAATAAGGGGTGGGCTTACCCAGAATTTCACATGGTATATAACCTATATACAGGTTTGAACACTGTTGTTTGTAGAGTTAGTAACACAACAGCTTAGAGGCTGGTGTAATGGGGCAGCGGTTTAGCCCCTCCCATTCGACTGTTTTAGCCAAGAGTGCTTTGAGTGATGGACAATACTGGACACTCCCTTCCAATGAAGTTCATGTACATGTATCAGGCCTGAAGGCACAGTAACAGTCTGAGTATTTTAAGGGATCTGGAAAATAAAAGACCTTAAGAGAAGCAAATACATGAAAAACGTTACTAAAGGCAGTTTAAAAATACTGTAACACTGC
This sequence comes from Lepidarchus adonis, assembly GCA_037576955.1. Classification (NCBI taxonomy): domain Eukaryota; kingdom Metazoa; phylum Chordata; class Actinopteri; order Characiformes; family Lepidarchidae; genus Lepidarchus; species Lepidarchus adonis. The sequence goes on from JBBIGC010000001.1 coordinate 23,946,992, forward strand.
AGTTTAAGTGAATACTTAATTAACTGAAGACTCATTACTGTTAAAATGAAACTTACATGTATTCAATGCAATAATGACAAACAACTGGAACGATTTTCGAAATGTAATTTGCTTGAAGCATTGGATTTCCTCAAGTGATGGGAGTAATGTGCACTGTAAAAAGATTTAATTTACAGTCGAAACATATTATTGCTTTTATCTTTTTAATCACAGTGTATTGTTACATAAAACGACCAATAGGCTCCACCTGCAACATTGCGGCTAAAAGAACTTACGTCTTTCCTTTATTTGTTAAAAATTCAATACAGTATCGGGGGCGGTCCTGATAAATTTAATAAATTTAATATATTGTCTATTTTGTAAGTTTTCTTTCTTCCTCTGAGAACTGAAGATAAGAAAAAGAGTAACACGGATGTGCATGTGTGTATGTATGTGCTTGCATGTATATGTACATACACATTATTCATATTATTACTCTATTATTATGTTTTCTAATGATGTACAGCAAACCCCGCCCCTTTTCTGTGTGTGTGTATCTTTGTTGATTTTACTGAAATTCTTAATGTTATTGTTGCATTAATATAATTATGAAAACCCAATAAAGACACATGAGATTAGATTCTACACAGTATAGTTTTAATAAAAAGTATAATTTTAGAGAATTTTGATTACAAACAGTAATTTATGTGTTTAAACTGCTGTATTACAGTAAAAGCTAGTGTTTGATTCAGTTAAACGGCTGTAATATTGCAGGACTTTGAGAAAACAGAAATTTACATTGATGAATGTGTTTTGAGTGACTACACACGCTGGAGCAATCGCAATGAGCTTTAATGTTCACAGGTCAAACAGACAGGGTCTCACTGTCCAAACTCAGGCAAGGTTCAAAAAATGATCCAAGAATGAAGTAGAAAAATGAAAAAATAATGCTAATAAATGCTAATAAATGCTCAGAACTCCAGTGTGTTTCGTTGTCTCTATAAAGCCGGTAAAATCCTGGAGTGAGCTTAATATTCAAGTGATGCAGAGCGTCTGATACGCCCCCAACTTTACACTGTTTACCTTTTTTTTTTAACATAGTATTTTTATTTTTAATTATTAAGAGCAAAGAGGTTGTACAAACATATACAAATACTTAACCCCTCCCCCCACCCCAAGAGAGAGAGGATAAAATGAATGAATAGTAATGATAATTAAAGTAAGTAAACAAAATAATGAAAAAGAGATAGTATAAATAGATTAATAATAGTAATAATAATATTAAATATATATATGCATACACATACATGTTACGTACATATATACACACACACATATACATACACACACATCTATACATATATACACATACACTTACATACATATATGTACAGATGCATAAGTAGATCTGTTTACCGTTTTTAACAGATTTTCTTATCAGATTATCAGATTTGACAGTAAACACGTTCCTCACATAAATGACAAGGACTGAATTTCTCACAGAAAGGCTTTTAATGGCTTTTTATACCAAATTATTCAGTAAACTCTACCCAGCTTTAGTGTGGTGTATCTGCTTCAGCTCTACCTATACATACTGTCATGAGTATTACGCTTTCTCGCTGCTCTTTCTCAGGAAGCTTGAATTCAAAATGTTCTCGCTTTTACACCTCAATGTACATGAAGGACAATAAGAAACGCGAGATGTTAGCGATATTTGTAATGAGAGTTACGGATGTGTGCAACAAAGGGGACGATCCATTCACAGGCCTAGAAAAGGCACACACACACACACAGCTTTTTCTTGAGTGCAGCAGCTCGGTGAGCAGATGCGTCTGGTATAAAGAGCAGGGCTCAAGGCCCTTCACATGCTTTTATGTGTATCTTCACTTACACAGGCTCAAAGCCTATGTAGCACTCTGCCATCCTCCTTCTACCTGCACCTTCACTCAGAGGCCACGGATACGAGTGTGTGCAGCTGCTGTGTTTTACCTGGGAGTGAAAAAGCTGTTATTTAAAGACTAATGTGACAGTTTACCTTTAGGTTTCTCCATTACAGAAGATCCAACGCGCTCTTAGCAACAAATACTTTTTCATTTTGGTATGATGAAGTCATTTAATCCTCATGCGTTTTAATGCTGTAGCCTTCCAATAAAGTAGGCCCATCAGGTGGGGGTTCTTATACAGTGGCTGATTAGTTTATAACATCATTTGTTATAGAAATGGTTATAGGTTATTAAGATGTTATGAAGTCATTCCAACTCGCCTCTCCAGCCTTATCATGAAATATCACTTTTGGGTTTTTTGAGACCTGATTCTGGAGGTCTACCACCCAACACACTGTAATGTTCATGGATACAGTGTGTTAGGTCAATTTTGCAGGATGGAAGATCTCCATGACATGATTTAAACATTCTTTTCTTGTCTTGAGATCTACTTGAGATCTTTTCTGGTCTAAAAACTTTCATTTCATATTTACTTTAACATTTGTGACCCCTCAATATCTAATATGTTTAAGAATTCTGCTTTTAACTTTTAAAGCTAATATTGGAACAAAGCCTAACAACATTTTATGCCATCGCAACAGATATTGTTTAGATTGTGGGACTGTTTATTAAAAAATAATAAAAATAACTTTTTTGTGCCTTTTTCATGCCCATTTCTTACTCTCGTTTGACAGAATTCTTAAAAATGTATTGGAATACAGTTATTCTACATAAACTACCAGTGAAAGTTGAAAATTAGTTGTTTTTTTCTGTTCTCTTAACTTGCAAATATGAGGTTTTGATATGACAATAACAATATGTTAATGACCTCTGCTCTGGTTGGCTGTTTTATATGACCTTTATTGGGAAAGGGCGGGGCTAAACTAATACAATATGTTAAGTCTAATAAGCCAATACAAATGGACTGCAATGTAATTTTCATATATAAAATGTATGGACTGAAGAGTGAAAGGTATGTTTTGAATTTTCAATGTACTATAGTAAACTAATTCTAAAAAAAAGAAACTTTTTGAGGAAAATTGAGTTTTTCTTGATGTGGACCCTTTGACTTATTGTCTTATTTATTTGGCCTTTATTTGGAAATTAAAGCTTAAGTTAGGAAAGTGAAATTCCAAGGTAGTAAAGTAGTAAAATGTTATTTGTTGTCAAAAAACGAATATATAAAATAATCATGACGGTAAGTTGGACAATCTGAAAGACTCATCGTAATGATTGTTAGGAAACCTCAGAAAATCTCCCAAATGAAATTTTACATGAGAAAGGAGAAAAAAACTTCATTTTCAAGGTTAATATAAACAAATCTTTCATTCTTAATTTGAATAATTATGGGTCATTTTATTCTGACACATTTATCATGAACATTTCACAGAAGATAAAGGGGAGATGCTTTTTGGAGAGCAATAATGACCTTCAGACACATCAGCGGATATTTATGTGTGTAGCTTAATGAGGTAAAATAAAACAAGGCTCACTCTAGCAATTGTCTTTTTTAAGATTCTATTATAAGAATTATAACATCGCCTCTTTCTATCCTGACAGTCCTTATGGAAAAAGAAGATTGTTGCAGGAAGGAAAAGAGGCTTTACTGTATTGAATCCCCATTCTTTTATTAAATGAAAGTCTATGCAGAGCAGTCACATGACTAATGTTTTACTTGAATTCTCCTCTCAAAGAGAAGAAAATTCTGGAAAATGTGTAACGTTCGCATGGATGAAGATGTCTGAATTTCAATCGTATCTCATTATTTGCTTGGAATTAAGGACCGGGGGCTGAAAACGTCGTCCGTTTCACTGGATAAAAAGGCTCCAATGACCTCTAAAAACAAAATTGATCTAGTGATGAGAAAAAATGAACCCCGGCCTTTTCGAAGGCATTCGAATGAACACCATATGTGGTTGAGTGCTCTCATTAGACCTGTCGGGGCTTTATAAGGCCATACACCTCCTCTATTTGACACAGAGATCAGACAGGCATAAAGTTCATTAATTTGCTATGCAACAGAAGTGCTCCTCAAGTCCTCAAGAAGTTGATGAGCTCATTCAAGGCTGAAACCCTGAACTCATCCGCCATCTAGTGGCCATGCTCTATTACTGCATAGGCAGTGCTGTACTGAACCCACTCTAAATCTGGAAGTGAGGAAGGACGATGTATTTGGTCATGTACATTTATTGTCCACTTTATTAGAAACACCCACTTTTTTCAACATTACCCATTGGTGATGAGGTCATGGCCACAGATCTGACCTCAAATCTCAACATAGCAGCAATAACACTTGTATAATAATGTATTAGTAAGATGTGCAGCGTTACTACAAGTGTATCAGGAACAACCACAGCCAGGAGGACGGTGGTCCTGGGCATAAATACCCAGCAAAGATGGTCAGAGGGTCTTATAGTCAGAAACTGGATATTGATGAAGGGCGATCAACACAAATGGGTGGATCTGTAAGATGGGAGGTGTTATAAAGTATCCCTCAGCCAAAATATTCAGCCAATAGCTGAGAACCTGTCTTTTGATGAGAGTTAGAAGAAGACAGTCTCTACAGATACACTGGAAAGTTGGCCATAAAGTGTACAACGCTCCAATTCTCCAATCCACATAACCATTTCTGGTTGTGGGGAGGCTGGAGCCAATCCCAGCGGACTATGGGCATGAGGCAGGAGGATAAGAGGCCAACCCATCGCAGGGCAACACAAAGAGAGACCCACCTTTCACACACACACACACACACACACACACACACACACACCTATGGGCAATGTAGAGTAGGGAGGAAACCGGAGAACCTGGAGGAATCCCATGCAAACGCTGGGCAAGCTTCCAAACTCCACACAGAAAACACTTTGGCAGACCCTGCACCACTCTGCCACTATGGTATTAATCACATTTGTCATATTACTGAGCTTCTTCAAGGTTTCATCATTGTAAATCACTATAGAATAACTATAATAAATGTGTTATGCCATATACGCATAGGGATATGAATCATATGCTACTGAGAAAACAAAAAAAGCTTACACCTAAGTAGTAAAATGACAAACCTAGGACTCCTGGGACAGAGGAGTTCCTCAGGAAATGGAGCTAAATTGCTTGAGCTGTCAGTCTCAGAGTGAGTGACTCATTGGGTAACGCTGGAGGGCTGCACAGGCCGCCTGCTCAGAGCCACCTCACAGCTCTCCTGAATCAGAGGAAAGAGCTGTGCAAGGACAGACTAGTCCAAAATCACTTACTGCACAATCACAGCAGGACATGAATGTTTAACAAGAGGCCTCTGCTTTCGTCTGCATGAGAGAAGAGCTGTCCCAGAAACAAAGCCTTAAAGCAGTGAAACAAAACGCAGGTGCACATACAGTCCTGGGCCAACAAACACTAAATAAAACACAGTAAATACATTTATTCAGTTTTGGGTTTGAACCCCTCCAGTGTGCTTTATCAGTAGTGTCCAAAGTCGGTCATGGAGGGCTGGTGTCCAGCCCAAGTTTGGTAGCTCCCCTCCTCAAACATACTTACCTGTCAGCAGGTGAGCTGATCCAGTGTACCTGATCAGAGAAACCACCAAACTGTGCTGGACATCGGCCTGGAGCTGGACACCCCTGACTGAAATGAATACAGCCATTTTCAGAAATAGACCTCTGTCTCCCCCTAGAGGCACAATGTAATATTACCCAATTAAAACGCTGACATTTAATATCAGGAGACAAAACTTTCACAATTTTTAAATGTATTGTATGTATATACACACACATGCAAAATAGTAAGAATACAAAATAATGGTCTGATAAATTAGAGAACTGGGTTTGGAACCAAAGAGTTGTGTTCAATTCCCAGAAGAGTAGCAGACTGAAGTGCCCTTGAGCAGGACACTCAACGCCCTAACTCCCATAGCTCCAGGTGTGTCCTCACCTCAGATGGGTAAAGTGCAGGAGTATTTTCCCTTTGGGAATTAACATAGTATTTATTCATTCACTCATTCTCAAAACCTCGTATCCATTTTGGGTTGCGGGGAAGCTGGAGCCAATCCTAGCTGACTACAGGCCGAGGTGAGGTTTCTTCCTGGACAGGGGCCGATCCCATCGCAGGGCAACACAGAGACAGACAACCACACACACAAGTATGAATACAGTATTAGTATAGTTTGATTAGAGAACTGGGTTTGTGACTGAAGGGTCGTGGGTTTAATTCCCAGAAGACACTGCAGGCTGAAGTGCAGGGCTCCGGATGCGTGTGCTCACCTCAGATGGGTAACATGCAGAGAATATTTTTCCTTTGAGGATTAATGGAGTATTTAACATTGAAATATGTTTGAGAAGAGATGAGTTTCAAAATAGTATTTGTACAGAATTGAATGATGAAACAAAACTGCACACAGAAAAAAAAAACTACCATCCCTGGAGCCAGGAAAACAGCTTAATATGGCCTCTCGTGTGAAATTGATCCTGAAATACAATGTGCTAATTATCCATTTTACATATGGATAGTCAGCTTTTTCAGAACATGAACATAAAATAAGCAGTTTGTCATTAGCAGCTACAGGCTTATAACTTCAGCTTTAAGTCATCAGAGAGAGAGAGAGAGAGAGAGAGAGAGAGAGAGAGAGAGGGGTAGAGGGAAAGAGAGAGAGAGAGAGAGAGAGATACCTGTAGTAACTGGAAAATTCATCTTAAGCAGAAAACATTAAGGCATTAAAACATTAAAGATAATACCAGGCATGTTTTAATAATTGTATTCTTTATTCTTTTTAATAGATATGTACAACCAAGAATCAAACCTTTTTGTTTTTCATGAGCCTAGCAAAAACTGACCTGTACATGTCTATACTGTGGGCAGGATTGCTTAAACTCAAACCGAAAAATCAACTAGCTAGGCAAACACTTCAAACCAGCTCTACCAACAGAACAAGGAGCAGATTTCTGGAAGGAGGTGGTGGGGGGAGAGAAAAAAAAATGTTCCCTTTGTTTCCTACACTGTCCCCAATGTTATACAAAAGTACAGTGAACTCTTATTTACACAGACGCGGACCAGTCAAGAAATAGTCTGATGAAGAGTAGTGAATGGGGAAGGTGAGGAAGATATTACAATACTCGATTTGTACTGAATAGACATAAACCAAAAGTTTTAGTATAAAAATCAATGGTTGTAATGCTTCCATGAACTACAAATTTGCAAGCTGAAGAAAACAAAAAAAGTAGGTGAAAATAAAATAAAAGAGAAAAAACAAAAGTCCAAAGTTCCTGCAGTTGGGTCACTGTGGTTCCTTATCCAATCACCTGCTCAGAGCAGACAGATACACTTCCAAAGAGTGATAAGAGGCTGAAATCGTTATGTACTCTATTTAGTTCCACTTTGCCTGATACGGACGTTACCACAGATTTAGACAATACACCATACACAGCAGACAGGAGGGAAGGCCCATTCCTGAGACTCGACATAGATACTACAGTACCTACAGCTTTCAGAAACAGTGAATATACTGCAACAAGTAGTATAGAGAAGTGCATTTCCTTTTGCAGCAACACCTACAGAAGCAGATCGTCCCTCAACGGTTTAGTGTTTACAAGTTTACAAGGCTGTAGTTTACACTATGCAATTTTTACAGTTCAAGGGAGTAACCTGTGTTCCTATAGTAATAAACAAACAAAATGAATAAATTCAAGTTTTCGTGTCTTCATCCTGTAAAGTTCTTCGGTTAAAATCGGACATGCATGGTGATAAAATTCTTAATCAAGCTGTGACATAAGCAGACCCCTATCGGTGCTATCGGGTGATTCTATGACGCAGAGAACGCTAGCAGCACAAACATTAACCGTAGGAGACCACAACCAAAGGGAAAAGTAGTGCTCACCAAAAACAACCCTCAACATGTCAAATCCAATCACGTCCAAAGTCATACAGGTGTGTAAATCAATTCAGTGTCAGAACAAAAATGGCGTTGAGTCCTGGCCAAAGTCATTTACCCAAATGCAACACAGATCATGAATAATGACACAAAATAAAGGGGAAAAAAATGGTTTACATTCGTTTCAACAAAGCATAGTTACACATCATAATTTCTGAAGTTAAAGCCAATCAGAGAACAAAAAAGCTTAGTGAAGCTTGTTAAAGCTTTTACCTTCCACAACCCGCTATAAACATTTGAACAGTCAACTTCATGACACCATCCAATTAGAACACATGGGTCATGCCCAGGATGGATGTGATGATCAACAATTCACAGAATGCAGATGGCTACTAACCACGCTCACCAGTTTCAAGCCTCTAGCATTGCAGTGAACTGGAGACGTCTTGGGTGATTGGTGGACCCGAATAGGACGAGACCAAATATGAGTTCTGAACAGGTTTACATGGACATGAGACAGACTCTTACTGCATGAATTTCATCTATGTAAAACAGAAGTCCACTCTCCAACACATTGTTCTGGTTTAGAAGATCCATCTGACCAATGACTGTAGTGGTTCCATACATCAGGGAAAACAAAGAGTCCAAACAGGTCATTCTATTGAAGCGCAACCCAGTGCCTTAGTGTATTCCTCCAGAAACAGGGAGCAGAAATAAAATGGCCCAGAAAAGTAAGCCGTCAAGCATCTCCTTGAATAATGGGCTACAGTTATAAGCTGCGTTTGGAGATGACACTTGACACCAGGCCTAGTCACACCAAAGGCAATTTGCAGGACATGGCCCACAGAACGAGTGCGCTGGGAGGGAGGGGGTCACATTTTCCCTCCCTCCCTCCCATAAGGCCACATTGCTGTACAGACAGAAGTTGGGGTGGAAGATCAGACTGGATCTGTGGAGCAGTGGTAGTTCTCCACTCACAAGTGACTTGATCAAGTCGTGTTCTACCTCCTGAACGTGCACGGGGCATTTCAGACAGTGGACAGTACTCTGGCTGCACTTTCTCCCACCAGCATCATCAAACAAATCCAGTTGTGCACATGAACTAACAACACAGAGCTATAAAAACTGAAGTATGCACAAGTTGTCAAGATCAGTCCCAAGCTGAACGTCTATTCAAACGTTACCGACGCTGAGCACTGACCGCACCATATTTATAACCTCAAATGTACATTATTCTCTTAATTACAGCTTTTACATCCATGGCATAATTATCCAAAGTCAATTTTGTGCTGGAAGGAATCAGGTTGGACGGAAAACATGATCAGCTTCACCAGGTCATGATAGAAAGGTTGTGAACCATTTAGAATGACCTTAAATTCTATAGAAATGTGAAAAATGTCATCGAATCGATAACAGTGGATAAAGAGTGAACAATAGTAACTTTAACCCATGATGTTTTTAACTTATGTAACAAGATAACCAATTTTCATGGGAAATACACAATTGGGGGCTAATACTCTTTTTTTTTTTTAATGGGGCAGTCATGGCCTAATGGGGAAAAAGTGTGAAATGGCACTTTCCCTCTCAAACATCCATTGTAAGTACCCTTAGGCAAGGTACCTAAACCCCGCGCTGCCCCCCAGATGTAGAAGGGTACAGCCGAATGTACAGGGTGTCACAGACGGGTTAAATGCAGAGGACATCTGCTCAAATGTTCAGTGTTTTAAGTGCCACATAACCTGAATCTGAATAAGAGGGAGACGGGTCAAACCATTTTGACAATCTACCAAAGGAGAGACAAGAAAAAACAGTTTGTATTTGTTGGAATATTGACCTGAAATTATATTTATATTTTA
>JBBIGC010000001.1:23956765-23984368 GCA_037576955.1 Lepidarchus adonis
ATGGTATTTGGGTCACTTTGTTCAATAAATCAACAAATATGATTGTGCTCCATGTTTCATTGGGATCAATTATGACTTGGATGACGATCTGATCAAATTTTATTCAATATCAAATGAATCAAATTTAGATTCCGATAGTTCTAAAGGGTTCACAAACATTCTAGTATGACTGTATTTATTTACCCTTCTTTATTTATTCCCACTCAACACACAGTGAAGAGACTTCCTCATTCCCTTCTTAGACAAAGTTCAGATTAAAAACCATCTGTATCTTCATTTTCAGTGTATGTTTTTTTGAAAGGGAGAACAAAAAAAACAAAAAGAAAAAAACTTCAAATCAAACCAAAAACTCGCTTTATCAGTGATGTGCACTTCAGGTAGGAGAGGGAGGAGGGAGGTCAATTCTGCCCTCCAACACAACAAGTGGTGAGGAGGTGATTAGGGGGCAAGACGATCACAAAGATCAGAAGCTGTCAACCCAGGTGGCAAATCCTCGCTCTGCCAAAGTGCGGTTCAGGAGTACCAGCTGCAAATACACAGAAAAAAAAGAATTCAATCATTACCCTTTACTGTCAAAAAGCACAGCAGTCCTTTAAAGCTTATGCATAAATGTGGACTTTATGTAACTATCAGTATACAGCAACTTAAAACAGTGAATAAGGGCAAATTACTCAATTTTTGAGTAATGTATTAAATATGTGGATTTAACTGCATGTACACTCACCTCATCTCCAACCATATTCCACATCTGTACTAATGGAAGGCCTGTGTTATTGTCATAGTTTGTAACCTAAAGTGAAGAAAAAATGGCAATATGATATTTACATGCATGCATTTGGCAGATGCTTTAATTAGCAGTACAATTAACAATGTTTTCAGACACCAGACACTTACCTGCGCTAGTAAAGGAACCCCTCGAGTCATCTCTTCCAGGGCAGAGTTTGCTTCAGTTGAAAACCGATCCTCTCCTGTGGAGACCAACAAGGGCTAGTTATACAGTGGATTCATTGGGAAAAAGTAACAAATAATGTAAATATCATAACTAACACAATCCCTACCAGGAAGCGGCGCCATGTTGTCCAGTAACACCTCTGTTCCTTGGAATGGTAATGTTACAAAGTCGGACCTGAAAGTAAAGCATTGATTAAAGAAACAAAAAGGTTATTTAAAAGACAAAAGCAAAACCAAAAAAAACAGAGTGATACTAAACACTAAGCAGAAGTAACAGTAACCTAATCTGACGAAGGGTATCAATCTTCACTCTGTCGTAACCGCCGTAATCCACATATCGGATCTCCACTTCATTGGAATCCTTGTAGAAAGATATGACCTGCGCTCGCCACCAGGCACCATCAACTGCAGGAGCGGCGCAGATCACACCAACTGCAGGAAAAACACAACGGAAAAAGAGATGAATGTGTGGCAATGCTGATATATTAAGATGAAACTTACTGAGGAAGCCCATGCTTCTCAAAAGATCAACTTTCCTACCTTCAGCTGGAGATGGCAGGGCAGGAGTGCCAGGCTGAGAGTAGCACAGGAACATCTGCTGGTCCAGGCTGCGCAGGGCATGATACGTAGGGTGGGTGTGCTGCTGGACGAACACGTGGCCAGCTGAGACAATATTCACCACTATAACCTCCACCGTCACACCATTAGGAAGAAGAAGCTAGAAAAAAGAAAGAAATTGTTGTTTTTTTTTTACAAATTCTATTCGCATATAACAGAGATTCCTAACACTGGTATTCCTGGGATCTCATGCGCCGCACATTCCCTCATCTAGTATAATGTTAATTAACAAGCCCCTTGGGGCAGCTCTACTATGCTACAAAACAAAAAACACAAAACATGGGTTCTGTAAGGAAACAGAGAAATGCTTGAGGAACGGGGAGCATTCATAAACCATCCTGAGGATGATCCATGATGGAATAATTACCCTAGTTCTATCAAAGTTTCCATATAACTGAAAAAACTAACACTGCTCCTCTTTGACAGGCTTTCATTTGAGCTTAAATAATCTGGATAAATGAGAAATACTGTAAAACATCAACCAGGAGCAGTGAATTAGGATTTGAGCTAAACTCTGCACGGTGGTAGTTCTATGTCGTAGTGTATGTCACAAAATATACGATATGATATATCAAATGACAATGACATAGTAATAAATCACAGAAACACAGGGATGTGTTGTTAATTTACATAAATAACAGCAATGCTATTGTTACTTTTCTTGATCCAGCTAGTTTTAGCCCTCAGCAAAAGAGGGACTGAGCCAGTCTTACCCAGGACGTCATGGGCAGCGAGGGCAGTGAAAGAGGCAGAGGTGGGGGCGCATACAAGTTGGTCAAGTCCAAGTCTTTGAATTTCTTTCCAATCAAAGCAAGTGCTTTGTCTACCTGCTGTTGGGTGCCTGAGAACAGGGAGGAAAAACAATTGAAATATAGTGTACATTTTGCATACAGCAAAGATTTAAATGATCCATCAGGCCTGGCAGACTCACTCACCTTCTATATGGCAGATCTGAAACTCTTGAGTGTAAGGCAGAGTCGAAATGTAGATCTTTGCACCAGAGCTCTGCTTCAGAAAGCTGACATACCGACCTTGTTTGCCGATTAGTCTACCAACTAGATGCTTCAAAAAAAAAGAAGGAAAGAACATAAGAGCAAAGCCATTAGTAATGGTTACAAATGCAATGCGGTTCATGTTAAATACACAGGAATATGTTAAAACACCGTTATTGGTCAACAGAAATCATGCATAGACAAGTAACCATTACAGAGCTGTTAGAAACCGTTCAACTAGCTTCAAAAACAGTTGTCCAGTACATAGTGGAACACAATTCATTATTAAGGGCAGTACTGAGAAAGCTCACCTTTGGCACCTCTATTTCCCAAACAATTAGCTCAGAACTTGGAGATTGGCTGGTCTGGCTGCCACTTGGCTGGCCATCTCCTGTCCCCAAGGTGGAACAGCTGTCCACTGAATCCATACTGTTCACATCTGACCCTAAATCGAAACAAATATAAAATTATAATGACGACTTGTTATATTTTTAGCATACTCTTAACAATTTACACCTCACAAAGGCCCAGCCCATAGATGTGAAGGTAGCAAAGCATAACTGCAGTTGAAGTTCAACTTCCAACTAATTCTACTGTGGACTGCACTATACATTTGGCCATCATGGTCATGACTAACCTCAAAGCGTTCAGGGGTGTTTAACCAATGTCTCTTTGAAGATCAAAAACAAATAGACGTTTAGCCAGGTCATCATTGTCTGCTAAGCAACAGGAGTAACTAAAACACAAGGGATACTAAGTGATACATGTGAATGCCAACCATACATGAAATGATTTACTTCTGATTGTAGATGGAACAGAGAATGACACCTACCATCACATTTCTGGAAAGATGATGATCTATACTAATCCCAAAACACAGCCACTGAAGATTACTCAGCATGATTTATAAACCTAACTGCCTGGATACTTTAGTCAGGGACAAATTATACACCAACAGAGTCACCAAAGCGAAGTCTGAAGTTCCAGAAACATAACCTCAAAGGTAGGAACACAACAGGACCCTGATTAAGAAAAATATCTACAAAAATGACAACAGTCAAAACACAACAGTAAGACAGTTGTGTAGCCAAGCTTTTGTACATAAGGCCATTACAGCACTAGCACTGCTTTCACCAACCTGTTGTGAAAAACTATGAAAAAAATTCTAGCACCCAGTTTTAAATAAATGACCAGGTGCTGTGAAAATCATCTCAGGCTGGTAGGGATCACAAACCACCAGCTCCAACAGTCATGCTCAGTGAAGCAGAAAATTAAATAACTAACAAGTGACTTATCTCTAATAAATAGCAAAACACCAGCAACCTCTGCTCACTTAAATACAAAACTATTAATAACACAATTATAGCGCATATATAGCACAAGTATAATATAGCAACAGAAAAACTGATAAAAAAAAAAATACTGTTGCAGAATCTTTAACTATAACAGGTATCGGGGGAGGAACTGCTGGTGCAAGCCGCAAAAATGTGCATGTCCAAGTATTGGCTCTTCTTATGTAACATGCGAACTGTTTGGAAATTTGAGACACTGACGTTTCCATGGCCGCAATAGTAAGTTCCCTACGCTGCTCCACTCTTCAGGGTAGCCCTCAACACGTTCTGGCCAACGTTCAGACCAAACCCCCCCAAAAAAGGGCGGATATGAGAAATTAACACATAGCAAGACACAATATTAAAGCCAAATAGTTCTGATACCACTGGTAAACGTCACATCTATGTATAATGTTAAATTGCGTTATTAGTGTTTAGGAACTGACCCTTGAACAGAAGGTTGCAGGTTTAAGTCCCAAACACCACTATAGCACTTTAGTAAAGATACCGTCGGGCTATGTTTCTCCCCAAGAGTTACTGATAGCTGCCCACTCCTCCATGTGTGGCTCGCTTAAATGCAGAGATTCGTCGCTGTGCACTGTGTGATGGGGTGTGTTCACAATGACGACACACTTCCCCAAGAGGTGATGACTGGGAGGTGGGTGTCACATTTTGGTTAAATGTTTAAACCTGAAACCTAAGGTTTCTCATTTGACTAGTTTGATAAGATTTTCAGCTTTCCTGCCCTCTCAAATCTGAGATGCATGTACAACATTCTTTAAAGAACAAAAGTCACAGCGCTCACCTGATTGGTCAGCCTCTGCTTCACTGGTACCATTCCTGAGGCCTGTCCCATTCAGCTGTGTTGCCTCACACATAGCAGCCACGTGCTCTTCAGTCAGTGTTGGCTCTTCTGAACTAGCCATTTTGGACATCTGCTGCAGTCCATCGTCCTTCTCCTGTGAACTTCTGGAGATCCCTGAAATCTGAATAAGGTCCTCTTTGCTCTCAGGCACAGCTGAAGACAACCCAGTGCTGAGGAGTAGGTCCTCATTGCTGATGCCATCCTCTGACTGGCAAGTACTACATCCGGAATCCTCGGTTATGGATACGGCCTCACTGGCCTGAAGCTTGGGCAGTACTGGGGTCGATTCCAGCTGTCTCTGAGAGGACACCATACACTGCTGCTCATCCTCAGCCTTCTCCCATACAGAGGAAGAGAGGCAGCCATTAATGACCTCCTCAGCAATCTGTGCTGCATGTTGTTCTATGTGAGCCATGCGGCTTTGAGAGCAGGAACCCACAATAGATGCTTGATGACATTCTTCCTTCATAATCGCTTTGCCATTAAAAGTAGGTGTGCTGCTGTTCGCTGAATCAGAGGCTTTGCAGCTGCTCACTGCCATGACCTCCTGTGTGGCTGCTGAGATGACTTCGGAGATAAGCCCAGTAGCCAGGCGATGAAGTTCCTCCATGCTGGTCTCAGCTTGCTGGCCTAACTCTCCATTCTCATTATGCTGGGCTTCTTCAGAACCATCTGAGACAGGTGTGCTGGCAGAGAGGGGAAACGAAGCAGGAATTCGGGGGGTCTCTGGGCCGAAAGAGAGAGCTTGAGCTGTCTGATCCACAACTGCAGGAGTAATAGCTGATCCAAAGCTGTGGGGGTCATCTTTGGTGGAAAGGCCGTCTTTCACCAAGTCCACGTGCACATTCTCAGCAAAAGGCACAGCCAATATATCGTCAGCCACCTCTCCCTCAGGCTCTGGTCGTTCTGTTTTGGCCAGCTCTGTGCACTGGGATACAAGAAGTGATATTTCTTTAGTGTCTGGATCCTGTTTAGTGGCCGTTTCATCCTGAGACAGCTTTATTGAGTCCAGCTCTCCAACAGTAGACAACTGGTTTAACTTGTCACTTATAGCAGCTTCAACTGGTCTCTTATGATGTCTTTCTTCTACTACATTTAACGAGGTTGAGGTTTGGGTGAGGGAATTTTGCCTGATGGTCTCAGGGTTGCTCTGTTGGGAGTCTGTAGTTACACTGCTGTTAGAAGGACTGTCCACCTTTGCAGATTCTACCAATACTAGTGGCGAGCCAAGAGTCTCTCCTGCTATTGCCTTTGTTGCAGGTGCATGAACCTGTGCAATGACCTCCTGCTCAACAGATCTCTGCTCTTTAGCTCTAGGTCTGTCTCGACAGGTTCTGCCTTGCGTATCGCTGGATGCCAGGCAGCCCTTATCCACCAGCCCATTGCTGCCCTCACCAGGTGAAGCCAACAATCCCATGGCCTGTCCCTCTTCACTTTCGTGGCTGGTGATCAACTCTTTCTTGCGTGTGGTGTACCACCACCAGCCTATGAGCGCTAGCACTCCAGAAATAGCATACGGGACAAAGGACCGAAACTTCAGCGGCATCTCCTGTGGACCCTAGCTACTTTACCTGAGAAGACAAGAGTTAGAAGTCAGAAGTTTCATTTACAAACCAATGTAATAGTCTAGAAACTGTTAAGAAAGCATTCACTTCCTAGAAAAACCATGTTCGAAATTCTAGTCCCATTATTAAACTGGGTCCCTTCGGAAATTAAAAGGTGGATTATACTGAATGTACTCTAATGCTGCCTGACTGTGCTGTCAGAGTTAAAAGAATAATTTTGTTGACTTCTACATTAGAAAAAAAAAGTGAGATTTGTAGGCTAATGTCAATACACAATTTTTTTTGTGTACACATACATTTTTTTAAATGCAGAAATAGGAACTATAGCTACTTGGAGTAGAAAATAAAACTTGCTTGCAACTTTTATTTATAAGTTAAAATCAGCCAATCAAACATTTATTACAGAATCAAGGACCAGATAAAAGACATCAAATAGAATATATAACATTTTATTAATGTCAGTCACGTAAACATTCTGCCCTTCTGAAATATGTCAAATCTAAACATTTTCCAATGCTGATATTTTTCAAACAAACATCTTTCAATACCAATATAATTCCATAATTATTGTGCAACCCTAATGTTTATGGTGCTATATAATTAAAAGTAAAATCAAACAAGTAGTGTTCAAGTATAAGATCTGACTACTGTAGCAAACAACCTTGGATATACAGTTTTGCACATTGTTTTATAGACTCAAGTACATTATCTTTGTGTAGAATTTGCAGAAGGAAGGATGTGAATGCATGAATCTGGATGCTACCATCCTAAAGATTTCGGCAACATAATCATAAACTGTTCTCGCCTTTGGAAAGCAGAACAAGGGGTAATACCATTTTAATATTATTGTCTATAAATGCTTTATTTGTAAATGTGAACAGTAATTTGTGCATTTGTATACTGCTATTTTACTACTCTACTTCATAATATGCTGTGACAAGTCTTATTAAATACAGAAAGCAACTGTGTACACTAGGGGTGGGCCAAAATATCGAAATGCCGATATATCGTCATCCTTGCTCACGCGATACAATAAATGAATAAACATTCTCAGCCTTTTTAATTCACCAGTATGTATAAAATAAAAAAGTTTGAGCTTTGCTTTTAGAACATTGCCGGAACAGAGGATGGATTATTTTGTGACGGCCATATCTGCACATCTTTTCCTGCACTTCTTTAATATGGACGCCGCTACCAGTGAACCGTCAACATGAGCAAACACACATTGTGTCTATAAAAACAAGGAAGTGTGCGGAATAGCACATCCCCCGCCAATATCTAGCATTTTCTGAACTGTCCTCAACAATAATTTAGATCAGAGAAGAAGCATATTGCTCCATAATTTGTCCGGTATGGACAGGGTTAAAACCAGCGCGCTGTAGCAGAAGGCGAGAAATGGGTCAAAAGAGTATTATGGTATTTTGGTTTTCCCACAAATACTACATAGTCGAACAATCACTACACAGTACATTGCTCCCCATGAAACAAGCCTTCCGCTACAGTGCTCTAGTTTTAACCATGTCTATAACCAGACAAATTATGGAGTGATCAAAATTATTGTTCTATGAGAGGAAAACTTTTTGTAACTCTCACATCAGTGTTGTCACGTTTGAATTTATGCTTGATTGACAGTAATAGATTGTTGCAGTCAAGAGCTTTGGGTTGAATACTTCGTCTTCACAGCTTGATTGAGGTCCTAGGGTAATACCATGTGAAGACTGTCAAATGGCTGTTTCAATTTGGCAGAAAATACAAAATTAATGTGAAACTACTTTTCTAATCAAAAAATAGAGAGAGGCCAAATTACTAGCAAGCCATAATTTTAAACGACTTACAAAGCGGTAGCACAATCACAGGGAACAGGTTTCTCTTTTATTTAAAGTGGTTTGTTGGTCTTTTGCTGCTCATCTTTTTATTAAGTGTGCCTTCTATGACTAGCGTCAGTTATATGAGTGTCATACACTCACAGGGCAGGGTTGAAAAAATTGTTGTTTTTTCCTTCCTAATTATATAAGCTGTAGAACACCAATCTCCATCATGTTCTATAACAATCAATATTTGTTACTCATCATGGTGATATTTGGAGGGATGTTCAGGGAGGTATTATAACCCTTCCACAATTATACACATATGGTATTAGTGCATCTATTTCAGGAGTGGACAACTCCAGTCATGGAGGGCCAGTGTCCAGCACAGATTGTGATCTCCCTGATCAGGCACACCTGGTTCAACTCACCTGTAAATTGCCAGGTTTAGTGAGTGTGTTTGAGGAGGGGAACTACCAAACTCTGCAGGACACCAGTCCTCCAAGATCGGAATTGCCCATCATGATCTATTTGCTCCTCAGCAAATCAGGGGTGGACTAGCAAAGATGGTGACACTGATCAAAAGAAATATTAGATGCAAAAAAAAAAAAAAACACATTAATTACGTATAATTAATATGTTTAAAAATGCACTGATCTTCTCAGAAACCACCTATTCCAAGATCTATACTCACAAGTCTGAAAAATGTAAAAGGTTTTGTATAATATCTAAACAATTGAACCTCCATGGACCAGCAAGGCTACACTCACATCCAGAAAATCAGGATCCTCCATGCTAGTAATGAAAGCAGGGAAGGTGGGGCCATACAGTTATAGTTTAAGCTAACAGGGTGACGGGGCTACATGCTCATTGGCTGACAGCTGCTACATCTTAAAAAAAGAACACCCAAGCATGCCTTTCCTTAACTGAGCCAGAAAAGCCCAGCCAGTGGAAAGGAAGAAATGTATTGCATGGGGTGGCATGCCTCCTCTCTGCACTGGACTGTAATTAAAGAACGCTATGCTAATACACTTTGAACTTAGACTTTGACCCCAGAGGGATGTGGTGAACAGGGGAGTGCCAATAATGGTAAAAAGAGACTGATAAGCAATTCTACAACTTAAAAAACAAAGGCCATCACCACCATCCCATCAATATCTCTGTAGCACTCATCTAAAACATTACTGATGCAGTTTTTTTTGAAAACGTTCATATTCAAAACTGCACTTAAAAATTGATGTTGTCCATTGAGAAAGTTACACCCAACATGGACGAAGGATATCTTCACTGAGATTACAATCTTAAGAGGCTCAGCTATGAATGACGGTAGATTAAGAGAGGCACCTGAATAGTGTAATGCGTTAGTCCCTCCTTTAACAGGACATGAATTACTGAGAAAACATGGAACAAAAGCATGTGTAGTGATGAATTTCAAACTGTCTTATTAAAAGGTGTTTAAGAAGGTTAAAATAAAATTAGTGACTATATCTAAAAATATAATGTTTGAGGAGGATAAAGATTTTCATTTATATCGCCCTGAGCTGCTCTGTCTCAGCAGAACCCCTGTCTCCATTGACGGTTAACGTCAGCTTAACATACAAGCAAATAATACTAGCCCAAGTCCAAATGAGAGAATTTTAGGGTAAATTAAAAGCATTGGTCTTATTTATATGTAAACCAAATCATGGCTAAAATAATGAATAAACCGAATAACAATAACTGAACCAGTGCTGTTTTTCTTCTGAACCAATTTGTCCGTCTCCATCTCCAATCAATGTCTCTGAAATTGTGTGGACTTTCACTTTTCGCCGCAGATTTGCTTCTCTCCACTGTTAGTCAGGTATAAAACGTGCATGCGTTAGGAGTGTTCTCTTGATGGGAGTTGGGAAGAGAACAGAGACGAGAAAAACGAAAGCGATACAAAACACGCATGCACTAGGAGAGTGTTCTGGATGGGTGGGGGAGATAGCTGTCTGCTTTGACGGAGCAGAAGAGCGAAACTCGAAAGCGAAATACATGCAGTTTAACAATAACGTTAGGATTTCTACTTGGTCACGATAGTAATTTA
This sequence comes from Lepidarchus adonis, assembly GCA_037576955.1. Classification (NCBI taxonomy): domain Eukaryota; kingdom Metazoa; phylum Chordata; class Actinopteri; order Characiformes; family Lepidarchidae; genus Lepidarchus; species Lepidarchus adonis. The sequence continues at coordinate 23,966,961 of JBBIGC010000001.1, forward strand.
CTACATCGCATGTGGAACAAGTCGAGATGCATCAAGTATACTTCATATATTGCCAAGGCTTAATATGAAACTTGCGGAATTTCATGGTTTGCTGCCTTAAATTGTCCTAAAATGTGATCTGATGTATCTAAAATAATAACAAAATATAATTTGCGTCTTTATTGAGAACAACCATAAACCACTCCTATTGCTAATGGAAAAAGTATGCGAACAATGGGACATGATAAATGGCTGACCATCCCTTTGGCACCAATAAAATCACCTGGGCGCTTCCTGTAGCTGTGGATCTACATATTGTTCAGGAGGAATCTTAGCCCATTCTTCCTGGCGAAACTACTTTAGCGGTGTCCTGTTCTTTGGACGTCTAATGTATATGGCTCTCAAGTCATTCCACAGCATCTCTATATGGTTGAGGTTTGGGCTCTGACTTGGCTGCTCCAAAAAGCAGATTTTTTTTTTCTGAAGCCATTCTGTAATGGACTTGCTCTGGTGTTTTGGGTTAATGTCCTTCTACAAAGTTTCAGCTGATGTACAGACACTCTCACATTATCCTGAAGATATTTTGATACATTTGGGAATACATGAGCGCAAGCTGGCCAGGATCTGGTGCAGTAAAGCAGGTCCAAATCATGAGGTTTCCTCCAACAAACACTGGAATGATGTTTTTATGCCGTTTTTACACCATATGTAGTGCTGCAAGTTATTCCTAAATTGTTTAATCTTAGTTTCATTACTCCACAGAGCATTTTGCCAGTACCTCTGTGGAGTGTCAACATGCGCTTTTGCAAATTTCTAACGTTTGACATCATGAACACAGAGGTAAGCCAGTTCCAGTGATGAATTCAAAACTAGCAATAAGAATTGTTTATGGCTGTTCTCAATAAAGTCATAAAAACATTAATTTAGGCACATTATGTTTGCCAATACCCTTGACTTACTGTAGATGATCAGTTTACATTTTATTAGAAACTAATGCAAAAACCATGAAAATATACATGCACTATTAGAGAAAAAACAAGTCAATTGCAATTGCTCAGTTTCTTCAGTGTGATGCACTTCTGTTATTAACTGTTCTAATGTGATTAAAAAGCATAATGTGTTGATTGACAATAAAATAGCGTCCCTGTGGCGAAGAGTTTTATATTTTCAAATTTAGTTTGTTTATAAAACCCATAAAAATTACATTTACACTGCTGTGGTACAGGAAAGCGGAAGAAAACTGCTCAATAAAGACAGGCTGCTTAAATGCATGATGAGATTTTAGCAAATATACTTTGTAAAAAATGTTCTAAAAGGACTGTAATTACCTACTTGACCTTAAATATCGGGTACCACACTATAAATACCTCATATTTTGCAAAGCTGAACCGTTTCAAAGATTTCCAGCACTGCATACAGCCGATTCACTGAAAAGACAAACCAAACAAGAAGATTCCCATTTCAAAAATAACGACCAGAACTGTCATGACAACAAACACCCTGACCGTCCCGTACAGCTGCCTCTATGGCTGCTCCTGCCACCCAGGAGAGTCACCCTCCTTCGGCTCCAGATCAGTCACATGTCTCAGGCTGCAGGGAGACCTGAGCACGTGCAGTGCGGTCGACACAAAATACCAGTTATTTTAAAGATACGAGGCGCCGGGGTTAAATAAACGTTCGTAATGAGACATGGCCCTTATCACGGGCCTGGTCGCTTTAGTGCACACGCCGAGTCAGGAATCACGGTGCGCCGCTGTACGACCTTGGAGAGGGAGGGGGGTAGATAACGGCCGGGTCACCGGATTCACTCCACACAGTGTCGGTCGGTCCAAACGGAACAAGCTCCTCACGTACAAGAAACATCTTAAGCAGCTTATTAGCGGCGTCTGCATTTAGCTTACAAAACAACTCACACTGCCTGTGCAGAAAACAGCACGCATTTTGGAGGCATTTGAGCCACGAGAACCAGTTCTCTTCTCGCCAAACAACAAAAACACACGAGAAGCAAAACGGGACGCCGAATTTGCCACAAAACGTGAACGCAACAGCGGTCAGGGAGGAGCTGTCCTTGTCAAAATCAAACCGTGGCGCATATCGCTGTGAGGGACTTTTCCCTCGAGGTCGCAGTGGGGCTACATGTGCGCTAGCAGGCTAGCGGTGCTACTGCTAAGTACAACTGAGAAAATAAACGTGTCATAAAAGCCGGAGAGCGAAAGTCCGGTGCAAATAAGAATGTTTCTGAAGGAGAAAATATGCCCTTGAGAAGTGGGGTACCCTGTGGTGGGTCTTAGAGTCGTGTTTAGTGGAAGAACGGAAGGCCGAGGCGCTGCTGGATGAATTAAGTTATTACAGAGCAGTCAGGCGAGCATTAGCAGCGCACGCGCACACACACACAGAGGTCATCCAGACGTAAAAGACAGTCAGCACCGAACTCCATTGCCAAGTCCTTACGAATATAAGATAAGCCCGTACTTGTTAACCTCAACGACTGCACACCTCAGTTATTTTGGGTTTGGTTAACCACATACACAATATCACCCTGCTGCTTCTGCAGTGTGTGTGTGTGTGTGTGTGTGTGTGTGTGTGTGTTTGAGCTGTCGGTCTGGACGTCAAAATTAGCTCAGCTAGCTAGCTTAGCATGCAAGCTAAGTAACCCCTGTGGAAAACCGAGCACAACCGCAACAAAACTAACGTGGATGCCTTAACCACTCTCTCTCGGTCACTCGCCAATCACGAAGTGAAGGAGTACAGTCGTGAAGTGAGATAACTATTGTCTTGACCGGGAAGCCATGATTAGTTATCTAACAGTTCTGCTTTAGCTGCCGAGAGGCGCCGGGGAACACGAATCACCGTCGGTGCAATAACCCACCAAAATGGTGCGAAGCACCAAAGAAACGTGAATGCATTAACGCTGCTGGTGTTAGAAAAGCACGCCGTATTAGAGGGCAATACAGACACTGTAAGCGAAACCGCGAGCCACACAGGCTAAGACAGTTAGCCACTGTGTCCCGCACACAACACGAGTTCCCTGGGTAGAGCTTTAGTGTCCGCGCGCTGCAAACTCACCGTGTCTGTACGTCCCTCTCGCCGCCACTGTGAACCGCACACCCGTATAGATAACGCTCAGTTATTGTGCCGTCCTGTGGGCCCAACACAGCCCAGCCGTGTCCCTCTACTCTGTGTGTACGTGTGTGTCTTTCTCTCTCCTCCCCACGTGTTGACCGACCGAAAGCGCACTAAAACATAGACGTACCAGCTGATGAATTCTCGCGACAGCTGCACCTCTCCCTGCGACCGTGCAAGATCTCGCGATGCTTTGGTTCCCCGACTGAACTTAACACAGCAAGACAATTATTCATCACTATATAATCTGCTGACTGTAATATATTTGTAACATTACTGTAACATGCAGTGTAGATTTATAAATCAATACTTCTGCACTGATACTCTTTGCTATATAGAGCACCTCTATGAGAGACTCATCATGAGACAGTAAAGCCTGGAAGACAAAATATTAACCATAAATTATAATATACATGCCATAACAGTGTTTTTCTTAAACATTCATAGTTTATTTTTTGAACATCTGTGCTGCTAGGCTAATCTACCTGCCATGTCAATTATTTGCCTGGAAATGTCAAGGAACTATGCCTAAGTCGCATGGCTCATGTCAGTATTGTTAATACTCCAGACTACAAAAAGTACAACATAATGGTTTTATTTTTGACAAGAAGTTTGGATCTTGTAACCTTTGTACAGTGAGGCAAACCAAGTATTTAGACACCTTTGTCTACTGAGAAAGCACTAAATGTTCTTGATATTAACTAAAAGTACATACTCAAAAGCATAACCAAAGATGAACAAAGACAGTACTAAAGTGCTAGGGAAAATGTAAGACACCACATATTAATAATTAATAACATTGGAATTGAATTGCAAAGCTGCTGTTACTATCTGCAGTGAGAAGTAATTAGCTTTTTGTAGCATAGTGGATCAGTTCTTCCTTCAGTTTCCCAAGGCTATGATAACTCCTCTTATGGTCTTGCAAAATCCTCCATAAATTTCAAGACATTGGCCATGCCATGCTAGCATCTTCACATGCTTTTTTGTAAACCAGTCTCAAGCTATTACGACTGCAATCTGGGGTCGTTGTCTTGTTGAAATGTTTATCTTCTCTTGAAATCCTTTAAATTTAACTCTTTTCAAGTGACAGCTGGTTTCTCTCTTACCTGCTTTATCATCCGATTTTTACATTTTCAGTGAATGATTAGCTGTCCACTGAATGCTGCACTTCCATGTTATCGACCACTTACAACGAGTAGAATACGTATTGAACATGTTACCAATTTTCTAAGTAAATATATTTCTAAAGGTGTGATTGACATTAAATTCTTACTGGAGGTCAGTAACAACCCATACAATCCTCACATGCAAAGAAATCAAACCATACATGTCCATACATTAGGTTATGTGTGATAAAAAAAAAAAGAAAAGTATTAATCAAATGAAGAAAGGAAGATACAAAAAGGGACAGAAAGTCACAACACAACTTGAAATCTATTGGTAGTTAGAAAGCAATCCTGTCACTTAGTGCAAATTAATATCAGCTGGTTCAGTCCCAACTGATGGCCTAAAGCAAGGTGTCTCATTACCAAAGTGTCACACAAGAAACATCTCATGCTGGGTGTGGAATGTGGATATATTTAAATACATATTTTCTCAATTTGTTCCATTTCAATCAGTATATTCTATGTTCATCTGAGTGCACAGTGAATCTTCCTTTCTGTTCCTGTCTGGGCCACTGACCTTCAATGGTTTCCTGAACGTTCCAAAACATGGAGATAAAGCGTGACTATGGACACCACTCAGACACACACAGAGTCAAACGAAGCAAAGCAGCTGTGCTGTCCTTTCTCTCTCGTTTTCATTTTATTTTTCATTTTTCATCATTTTATTAATAAAGTTTGCTAGCAAAGAAGATAATTGACTCATCATTTTGACCCCAAAAATAACCTGAGATTTGGTTGGACAAATCTATCATGGGTAAAACCAAACAGCTCTCTCAAGACCCTCACTACCTAATTGTTGCAAAACAAACTGATGGTATTGGTTACAGAAGAATTTCTAAACTTCTGAAGGTTCCAGTGAGCACTGCTAGGGCCATAATCCAAAAGTTGAAATAACATAATTTCACCATAAACCAACCATGACCAGGTTCTCCCCACATGATTTCAGACAGGAAAGTGAAAAGAATTATCAGAAGAGCCAAGGACCACTTCTAGACCTTTCTAGACCTTCGGAAAGAACTGGAATTAAATCATTTGATTTTATTACACACAACTTAATGTATGGACATCTATGGTTCGATTTATTTACATGTGTGGATTTGATGGTTATTGGACATCTGGTGATCCTTAGAAATATATTCACATAGAAAATTGGGGTTCAATACTTATTTTACCCACTACATACTGAAATGGATAAGGTTTGTGCTATGAAACTGTTCCATTTGAGTGTTGTTAATGTAAAAAAAACTTATTAGAAATAATTGTATTATTATATGTAACTCAATTATTATTTTTTATTTTTCCCACAGCACAGCCAATGACTAACTGCTTTTATAAAGCAACAGACAACACAAAATATGACCACATATTTATTCAATAAATCTATTTAAAAATTTAGTTCATTCAGTTTGGAGAATGAATAGTTTACTTCATTCTCCAGGACAAAAATGTTCATTTAGTTTTAGTCAATTTAGTTCCATTTTCCCACACTTAGGTCCAATCTCAAACGTCTCACTTCCCCTTATATAGTGCACTACATTAAATTGAAGTATTAGTTCATGCACCCAAACAAAATCCGTCTAATAAAGAGCCATTCAGGATTCAACATCATGTTCACAGTTATATACTGGAACATTAGTGCACGACTTAAAAGCCATTTAAGATTTACCCTAGATTTACTGTTGTTTAAGGCAGATTGGACATAATTGTGGTTATCTGAATCATGTTCGTTCGTTATATATCTTTTGTATATATTTTTGTATATATTGTTTTACAGTGAGACATACAGTAAGTACTTTAAATAAGCCTTAAACACATGAAGCTTGAAGTCTTTGCTTAATAAATGATTATTAATAGAGCAGCTGTTCAGTCTGTTAATGTTTAACTTCTCCATTTTCAGCTTGTTGATCAGCTAAGAAAACAAGATCCTCTCAGTTCAAACAAAGAAGGTATTTCACATTCAACTTAGCTTTGATTAATTTACCTGCAAGTGGTTTTCTTCAGTCAGTCAGGAAAGCATCTCACAGCCCATTTCATTTTTGATTTGTATCATATGAGTCACTTGTTTAGCATAATTTCTACTGTTCCACTGTCACAGCTAATCACAAAAGATTTACTTAGGGCCAGTGGCTGAAACTTTAATACATAGACGCTCTGATATTCTTTTTCTGAATGTGACCAAACAAGGCTACACTTGAAAATGTTGTATTTAAAAATATTTATCTCTTGAGAATGAATAGGTTAGTATAATATAGTTTAATAGGTATAAAATAAAAGTATAATATTCATGTAACTGTTAAAATAATTTTATGACCAACATTTTTTGTCACGGGGAATAAAGCATTTGCTCATATGAATCTTTATTTAATCAACAAATGTACAAAGACTCTCAATTGTTTAACTGACCAACTTATTGGCATTTGGTAAATATACACAATTTCAGAATTTGATAGCGGCAACACACTCAACAAAAAAACAGAGGGATGATTTCCACTGTGTTACATCAGCCTTTTCACACTTTTTAGTAGTTTTGAAACTGAGAATTGCAGTAGTTTTACTATTCTGTCAGATTCGTCTGTGTGACGGTCCATCAATGCATATGCAAAGTGAATTTTCACTAAGATACAGATCTGGTCTGGCAGCAGGCCCGTCAAGCAAACGCACCACTAAAAAGCCATGCTGTTTTAGCCCACCCTGCAGAATGTGGTCTTGCATAGTCCTGAGAAAAGATGTCACCTTAATGACAACATATGTTTCTCTAAAATCTTAATTCATGCCATCAGAGTCAAAGGTTCCTTCACATACATGAAACATTCCCATGACACCAGCTCAGTCAAAATGGGGACTCATCTGACCACAGCACATAGTTCATCAGTCTTCAGTCAATCTATGCAGTTCTTTGGCTCAGACAACTTGCTATTATTCCTGATGTATGCCTTCATGCATTTCTTGATGCAGCAATGAACTGTATTAGGTGAGAATAGCTTTCTAAAGCACTTCAGAGGCCAGATGACTATATTTCTCATGATAATATGATAATTTCTTATGCACAACATGCTGAAAGCTTGAAGACCATGCCCTTTACACACACTGAATATCTTCACAGTATTATGTACCATAAATGTTTAAGAGCATAATGTCTCTACTATCTTGCGTTAAGAAATGTTGCTTTTGAACAAAATTCTCACAAATTATCACAAAGGGGCAAGCCATGACCCATCCTTACTTACAAAGACTGAGCCTTTGACTTTTACCTCACTTTCTACTAATTAGCCTGATAAATGAGAAGTCTTCCAAATCGTTTCATGTTCCAATCTACGTAATTCTGTCCCATTTGTTGTGTTGTGGCCATCAAATTCTTAATTTGTGTACATTCAGAAAATATACAGTGGGGCAAAAAAGTATTTGGCAGCCACCAATTCTGCAAGTTGTCCTATTAAAAAGATGAGAAAGGTCAGTAATGTAAAGAGACAGAATGTAAAAAAAATCCAGGAAATCACATTGTACGATTTTTAAATAATTTATTTGTATAATGGTGCAGAAAATAAGTATTACTTCTTCTTTAAGAACCTCTTCTATCCTTGTTACCTGTATTAATGACATCTATTTGAATTTGTTATCTATATAACAACAATCAGACCTCCACCATGGCCAAGACCAGAGAGCTGTCTAACTACACCAGAGACAAAATTGTACACCTGCACAAGACTGGGATCAGCCAATCTACAATAGGCAGCAGCTTGGTGAGAAGAGATAAACTGTTGGAGCAACTATTAGAAAATTGGAATACATACAATATCACTGACAATCTCCCTCACTCCATGCAAGATGTCACCTCGTCGGGTACAAATGATCTTAAGAATGGTAAAGAAACAGCCCAGAACTACACAGGGGAATTGGTAGATGACCTGAAGACAGCTGGGACCGCAATAACAAAGGTTACTATGAGTAACACACTACGCTGTCATGGATTTAATTTCTGCTTAAGTCAGCACATGTCCAGGTCCATTTAAAATTTGCCAGAAACCATCTGGATGATCCAGAGGAGGATTGGGAGAATGTCATGTGGTCAGATGAGACCAAAATGGAACTCTTTGGTATAAACGCCACTCGCCATGTTTGAAGGGGGAAGAATGCTGAGTTGCATCCCAAGAGCACCATACCCACTGTGAAGCATGGGGGTGGAAACATTATGCTTTGGGGCTGCTTTTCTGCGAATGGAACAGGATGACTGATATCAAGGAAAGGATGAATGGTGTATCATGAGATTTGGGTTTAAGTATTTTGTTTTTTATATTATATTTTATCTTCTTTACAAATGCACCAGGGTGGGGGGCTGCGTGAAACGCTATTTTTCAATACACTGTGTACTGTGTATACGGCTGTATTGACAATAAAAACCTCTTGAATCTTGAATCTTCCTTCAGTGAAAGCATTGAAGATAAAATGTGGCTGAATCTTCCAGCATGATGATGATCCCAATCTCACCGCCCGGGCAACAAAGAAGTGGCTACGTAAAAAGCATTTCAGAGTTCTGGAGTGGCCTAGCCAGTCTCTGGACCTAAATCCAATAGAGAATCTGTAGAGGGAGTTGGAAGTCCATGTTGCCCAGCGACAGCCCCAAAACATCACAGCTCCTGAGAATATCTGCATGGAAGAATTATGTAATTTCCTGGATTTTTTTTTTTACATTTTGTCTCACAGTTGAAGTTTACTTGTGATGAACATTACAGACTGTCTCGTCTTTTTTTAAGTGGGACAACTTACAGAACCGGTGGCTGCCAAATACGTTTTTGCCCCACTGTAATTAAATTTGTCAGTAATACGACTGAAAACATATTTATTGTAATAAAATAAAGATTAATCTTAACAAAATTTGAAAAATATCCAATCAGAGTTTGTAGCTAAGCTTAGCATATACAAAAGAGGAATAGCATCAACTAAACTTAGAACGTTTGGTAGGATATGATGGTGGTATTTAAGGGTGCACAGCACCTGACTCTTAGGTGGTCAAGAAAAAAAACCCCTCAAACATTTAAAGTAACTGTGACAGGGTAGTGGACAACTTTTATTATGAACACGGGTATAATTAAATTGCCATATTATACATGTACAGCAACTAACTGCTTTACAAAAAAGCAATACAATGTCATATTTACAATCATATAACTCCCAATTTTACACAAAAATATTTACAAATAGGTGTGCTGTTTACAGATGATGGGTGCAACTGAAATGTGGTAAATGCATGAAGCCAACACAACTTTGCATTATATAATACACATTATTAATTTTAATGTACACAGTGTTCCTTAACCACAAATTCTGATGAAAAATGAGCAAGACATCATCTTGTGTCATAGTTCATACACATTCCAAAGGCTGAAGGGCAAGCATGCTTCTTATAAACTGCCGTCACCTACATTGTACCTGCATCTATAGCTTTAAATGTTAGGCTTTTATATATCCTGAGAACTTGATTTCAGCTGTGTTTCAGGTCAATATCTGGGATTAGTTAATTCATCATTAAAAAGAAAAGAGATTATTGTTTGTCTTGGTTAGTCAAAACCCTTATTTACTCTCATCAGCTTTTGCATGGAGTGCAGGTGGTGTTAAAATGTTCATAACTTTTGCCCTGTTGCAGTTTTTAACACAGAGATGCTAACATCACTCCAAACTGCCTTTGCACAGTCACCAGCTGAGACTACAAACACTGTACTAATTTTGAACCTTAAAATGACATTGTTTATAGACAGTAGGGTAACAGAAACAATACTGAAGCTACATAGTTTGGACAATGGGGAAAAAAAAAAAAAAAGATTAAAAATCTGCAAGGAAAACAACAAACCATGACAAGGCTGGAAAAATTTGGTCTCAATTCCTAAAACAAAGCATGAGGCACTGTAATCACTGGGCAACACACGCAAGATGTGAGCAAACCATTTAAGGCAATTAATTCTTAGGAAATAGTGGTTCAAGAAATATGTATGTATAGTGGTTGAGGAAGAAACAAAACCATTAAAACAGATTGTAAACAGAGAACTGACTTTGGTTTCCTTAAATTACTGGGTAATGCTTCATGCATTTAGTAAGTACCCTTTTGTAGTGCTAGTGTCCCTTTAAAAAAAGTGTCATTAAAGAAAAAAAAGACATCTAAAAACAACATCCAATGTATGATAGTGTATAGCAAAGATTTTCACCTTTTTTCCTTGGGGCATGTTAGAAGATAGAATATTGCACATCAGCAAACCTCCTAAGGTCGTGAACATTATATCAAATACATTGTAGTGGTAATTTTTTCAAAGTGTAAGTAAAATGGCATATTTTTCTTGCATCCCTTATATGGGAAGGGGATATAAATAAGCATGCAAAGTACATGTAAGCTAAATTCTTACTTACAATGGTCTGAAAATCAACCAAAAACATGCAAGAAGTCATTATGAGAATTATCTATAGACAGTCGCATTAGAAAACAAGCTGTTTACAACATGTCCATCTTTCCTTCTTGTGATCTATCCTCTGGTGGACTATCACTACGCCTCCCTTTTGATACCCTGGGGTTTGGGAGCTGGCACCAATGGCTATGCTGTGCGTTTTGTGCCTCTCATTTAGATCAGCAAATAGAGTAGCACTTCATTCTGAGAAGATGCCAGCAATGGAGCACACAAACACCACCTCATCTCCCTTTCTTTCTTTACTTATGCCCTTTAAACACACATTAAACAGAACAGACAGAACAGCATATATTTGCATTGAAATTAAAATAATTTGAAACTATTTGAAACTCTGAAACAAAGCTGAATCTCTAAAAGCTCTGAATTGTCATTCTGCCATTGTCATCATTATGTGACATCTGTCCATAAAGTACTTCTGTCAGTATTTATGTTCTTGTTAATAATAAAGTTCTGACTAATGGCTATAGGAGTAAGATATCTTCCTTTGAGTTATTAACCACCACAGAATAAATATCTACAGTAAATGCAGCAAGTAATGATGCTTACATATTTTAAGATTGTATGATTTTTTTCCTCATTACAGTGCAGAAATGTATGGACATGTGTATATGAAAAACACCTCTATAATTAGTACCTGTTTTTCCTTTCTTCAGCTTATCTTACAAACTATACACAGCTGATAATCTTGACAAAGGCACACAATGGACTTAAACAGCAACCCAAAATGTGTGATCATCATCATCATCGTCATTGTCTTCGTATCGCTTCCATATATACATCTGCAAGATAACAGAATGACATCCGATCTTTAATCTAGACATCGAGAAAGTGGATATTTGTTTCTCAAAGTATCTGCAGATTCACTTTGCCATTCTTGGGAGAAATAGAGCTCAGCAAATCTGGCCAAAGATTTTGAGGCTGTCTTTGTCCACAGTCAGTTTTGGTCAGGCGTAGTGGTCGTTTATACAGGTCTATGATTTTGTTGTTTTTCCAAGCCTTTCTTTTGCAGCCCTTCAGTTTTCAACCTTAAAAACCTTAGAGAACTTTCAAGGGCAAGCTGGTGGCATGTCCTACAGTCTATGTAATCCTCTGTTGATGCGGAAGATTAAAGTAGGAGACGTCTTCATACTCATGAGGGTTCCCTCAGGCTCCCTTGACTTTCAGAGAGGAAGCTGAAAAGCCAATGAGGAAATGCATGTGAACTGCAGAGGACCATGCAGGTCTACATCGTGTTCTCTGCACCTGTCAAAGTATCTTAAGACAGCTGGACTGTAGTGCCATGAGGTTAAGTGCTCATCTCAGGCTCTTGGATCATTATCCTTCACATACAATCATACAGGTAAGCATCATTCATGCTTTCCTCGGTTTCACAACAAACAAAATGAAGCTGTACTTTCACTCAGGAACCTTCTTAGACTGGTCAACAGAGCAGCATAACTGTTTATGCAGAAAGGAAATCAATGCAGACTCCTGAATGCCAACTGAGGTCTCACGATGTCTTCAGACGATCTTCTTAATGCTGGTGCGTTTGAAGCTGCCGGCGCTGCGCTGTTTCTGCACTTGGCTAGCTGAACCATGACGAGCTCGGCCACCACTGCAGAGGCTGGAGGTAGGGGACAGCTCCACGTTCTCCTTATCAATACCTGAAAAATCACATACAGCTCAAGTCACATACATTCCTACATATGAACAAGACATCACAAATAAAATAATATATTACCATTACATCAACCCCATATGTAGATGCATATTATTCCTAGCAATATTAGTAATCAAGTAAATACAGGTGCATGCAGAATGTCATGGAAATGTAAATTTACTTCAGTAATTCAGAGAGGAAGCTGAAAAGCCAATGAATATATAGATTCATTACACACAGAGTGATGTTTCAAACATTTATTTATTTATTTTCATTTTACTGATTATAGCTTAGCTTACAGCTAAGGAAAAGTATCTCAGAAAATTAAGACCAATAAACAAAGAGAATTTTTAAATACGGAAATGCTGGCCTACTGAAAAGAATGTCTATGTATGCACTCGATACTTGGTTGTGGCTCTTTTTGCAAGAATTATTGCATCAATGTGGTGTGGCATGGAGATGGTCAGTCTGGGTTAGCGGCCTTCGGTTGATCTGCATTGTTGGGTCTGGTGTCAAATCTTCCTGTTGACAATACCGTTTAGATTCTCTATGGCAGTAGTCCCCAAGCTTTTTCATAAAATGATACGACCAACACAAAAACTGTGGTATTTTGTAAATATAATAAGCGCGAATCCACTGTGTATGTAACTTTATTAGCAGCGTCTTTCTGAAATGCACTAACAATGACCAGAGTAACGTCATTCTCTGCCCCTCACGGACTTTGGTCGCTATGGTAACGCATAAACGTCCTTTCAGAATCTGTTTTCAGTGCTGTTGCAGCAATCTTGGTTTTCTGCCATGACTTTCATACAAAATACCAGCAAATTTGATGTCTCAGACATACTTGGATGCTAAGGATTGAAATCGTATTAAAAAATAAAATAAAAAAAAAAGTTTTTTTGTACGGCCTGGTACTGGCCCGCAGCCCGGTTCGAAATGCTTCACGACCCGGTAGTGGCCTGCGGCCCGGTGGTTGGGGACCACTGCTCTATGGGGTTTAGGTCAGGTCAGAGTTTAGGTTAGGTTTAGGTTTGCTGGCCAATCAAGCACAGTGACACTAAACCAGGTATTGGTACTTTTGCCAGGTGCTAATTCCCACTGGAAAATGAAATCAGCATCTCCAAAAAGTTTGTCAGCATGCTTGGATACAGCACTCTCTAAGCAGCCAGCTTCTGGAGAACCGCAAAGTCAGCAGTCTTCTCCATCATCGTGTGGCCTACTGAACCAGACTGAAAGTCTCAGGACATCTTTGCAGGTGTTTTGGGGTAATTAGCTGAGTGGAGTGTAAAACTATATGCCTGCAATATTTATTGTACAATATTTTACGTATTTAACGTTGTTAGCTGCCTGCTGCTCCACGTGTGATGGATTAAATGTAGAGATCACATTTCATTGTGGTGCACTGTGAGCTGTGGTGTTTTCACAATTACATAATAGTCACTTTCACTTTATATTATCTCTGGCAGAGAAATTAAAATAAAAAAGGTCAGACTATAAAAACTGGCTTACAATGATCAGCCGCAACATGAAAACCACCATCTTAAATATTCTACAGATGTTTGGCTGGATTGAAATCTGCATTGTTCCTTAAACCATTCCTGAATCATTTGTGAGACAGGCAGAATTATCCTAATAAAAAGGGCCACTGTCATTATGAAATATCACTGCCATGAAGGGCTGCTGGTCTGCAGTAGTGTTTAGGTAGGTAGTATGAGTCAATATAACATCTACATTTATACCAGGAACCAAGGTTTACCAATGGAAAACTGCACAGAATATCAGTGCTGCATCAACTGGCTGTAGGTAATTGTAATCACACGTTACAGCTACCAACATTATACACAAAAAGATGGAAAAAAGGTTCATAGGACTAAGCCACTTTTTCACTTTTCCAGGCACCCATGACGCTGTCACCAGTTCACTGGTTGTCCTTCCTTGGACCACTTTTAATAAGAACTACCCACTTAGACCTGCCATTTTGGAGGTGCTCTGACCAATCATCTAGCCATCGCAGTTAGGCCGGTCAAATTGACCATTTTCTTTACACTTTCAAGTTTTCCCATTCCTCTGTCTAGCAAAACAACTTGAACTGACTGTTCATTCCCCTTGACACACTCATTTAGATAATCAATGTATTTACTCCAACTGGTTTCATGTTGGGACTGAAATGTGTAAATGAAGTAGAATAAACATTTAAAAAATTCCAAATTATTACAAAATGAACAAGATAATTTTAGTTAACTCAAGTCACTCAACCAACAGGAATTCAGAATCAATCAGAATCAATATTACTTTTAGAGATTTTGTAATAATGTACAAAATTGGAATATACATTAATTTAAGCCAATACATATTTGCAAGTAATTGAGTTATTAGAGATAATAGAGTTATTTCTCCTTCGCTCAGGCCAGTGAGTCATGGACTCTGACTTTAATACCAACAACAACCAGAAGGTGGCTCAAGACAACATAGTTTAGACAAAACTTTTGCAGATTAAGTCTGAGCAACGAAACAAGCAGGAGAATATTTCTGCAAATAATTTACTATTTTTATGTGGCTATATGACAATGTTATTAAAATGCTTATAATGATTATAATCATTATAAAAGAATTTATAATATATATTTAATTTATATTCTGCAATTCATAAAAATACTGGCATGACCTAGACCATTGCAGTTGGTCTTCAGAATTAGCTTCCACTCCTAATATCTCAATCTTTTGCAGAAAGAGCAGCTGACAGTCAATTCTGGCATCAGTTTTTAGCATACAGCAGAAACAGGTGAATACCTGGGAGGACGAGGTGAGGTGGAAACACAGCCGACTTAGAACAAGGCAGAGAGGCTTCACACACACACCCACAGACAGGCGCACAGCCACCCACACACACACACACACACACACACACACACAGGTGGAAAAGAACAGACATGAGTGCCATTCAGAACTCATAGAAAAGAAAAGAATGGAAGAAAAACCAAAATGATGATTAATTCTTTCCTTGTATGATCCTTTATGAACAATTGACATAAGACTGATGTAAACTAGCCTCATCCATTCATAAGTTTTGTTGTATTTAATAGTTAAAATGGGTGGTAAGCAAGTAGTCATTTTACTAATACCGGCTCCATTAAATCAAAACATCTAAATCTGGGAGAAGCAAGCAATTGGAAACTTAGGATTTAATCAGCTACTACTAGCATTGCTACCACCACTGAAAGAAAAGTACAGAAGCAATAGGCACTTAAACCAGTTACCAAAGTCTGCAAACTATAGAACTGGACATTAATTGCCCATCACAGCTCTATAGTTTAGGCTTGTACCAGCGGTTTTCGGGGGCATCTCTTCTGTAGTCCTGGCAAGCGACAAAGTCGGGGATCGTCTATAAACTATAGGACCCTCTGAATTGACAGCACATCCCAAACACAGAAGAGAAAGCGGAGTGAATGGAGATCCAAACAAAGATGAGAACACAGAAACACACACACACATACACAAACACACACCTTAACGCAACTATTATCACAATTACTAATTGCTGTGAAGCTGAGGCACTGGCAGAAAAGCTGTCCGTTAAAAAAGGAGCAGGGCACAACAAAGGCATGACAAATAAATACTGCACAACAATATTCACACCTAGCCTCATTCACTGTGAGACAGTTATTTTTGCAAACACACATATGTTGGGTATATACATGTAGTTGCTGACCTGGTGAGTGCTGTGATGTTGCCAGTGAGGTCATGGAATTAGAAAGATTGAGGTTGGCTGTGATGCTGAGTTGGCTCTGAACGCTAGGGGGATATGGAGAAGTGGGTGTTCGCTGAGATTCCTCTCCTCCTTCCTCTTCAATACCCGGAAGATAGGTGTCAATCAAAGCATCCAGGAACTTCACCACCAGTTCAGCATAATCTGGGATCTGGGTTTGCTGAAATTTGTAAAGGAGCAATGTGAAGTTTGATAACCAAAAGTCTCATTGCTTTTTAAGAGTTAGTTAATAGGTTAATAAGCTAATTATGGATTAGATTAGAGGTCAAAGTAGGGAAAATATTAAAATGCAGAGAGCATGAGGTGTCCAGGGGACCAATTTTTCAAACTTCTCTAATTTTATATTAAAGCTACTATAATATAAGACCATGTTAATCATACAGACAGACAGAGGTAGTCCAACAAGCATAAAATTAAAATATTTAATTACAAATATATATTTTAGGAGTACTGCATGTTTACCAAGCACTTACATTCATAACCTTTAAAACATTAGTAAAAGAAACAAATTTAAAAAGTATCTTCGCTAGATACCACAGTAGCAATAATTTGAAGCTGAATGGCTTTGCTGCTAATATTGGACTAAGGAACAGCACTCTGAACCGAAAACATAGTAATTTTGAATCCACCTTTTAATTATCCAGGCTTAAAAAGAGACCTTAAAAAGCAGCCAACACTTTTTGGTCTGCATGTAGGCAACAGCAAATGAATGGGTGTCACTGACTAAGTCAGTCAATACAATGACAGTGTCTTTCTGACCACCTTTAGTTCAACAACTTACAATGACTCTGCTGCCTATTATCTGAAAGCAGTTCCTATAAAAGTGGAAGGCTGTGGTAGTAATGAACTTCAGATATTTCTAGGTAAACATTTCTCTGAGAATAAATACAACAGATTTGCCTAGATTGCCTAGACTGCTTTTCAAGCTACAGAGCAATGTGCAGAGAGTTGAGGGTGTGTGAAGAAAAAGTAAGTCGAGACTGAGGAGTGGAAAGCGTTGGGATGTTTAACACGATTAATGCAGGCAAGCTGCAGGCACCTCAGTGGGAAAGCAATTGCTTAGCAGACTAAATTTCACACTTCCTGGGGAAAATGAAGGCTAACACAAGGGCAATTAATCATACCTTAGAGAAGGGCCCAGCAAATCTCCAAAGTCCATTAAAACCGAAGCCTGCAAAAAAGAAGAATGTGACAGTAGGGTTATGACAGAATATATGAGAGAGAGAGAGAGAGAGAGAGAGAGAGAGAGAGAGAGAGAGAGAGAGAGAGAGAGAGAGAGAGAG
>JBBIGC010000001.1:23986286-24009317 GCA_037576955.1 Lepidarchus adonis
GTGTCATCACGAATTTACACGATAATTCGCGTGTGTCCGGACCTCCGCGGCGGAGGCTCTGCCGAACCCCTGAGACCATCTCACAGAACCTCTAGGGTTCGATCAAACCCCAGTTAAGAACCACTGCACTAGAGGCATTAATCTCTGGTCCTGGTGCGTTGGTGTCCTGCACAGTTTAAGTATTTCCTGCTCAGACACCCCCTGATTCAAATCACCTGTTAACTGCCAGGCTGAGTGAGTGTTTTTTAGGATGGAAACTACCAAACTGTGCTGGTTACAGGCCCACCAAGACCAGACTTTGAATCCCCCGCCTTAAAAATGGCCATGTCACTGCTGTGACTAGAACAGTCCACCACTCAAATAATTTTTGCCCACTGGTGGGGTCCTGACTGCTGCTGAACAATGATAAAATGGAGCTTTATGGTGACAATAATACATAGAAACAGATTCAAGTGCACCCATACAGAAAGTGGAGCTGCTAAAATGAAAATGTAAGGTATCAAAAATTATTGGATCGTTGGTTAAAATAATCAATGTAGAATCGAATCATGATGAGACTTAATTAAAACCTGTATTAAGTAGTCTTACCAATGTCATAATCATTCTCAGCCACCCGCCGTATCTTAGGAGGAGTGGTGATACCCGACTCCATCTCAGGTCTCTTTGGTGCTTTGGAGTCAGATATTAAATGGTCAAAACTTTTCCTGGTGCCTACAAAAAAGGTTAAGACATTATACGTTGGATAAATCCCATCAGTTTTAATGCTTTAATTTAATACTAAACAGGTTACTAAGAGATAATTATAGCGCCAAAAAAGTGAGTCAGAGTCTGTTTGACTGGTACATGCAATAGCACCTCTCGCTGAATCGTCCTCACCCAGTAGTTTCTTAGCATTGACCTGAGAAGGCTGACCCATGTCCACACTCATGGACTTCCGTGTGCGGGGGCTAGTTTGACCCACTGTGGGATAGTACGCTGCCAGGTAACGCTCTGACACTTTGGGGGAGGTCCATGGTTGACTTTCCTTCAATGGCCTGAAGTTATAGAAAAAAAAACTAAGTTCATAAGCAGATGGAGGCAAATATAATATCCTATGACACCCCATAAGAGTATATATGTATACTGTAATTTGTATATAAAGTAGGACAATGTCTCCAGAACTATAGTATTTACCAACATTAAAGCAATATCAAACAACAGGCAAATAACATCAGCAGAAGTTAAACGCTGTTTCTTTCACCTGCAGCCAGGTTCAGTATGATAAACTGAGTGTGTGTCCACAGGGAAATTCTCCATGGTAACATCTGAGAGTAGCAAAGACTTTCTGTGCTTGAGACTGCAGCGGCTACGCACCTCCTCTGAGACTGTAAGCAGAGCTATGAAAGACAAACACACATGTATTACATGAAGCAATAAGGCAGAAGAAAAAAATCTTTTAATTTCACTCACCTGCCAGGTAGGCCACACTCTGAGTGTTCACCTCGAATTTGTCACAGTTACGGTGTTTTCCCACCAGACCTAGGAGTGTGTGAAGAATACGGACCGTCCTTGCCACTGTGGCGGAGGATGGGTGTCTGTAACCTTCATCAGAAAAGCAGAAGAGAAAAACAAAAAAAATTAAACAAACGTAAGAGGCAAGTAAGCTTGACACTGTATTAGAGCAGATTTATTTATTTTTAGCCATTTTATTAGATTTACATACGTTAATTTTTTTCCCCATTAATTCTGACAAAAGCACCGATTACTCTTACCAGGAATAATATTAAGCATTATTAAACAATATTACATATTAAATGTAGCATTTTATAATTTACCATGACTTAATAGAACTGCTTTATCCTTTAAAGGGAATACTATCTATGTGTGGATAAACACTTTAGTTCCTCATTCTTATTACCACATACATTCAGACATATTAAATAACAATAATTAAGTTTATTAACTTACAGAATGAGAGAATAACTCACTTAAATTATCCAGTTTATCATGATTTCTTACAAACCCCACTTCGAGAAATGTAGGGATATTTTCCCGAATGTAATACAAACATCTGTGATATGTAAATCCACATGAATCTTAAATCTTAAATCTTACAAATAAAAAGATTTTCAGTAGTTTTTCTGAAACACAAATTTAGAATTAGGTGGCTTCAACACAACAAAAATTTGGGAATTTAAATAAGATAGAAAAGTTCACAGAACACTCAAGTGACACTGGTTTGGAGGAGTCCAATTTAAGCTGAATTATTAGTAGCAGGTGAGGCATCATGATTAGATATAAAAGTAGCATCCATCCAAGGCTCAGTCTTTGTTAGCAATGATGGGTAGTGGCTCTCTCCTTTGTGCCAAAATTCCTCATAGAATTGTTAGTCAGTCCAAAAGGAACATGTCTCAACACAAGTTAGAGAATTCAGGTCTTTCAACATCATATTATGAAAAGATTCAGAGTATTCAGACACATGTCATACAGCTGTGACAAATACAGCTCCATGGTCTCAGGAGTACTTTGGAAAACTGCTGTAACTTAAACACAGTCCATCACTCCACTCCTTCTGGGTCCAAGTTCATCTCAGAGGGACTTGAAAGGCTGTGAAACCATGTGCTGTGGTCAAGAGTTTCTAAATGCCATCTTGCTTTGTGAAAAACAGCATCTAGATTTCTCTGTAAAGTGCCCACAGCATGTGCAAGTTGTATGTATTTGAAAAAACTACTGACTCTGAAGCATGCATTAGGATTTTAGAGACATGCTGCCCATCAAGGAGACATCTGCTCCCAGGGCAATGCTTGACCACATTCTGCAATGACCACAAAATCTTGGCTTCGTAGACAGTGTGTGTCTGCTTGACTGGCCTGCTGCCAGCCCAGATCTATCAGCTACTGAAAATATATAGCACATCATAAAAAAAAGAAAAAAGAATTAGACAACAGCGACCACAGACAGTTGAAATCTTATAATAAACAAGATTGGACAAAATTTCCAATTAAAAACTGCAGTTCAGATGAAAGTGAAGGTGTTATTAAAAGGAAAGGCGATATAACACTTATGTTCACTACTTCTGTTGAGTGTACTCCAGCTATCAAATCCTTAATCACTATATATTTACAAAATACAATTATGCATTAAAACTAGCGAAAGCCTTTATTGGTACTTCATGGTTAGAGTTAGGATTTAGGGATAGTTAAATGTCAGTTAAATAAAGGTTAATGTGAATTAACACAACAAAGATTGATATAACAGATCATTGTTCTCATTGCATTTTGAAAAATATCCCGACTTTTTTTGAAAGGGGGTTTGAATCATCTGTATTTGATTACATTTTCGGTAAGGTTCAGAATTATTGAAAAAATAAACAGAACACCCAAATCTGAGTGGACATGAAAAAAGTGGAATTATATGCAATAGAAAAGCTATTTATATTAAGAATGGCCACACTTCCAATAACATTTTAATTTGCATATTCTTTTATAACTGATAATAAACTTCTTAAAATAGCAGCAGCTGAATTGCTAGTCTCAGTGCATCAAGCTGGTTTACACCCCTAATAACCTTTTAACAGTTTAAAGAGCTAAATGTTGTTTGCACCAACCCTACCTTTTAGAAGATGGCCCACTAATGCAAAATTGAAGTTTGAGGTAAAGTTGAGGCCCACAAAATGGTCCATTTGTTTACAGTCCCATTCTAAAGGCTTCCGAATCTCCATGAACACTTCCTCAGGACTCTATATATGAATCAGGAAAGACGACAGAATGAATTAAGTTTAGACGACGTTCTTTTATCAAAGGCTAACAAAATTGATGATCTCTTTTTTATATATATGTTCAGTACCTTATCATTAAAAACCCTTAGACTGTCCAGTGTGTGCAGGTTCTGCTCCAGCAGTGCTGTCCCAGCAGAGTACAGATTCACCTCATCCAGCTGCAGGACTGCTACTGCCACCCAGAACAGAGCCTTGTGCATTGGTGAGTCCTAGACATAACACACCCACACACACTCTGTGGTCAGTTGCAATGCAAATGTAACAGGTAGATAGCATTTTCAAATGTTGTAAACAAAATAAAGAATAAACAAATGGGGCTACAGGTGTTTCGAAATAGTAACAGTGATATTATAGATATTACACTGATCTAACCTTTCAATTTTACACCAGCACAGTACCTGACTGAGGAGAGGCTGTAACTTGGTAAGTGCAATGACTGTAGCCTCAATGAGAACCTGGCTGTTGTAATTATCCGGCCCCTTTAAGCAGCTCTCCAGCCCCTGCAGAGGAAGAGCATTAATCATGTTGACCAGTGGAGCAGAGCAGCAGCAGCAAGAGATACACAGCCACAGTGAAAGGCACTACAGTAGTTTTACCAGCACACTGCATTCTGCAGATAGGGCCCCCGGACACTCGTGTGCTTTGCAGGGAAACAAGAAGGCTGTCTAACTTCTCCCAAAAGAGGTAAAATGAGATACAGATGACAGCTTAGGTGGTGACTTGCGATTCATAAAAGTGGGAATTTATCAACAATAACAGACTGTGACTCAGCAGAGTCTGGAGTGTTTTTTCACTGGTGCAAATGGCGGCACTAAAATGCCCCAGATTGCCGTTTGATTGATGTTTTATTTTACTCATCATTTGTAAGGTTAAAAGTTTATTTCACTGGCTTGAAGCACCACTGAGGAAAAGTTTTACAGTAAAAGAAAAGAAGCTAAAAATTTAATAATCAGAATATAAAACATGAAACTGACAAGCTTCTAGGGCTAACATGACCAACTGAATACTGAAGTATTTGTTTTTTGGGATTAAGAAAAAGACAAAAACAGCTACTATATGGTAGAAAGACAGACAGAAAGAAAAAGACAGACACAGAAAGAAAGAGGTAAAGAAAGAGAAAGAAAGAAAAAAGAGAAAGAAAGAAAGAAAAAGAAAGAGGTATAGAAAGAAAGAAGAAAAGAGAGAAAGAAAGAAAAAAAAAGAAAAGAGAGAGAAAAAAAGAAAGAGAAAGAGAGAAAAAAAGAAAGAGAATGAGAAAGAAAGAGAATGAGAGAGAAAGAAAGAGAATGAGAGAGAAAGAAAGAGAATGAGAGAGAAAGAAAGAGAATGAGAAAGAAAGAAAGAGAATGAGAAAGAAAGAAAGAGAATGAGAAAGAAAGAAAGAGAATGAGAGAGAAAGAAAGAGAATGAGAAAAAAGAGAATGAGAAAGAAAGAAAGAAAGAAAGAAAGAAAGAAAGAAAGAAAGAAAGAAAGAAAGAAAAGAAAAATAAATTAAATCATATTGGGTTTAGTCTTGTCATCTGAGTCATTTTGTTTGATAAACATAACCATAGCTAATTATATTATGTGAATATGCTAGTGCTAGTCTCTGGTGAGGCCAAGAGGGAGGTCAGACTCCTGAGACTTGTCTGCTGGGTGAGTTCTGGCACAGAATGAGGAGTTGGACACAAATTGCTGACACTGCTAAAATAGTACTGGATAATATATTAGGATAAAATAAAGATGGAAAAGAAGAGACACAACAAAATAAAGCAATCACCCGGTCAATGCTGAGGAGGGGACTGGCCTTGCTGAGGATTCGAATAATCTGTTTGATTTGGCCATGAGTCACACGCTTACTGATGCAACCAAACACCACCAGGGCCCGTGGTTGAAGAGAAGGGTTATACTGGAAAGCAAACCTGAGCAAAGACACACATCAAATTAATTCATTTATTCACACACACAATCCTAGATTCTGAAGAAATGTGGACACACAGGGATGAAAAAAGCATGGAGACAATTAAGACATACTTCTGAGCTAACTCTGTCCACTGGTCCAACCACTTGCATCCCGGAATGTCCCTCATACAAGCCTGAGGAGAACAGACAGACACAAAGTGTAGAGTATAAAGTGAACACTTCAAGAAATCTGACTGTAATTTACAAGCATGGAAGCATTTTAAATGGCAAAACATTGTACACTGTAAACGTTAGGAGACATCTAGATTTCACTGGATTTACCAGTGTAAATATCTGGCAGTTTTCAGATACTTGACATTAAAAAGTGTAAAAAGTATCACAGATGTGACAACAAACATCTGGGAGTAATGTAAATGCATAACACCCCTTGCTGTGTGTTGTGATACCCGTACTTAATATGTTCTTCCAACAACAGCTGGGGGAAAAAAAATTAAATGAAATCTAAGCAAAAACCTCTCCATACTACAGATGATTGAACAAAAAGTATTAGTAAATGATTGTTTTGTTTTAATAATCATTTTGAGGTACTTTGTACTTTACTAGAAATATTACTGGGTGACAATTTTTGATTGAAAAAAAAGAAAAAGTGTCCTAAATTGTACTATTGATTAAAATTTATGGTCCTGGCTGCAAAGCAGTAGATGTGTCATGCATGATTAAAAGTGGACACTGACCTCCATGATCTCTAGCAGGGCTTCAGTGACCGTCTCTAGAGAGGACAGGGCAAAGGTCTCCCTCTCATAGGAGCCTGGAGAGAAGGAACGGTCTCTGTAGCTGGAGCGGAAAGCTATGACTGCCGCTGACTTCACCTTACTGATGCCAAACAGCAGGTAGAACTTGGGCAGGGAGAACTCTGTGAGGCTCAGACGCAAAACCTGTTTAGTCTCCTCTGGAAGAAAGTGAAGCAGACTACATGAGGGGAACAGCTATAGGCTGGAAACGTGTTTGCAACAAGGCATATGGCAAAAATTAAACACACAATAAGAATTCTGATTTAGAAAAAAACACTTTTTCAACACTTATATTTATATTTAATATTTGCTTGTGGCAGCAAATGGAAAAGTACTAAGACCACAACAAGTAACAAGTTAGATCGATCATCTATTGGTTTCCAAGGTAATTATTCTGCTTAAACTTAAACGTCGTCAATGTATTTAAACTATTTTATGAGTACTACATAAGCAGTACATACATTACACATTTTTCTTCCTGTACACATCTGCCATAGTATTACAGATGATAAAACCCAACATTACCTCACCATGGAAAACTAATCCTGCCAGTAAAGCACTTATGCATTATGCATACGTATGCATTTTCTTACCACTGAAATTGAGCTGAGAACATGTGCAGAGTGAGTGGATGATGTTAATGACTAGGCCGTGGGTCGAGGCTCTGAGAGAGAGAGGTCCTGTAGCCACAAGCAGGGTGACCACGTGGAAGAGGTACGGCAGGTGAGCTGCCACATCCAGAGAGTTATTAAAAGAGAGCATGAGCATGTAGCGAGCCAGAATGGCAATGTCATCCCACATCAGGTGTTGCTCCAGGGTGGGAGTTGGAGACAGGCATGTCTTATCGATGATCTTACACATGCGGCCAATGACCTGTGGAGAAAATGAGAACTGTGTAAGGCTGGTGTGGTTGCAGGTTTTCTTTCTAACAAAGCAGGTGCACATCTGATCAAGGCTGAGAATTAAAGATTAAACAAGTACAAAGACTAAAAAAAACCAAAACATTTTCTATCACACTGATCTCTCTAATTAAAATCAGGGACAATCTGTAATAAGAAATTAAAAAAAGCACAAATGTAGCTTTTAGATTTGGGAAAACGACTGAAATTAGAAAATACGTCTACAAATAGATTTCAAACAATGTGCCTTTTGTCATTTTTTTCACTGTTTGTGTGCGTCATGTACCTAAACATTACTCCCTGGACCCATACAAACGTCTCAATAAGGTTATGTTTGGGTCTCTATTTGACCTCGGAGTCCTAATGCTATTCTAGACACAGAGAAGGCAGATGCAATGACTGGACAAAGCCTGCCCTTGTGCTCCTGAACAGGCATGTTGTGACATCAGCAGTGGCTGGCACATGCTAGCCAAACACTGCTCAGCAGCTATTCAGTGTATTATAAACTTTAAATACAACTACATATGATACATGGAGAGAAGCAGAAAAGAAGACGTGTATGATGTTTCACTAAAGGACTGCAAACACCAAGACCCTTGAGGTTAGTGGTCTTTAAATCAGAAGAGCAACCCTTGCGCTGTCAGACACCCGTAACTATCTGACAATGATGTCCATTCACTGTAATGACGAACAGTTGTTCACGTAATAGGAGAGAGAGGCTGGCTAGCATACTATTGTGTTTCTGTTTGAGTGTGTGCATGTACGGTTTGGGAGCAAGCACTCGTGTACAAATGCTAGAGATAATGGAGTAGTGGAGTGAAGCTGGATAAGATCAGAGGAGCTACAGGAGAAATGGTTTCAGGCAACAAAAGGAAAACATCCTTAAAAGTAAGTCAAGTTCTATTTCGGAGAGGATCAGAAATCAGAGATGAAATTTATCCTTGCCAAGGCGAGGGCTTTAAAAATGTTACACTTGGAATAAGATACCAACATAGTGAGAAAGCAAGAATTTCTTTAAAAATATATACTTAATTACTTCAAAATAACAAAATATGAGGTTTCTAAACATCAAATTAGATATTTAGCTAGATCTGTGAGGGTCAAAATTTGTGACTTCATATTAAAGGAAGTGGTGTTGTATTAGTATTTAGTGTAATTAATATTTTATTATTGATGAACAACTATTACTGGGATTTTACCACTGAATAATAATTAAATAAACAGCAAAATGTGCAGTAAAGTGATTATAACTGTCTTGCAATTCCTAAGATATCAGCATGCTGTTTTGTGTCTAACATTTAAACAGGACAAAAAAAATCCTACCTTACTTGACACCAGTTTAACATTTCCTGAAGCCAGAGCAACAGCTGTATCAGCCATCACTTCAGCTTTGATGGATCCCAGGCCCCCAGTGGCACTGGTTTTTATGAAACTATCTAGCACCACATCAAGCAGGTCTGATATCTAGAGATGAAAGTCCAGTTAATGAACAATTTGTGATTAAGATAATGTAAATTAATTAAGTTATGGAGAAGCTGAATCTAGAAGATCAAGAATTAATCTACGTACTTCTAAGAGAGCAGTCACAGAGCAACCTACCTGTCCGAGACTACCCCATATCTTTGCCTGAATTGATGGGTACATCTGCTTCTCATTGATTGTCATTGTGATAAGCTTGTCCAGAATGGCAGTGACACGCTGACGTTTGGCATCATCATTGTGCTTACAAAAGCGCACCAAGTTGCGCAACCAAGGAGTCATGTACTCAAGACACAGGTGCTTCAGTTCAATACCTATAACCCCACAAAAGGAAAAGATCATTTGTAATGGTGGCTTTAGTGAGGAGTGCAACACATGCACGCAAACAAATTCATTTTAACTAAACCTCAATAAAATTACATACAATATAACTGTGGTAGGAAAGTTTGCCCTATTCAATCCACACTCAGTAACACCTGCTTTGACGGATATTACAGCCAGAAAAGTCTTTTTATAGCAGACTAGGAGTCGATTCTTGAAAATTTCACCATCCTTGAAAAACAGTTCAGTTTAGTTCACAACCATTGTTTCACAAGCCTAGCTCTGTACTAGCTAATCCTTCCTGCAAGCGCTTCTTTCCATATGGGGATTTTACTTAGCATTTCTGGCAAGCATATATTAGTTCTCTCCAAATTTTCTTGGTCTCCCAGATCTCAAGTTCCAAAGTTACCTTTACTTCCACGTGGAAACTGTGAGCTGGAAATGCTTTGATATATTTCAATAGCCTTTCTTGTTTTTGAAGGTAGCAGTTTGAATAATTCTTAAATCAACAAACAACTGCCTAAAAAAGTGCATAGCTGTTAAATTATAGCACAAGGTTTGAAAAATCAGAGACTTTAATGTCTTAAAAGGAACTGTCATCACTAGATGATTCCTAATCTGCCTAAACAGTTATAACAATAGAATTGAAGCCAAGCTAAATCAAGTTCTATGGTTATACAAGACCATATACATGTGGAAAATGTGTCCATACATTTATACTTTCCAGAAAGACTTGTCTATTTTGAAGCTGATATAATATGAAATATCTGTGCAATAACATGCTCTTTTAAATAGTAAAAGAATATCAACGTGTCATTTGACCAGGGTGTCCAAACTATGTGTGTGTATATGGTTGACTGTCATTTGTGCAGCACTGACTTGACTTGCTGAACCCAGAGATGCATTCTTCCAGGAACTCCAGAGTGAGGTGGGGCTCATTGGCTGCTAGTGTCTTACTGATGGATACAATAAAAAGGGTGTTGTTGGCTGGGATGCATAACCCAGATGTCTCCAGAAGCTGCCCTTCAATCTTCAGATTAAAGGTGCAGGTTAAGGCACACAAGAGGTTGTATGCTGCTGACCTGTTGAAGGCAAAACACACAAGGTCAAGTGATGGCATGAACACTGTTTCATACGTCATGTGTTCAGAAGTGGTGTTCGATTTATTCATGAAAAATATATATATATCCAAGCAAAAAAAGTTTATCAAAGCAGTGAAGCAAAAGATAACACAGGGTCGTGGCTCTCCACAAGTCATTTTTATCGCCCTGAGGACGGCAAGTTCAAGTGCCTCCCAACTGAAGTACAGACACACAAGACCACTATTAGCATTTCTAATCAGTTCAAAACAACAAAGACTGAAGCTCGCTAATAAAAGGCCCATTGTCATAATAAGAACTGGGGGATGCATTGGACGATTCATCCATGAAAATCAAAGTGGCAAGGCTACAGGGCAACAGCAAGTACTGTCCAAACTTCCAAGCTTACCGGAATCACTTTGGCTCTTACCTCAGGCTGGGGTCAGAACTGCCTAGGTTGAGGAGGGCAATGTTGAGCAAGGTGCCAGGCACATCCTTAGGCCTGATTTTTGTGTGTTGGGGAATAGAGTCAGGCTGAGAGAGCTCCCAGCGTGTGCGGATGTGAATGATTGACTGCACTATGGCGTCACATTCCTGGTGCATGAAGGTGAGAGGAGTGCCTTGATTGGCAATGGTCAGAGTGAACTGATTCTCATCCACAAGGCATATCTCCTCAATCTCAGAGGCGTAGTAGATATCATTGAGAAAAACCGACTGGCCCAGAACGCGAGTACGCTCAGCTGATGTCACCTGGACAGCTGTGGAGCCCACCTGAATGGAAACAGAAAAGAGAGCAGAAAGACTTTTACAGATTGTTTTTCACCCTTTCAAAGTCTTTTAATCTTCAAAAAGAAATTTGTCTACAAGGTTTAGTGATACTTCATGAGAAAATACCTTGATTGACACTTTTGTGTCCCTGTGAGCCAGTTTAAGGGCATTATGGAAAACTTTGAGGTCTTCCTCCAGAGCCAATGTTGCCGCAGGAAGCTTCTGCTGGTCAGGTTCCACATGTTCAGCGAGTCGTGCAGGCGAATCAATAAACAACAGCTTCTTACTCCCTTTCAGACCAGTCAGCAACCTCTCGTGGTATTTGGTGTATTCCCGCACCCAGGTGTTACAGTTGTAGATGAAGACAGCGGCTACATTTTCATAAGCAAAATTTGGAAATACAACAAACCACTTTGAGAGGAAGTCTGTCTTGAAACGGTTGCTTGGGCCAACATGAGTGAGGTCCACAACGATCTCATAGTGTTTGGCATAATATGGCTTGAGGGTCAGTAGCACATGGTAGATTAGAAGGTCTCCATTAATCTGCCCGGTTTTAAACCTAAGAAAAAAAAAGAGAAGTTAAAAGTCTTGAACTTGTTCTTACAATCTCATTCAACACACTAAATTAAAGCAACATACAAAATTTCTGGGAATCAGAGAAAGAAAGAAGAGAAAGAAGACTGAAGAGAAACAAGTAATCATAAACAACAGTTTTAAGTGATGTATTTTCCCCTCACATCTTTAAAATTACAGATTTAAACACCAATTAAATAAACAGCATTTAAAGACCATATACAAGTTTGTATTATAGGTGTTTTTTTATATTCATTTTCTTCATTCTCTTGCAGCAGCACACAAGACATTTCTAAATACAAGGATCCCCAAATAGCCCAAGTGAAGATGGGCAGGAAGTGACCCAACTTTCTGTCTCAGCCTCTTGCTTTCACTGGCTCTGTTCATAAGTTGATCACACTCTTCATCCACCCTTTGCAATTAGCTCTGCTAAGTCTGCATGAAGGTAAATATTCTTCATTTACGTAGTACAAAACTTGCGAAATGTGATAATGTGATTTTTTTCCCTCAATGTACTTCACATTTAGAACAGGTGAGAAATGTGACAGTATTTAGGAGGTGTTGCCTTTTTCATATAAGATACACAGACTGAAATCAAGGAAAAATTTAACTATTAAAAAACCTAAAGTCTAATTAGCCCTCACAATAATGTTTTGCTGATCCCATTTTGGAACTGAGAGACTCCACTTTGAAGTTGATCTTTTATTATATTTGCACAGGTATGGAAATCCTTTCCACCACCACAACCTTTACTACGGGGTTTCTGAATAACATCTCCATCACAGACAGCACCCAGAATCAAACTGAAGCTCCGGGCTCCCCTAGTAGTGCAGAGATGTGCATTCCGCCTGAGATGGTTTTCATAGTGACCGTATCTACTGGGGGTCTCATCGCTATCCTACTAATATCGACCTTGGTGTTGACGTGTAAGGTCATCACTTTAAAGCAACAATGCCAGGCCCGACGCCCAACCCGCAGTAACATGGACCTGGTGAGTGGAACGGGCTATTGGGGCACTGACACAATAGAGGGAGGCATTGTAGGACCATGCGAGACCAACCTTCTGTTAGAAGAGGTCAAGGAAGATGGAGAGGATGAAGAGGTGCA
Source organism: Lepidarchus adonis (assembly GCA_037576955.1). NCBI lineage: Eukaryota > Metazoa > Chordata > Actinopteri > Characiformes > Lepidarchidae > Lepidarchus > Lepidarchus adonis. The sequence continues at coordinate 23,998,964 of JBBIGC010000001.1, forward strand.
AGAAGAAGCAGATGAACCTGTTCTGCATCATAGCACCACTGCAAGCATGGATGTGGAGAGTCAACCAGTTGCAATGCAAACATCCACATCCAAAGATTCCTACACAGATCCTAAGGAACTGGAGGACATGCCCCTAATGGTTTGAGCTTAGTAGGTGCATCCACCACATGTAACTTGTCTAAAGGCAGTAGGTTAAGGATTAAGCATCTGGCCTTACAAATAAGTACTCAAATTTTCTCCCATATTTTAAAAAATGTATTTTTACTGTAATATTTCATTGCTAGATGCCATTGGAAGAGGAAGACTTTTTATTACATATGAAATATATCATGGAGAATGATAAATATGAGAATATGTGGTGTCAGACATCTCTGACAAAATGTCTAAATGAAAACTGTAAACACTTTTTTGTTAACATGTTAACATTTCTGAGCTAATACAACTGCGTTAGTAACTTGTTCTGGAAACTCTGTGCCCGTTTTGGTTTGAAGTAGTAACAGATGGTGTTATGATGTTACATATACCTATGTAAATGTAATTGAGTTATATAATTATATTAAAACTTGTGTCCATAAAAAATGCTCACATTTGCAGAAATTACCTAATCATCTGAATGGTTTTAGATTTATGTAGGATTTATAACCTTATTTATAATGCCACTAAAAGACTGGAAGGATAATATTTGTTTTAATGGGCACAGTTCAATTTGAATAAAAGGCTTTGCCTAATATTAGTCATTCCCATTAACTTGTAAAAAACTGTATTGTATCATGCACCAAAAAATATGTACACCTGGAACCCAATGAAAAATGTTGTCACTTGTGTAATATCAAATGAAAATAAAATTAAAGGCTAATCTAAATAACCCAAAGTAGCTACTGTATTTCTGTTGTCAAGTAATTAACTGCTGTTTTTTTGTTACAAAAGCCTTGTAGCAAGTGCCAAAGTAAACCGGGTTGAAATGGTTTAATTCTAAACACAACCTTTACTTTCAATGTCAAAAGAAATCTTAAAATACACTTATGCAAAAGTTTGGCCACATTTTGGTGATTTTGTAATTGAAAAGATGTTAACAGAGTCTTTATAGGACATGGAAAAAACCCCCACAAACATTATTATGGCACTGTACAAAGGTGTGGGAACCCTACACACTCAGTACTTAGAAACACCTCCGCCGGCAGATATCACAGCTTGCAAACACGTTTTATGTCCATCTAAAAGTCTTTCAGTTCTTGTACTTGGGCTTCTAGTTCTGTAATATTCTTTGGTCGTCTTGCGTGCACAGCTCTTAAGATCTACTTACAAATTATTAATGATGTTTAAATCAGGGAACTGTGATGGCCATTCCAAAACCTTCAGCTTGCATCTCTTGAGGTCGTTCATGGTGGATTTTGAGGTAAGTTTAGGATCATTGTCCTGTTGTAGATGCCATCCGCTTTTCAGCTTCAGTTTTTTTTTTACAGAGGGTGTGATGTTTGCTTTTAGAATTTGCTGGTATTTAGTGGAATCCATTCTTCCATCAACCTGTGCAATGTTTCCTGTGACACTGGTTACAACACAACCCCAAAGCATGATAAATCCACCCCCATCTTTAATGGTTGACGAGGTGTTCTTTTCATTCTTTTCGGTCCTTTTTTCCTCCAAACATGCCTTTGCTGATTTTGGCCAGAGTTCGATTTTAAATTCATCAGTGCACAGCACTTGTTTCCAAACCACATCAGGCTTCTGTAGATGTTCTGTTACATACTTGATTTAATTTTATTAAATAGCATACAGGTAAGGTTTTCTTCTGCTGAATATTCCATGAAGGTCTTATGGAACAGTATACCGCCATTCATGAGGCTTCTAAATCTTCCTGCAGGTTTTTTGCAGTCAAATTGGGACTTTGATTTGTCTTTCTGACCTGCATAGGAGCAGTTCTGCCTGAAAGTTTTCTTGGTTTTTCAAATCTCATCTTCACCGCCACAGAACTACCATCTGTTAATTACATTTCTCACTGTGGAAACTGCAAGCTGACGATGCTTTGCTGCATCTTGTAGTCTTCTCCTGCATTGTGGGCATCAATAACTTTTATTTTCAAGTGTGTGCACAAGTTTTGAAGAATCAGAGTTTATTTGTAAAGCTTTGAAATTGGCACCAGCTCTAGATCTCAGATCTAATGAGCTGATTAGGGTCTGAAACCTTGTAAAAAGAATCTGAGACTTTGGAACAAAAGCACTGTGCCCAAACATTTGCACAGTGCCATAAATATGTTTTTATTTTTAAATTTTATTCAATTTAAGGCATAAAAAGTAATTACGCATCAATGTTTGCTGAAAATAATGTATTTTTCCCCATGTCCTAGAGAGACTGTGTTAACATCTTTTCAATTACAAAATCACCAAAATCTGTTATTTATCAAGGGGTGTCTATAGACTGTATATGATGTTTTTCTTTCTGAAAACAGCAACTAGCCTAAAAATGGTTTGAAACAGTCATAAAACAGACCAAATTAAATGGACAAAAGTGGAAAAATTCATTTAAAATAAACTTGTATTAGAAGTTCCCCTGAAAAGCTACCTGTTTGGAGAGATAAAATTCTGTCAGTAACAATACACACACACTAGCAGTAGTGGGAGTCATACTGTGGAGTTCAGTGACATTTGAAGTGGCACCATTATAGGATGTCACTATTGCAACAAAATTGTGACATTTCTGCCCTGCTAGATCTTCCTCAGTCAACTGAAAGAGTTATTATTGTGAAATAAAAACATCTAGCGGCTCAAAAACAACAAAACGGTGGACCACACAAACTCACTGCTCAGTGCCGAAGCCAGTAGCATATAAAAACCACCTTTTCTCTGTTGCATTACTTACTACACAGTTCTAAATGGCCTCAGGAACAAACAAGCATGAAAAATGTTCTTGAGGAGCGTAATGTTTCCATGCTCAAGCAGCTGCACACATGCAGAAGATTATTATACACCAGGGTAGTTACAGCTGGACTGGGGTGAGACACACTGTCGCTGGTCTCTGAAGCAACCGAAACATATTGTCTGGAATGATGAATCACGCTTCCCTATTTGGCAACTTGTTAGACGAATCTGGCTTGACTGATGTCTGGGGAACAATACCTATTATAATGCATAGTGCAGTAAACAGTAAAAAGTTAAGTGAAGGAGGGGTCTTGGTCCGTTTTCTAGGATTGGGGCTCGGTACTTCCAGCAAAAAGTAATGTTAATGCTACAGCACACGCATTTTACACAATAATTTGCTTCCAGCATTACAGGAACTACTTGAGGCCCCTTTCTGTTCCAGTAGAACTGCCCCGTCTCCAAAGCAAGGTCCATAAAGACATGATTTGGGAAGTCTGGTGTCGAGAAATGCCAGTGGTCGGCATAGACTCCTGACATTAAGCCAAATGAACACCATGAATTTAGATTTGGAATTAAAGTAAAGCTAGACGATACCACTAACAAACTTTCAAAAGTTTTCAATGGTTTAACCATTACTACTCAGCCACCAAATAACAAATTTTAAATCTAAAAGGTGCCCCTCAAAGCTTACTTGACTAATTATAAGGTTTATGGATGGAAAACATTTCAAATTTAAATTTAATATAGTTGAGGTGTGGAGGGTGTCTCACTGATCCCTCTGTGTTTTGAGAAATAACTGGGAAGAGGTTTTTAAATATAACCTCATCAAAAGAAGCAAACGGTTTACCTTAGTTCATTGACTGCCTGCTTTTGATACACCCATACCCACAACCACCCGTTTCATTTTTATTTATTAGCTTGTTATACATAACATTTTCAATATTAACTTGCCTCAACATGACTGACAGATGCTTTCCCAATTTAGTCTCACTGTGGCTTGTTATTACTTTCACCTAAATTAAGAGAAAGATAATCCATCTTTGTATTAATTTGTTGATGTAAAGTATAACATTGTTAACATCATATCACATCAGCTCCTTTCATTATGTTCTCACACTACATTTATCTTTATTATTTGGAAGTGACAGAGAGAATCCAGTACATTGGTTGAGACCGGTACAATAAACGTAGTATATTTACCATTAAAATAATTTTTAAATTAGCATTTAAACTAAAAATAAATAATGGATTGACACGATTACATGGAGGCATATGAATGAGATTTGGCAAGGTCACCCCGCCCTAAATGCAATTATCTATAAAATCCCCTCCCAAAACCACCACCAACAACAAAAAAAAAAAACAACAGTTCTTTAATGCATTAATTATTCTTATTGTTTAGCAAATAGTGTTCATGATTTTTGATTGAACTTTAAATTTCCACTTAAAACCTCAATCTTCCAAATATGTATGAACTTTTTCTGTAGTAAAAACACAGATCAGAAACTCGTCTTTACTGATAGTTTTGTCTGTATTTCTAATGTAAGCAGTTAAATTTCTCCACGTGCTGATATAGTTCGAATAAGTTTGAAGCTGGTTTCACAGCTCTCATTTCCTGTCAGTAAAGCGCATGCAAGTTCCGTATTCAACAAGATTAATGCCTCTCCCTCAGCCTTCAAAAGGATCTCTGCGACTGTCAATACAGAAATGCTTCAGTCTTAACAAAACTGAGGTTCAGATCAACCAAACTATACAGAAGAATCTGGATTTCATTACAAATCTGCATTAATATTGGTGAGTGACATTTTGTTACATATTTGGTCAATTACTATGCAATGTCACAAGAACAAAAAAATTGTTTGTTCTTTTTTGTCTAAATTTTAAGATACTGTTAATACATGACTTTATTTCTGCTTTTATTAATACTTCTGTTATCATTGGTTTTCCATTTTTTTCAACAGCTTTTTAAAAAATGTCAAGTGATCTGTGTTGCAAAGATATATTCAGTTGAATTGTATAAAATGTTCCAATGGTTGATCTGAAAATGCAATATATATAAAAATTTAATTTGTCTTTTACATTAAATAAGCTCAGATGGGTACATTTGTACATGTGTACATTTGCCGCAACTTGTAAACTCTTCCTATAAAGCTTCTGACAGAGTGAGAGTCACCTATAACTGACAATTCCCCATTGTCTACATTTTTCAGAACCTTTTCTGAGATGAGTACATCATGAAGAGAATTCTGAGTATATGTCTGTTAGTTCTTCTCATCTCACGGAAAGTTAAGGGTGACACAACCCTCAGACCAACTGTCGTCAGCCAGAATGAAGGTACTTCTAAAGGTCATGGGCCTTCCACAAGAGGCGAAGAAACCAGCATGTTGGCCACAAATCATAATGGCGAACATGGTACAGAGCCAAGACCTGAAGATAGTGTTTTCTCTTCAAAACAGAACTTACTAATCTCCCAACAGCAACTAAGTACAGAAGAAAATAAGTCACCTTCACATACATCCTCCTTCACCATCTGGAAAGGACACCAGAATGAAGATCATTCCGAAGAACACTGGACTTCCACAACAAAGCTTAAAAACGAGGAAACAGGAATCACAGAAGCAAAAATGGAGTCACCTTCCCATTTGTCATTATTAACCACCTTGAGAAGACAATCGCAAAGAAGCTTGGAATACTCTCAAGATAACCATACTCCAAGTAAATCAGCCAAACAACCAGACATTACCACGGGACATGAGCAAACATCACAATTAAGATACACAGAGAAGAATGCGGTAACAGACAACAGTAAAAATTCTTCAGAGAATATCTTCAACTCAAGGAGCAATCACACAAGTAATTTCCAAATTACTCAAGCAGTAACTACAAATGAGGTTGGAAAAGTATCTGCAGTTTCTCAAACATACATGCAGAAGACAATGTGGTCTACACAAGCCCAGGAAACCAAAGGAACCAATGTTTTAACCACAGACTCTCCAATTCTACACAGTACAAATTCAAATTTACCTTTAACGACAAGCAAAGGCCAAACTCCACCAAACACCACTCCTGCTACCAGGGCTTCCACAATGGAAGTCACTTCTGCAGTAAACAGCTTCATGACTTCCACTGGTTACATTTCTACTGAAATTGTCCCCACTACCATACCAACCACGTTTATAAAAACAGAGAGCAAAATAGATACAAGAGGTATGACTACTGATAAAAAAACATCTACCACCACTTTACCAAGCAAGACAATGCCAAACAAGAGACATTCAGGTTCCATTGTGGCAAGTTTAATCGGCAGCATCCTGATTCTTATGTTCATAGCGATCATCGCAATCCTGATAAGAAAACGTAGTATGCAGAAAAAACAGCAGGAGACTCCTGACTGGGCTGGTCCTTCACCATTCCTTGAAGGAGATGCCCAACCAAATCAGTCCTGCTATGGTGAGGATAAGTTGTTTCAACAACGCGACAGCAAAAGGATTTCCCTCCACTCATTTCTTCCACAGAGGGCCTCCCAGCGGCTCTCAATGCTGGTAGAGGAGGAGGTGGTCCAGATGAACGATATAGCACTAAGTAGCACGTTTGGCAGAAGTGAGCAACCACAGAATGGAAAACCAGCAGTAGAAAAGGACAAGTTTCCTACAGAAATAGTGAATGAAGGTCTGGCTCCTGATGTCCCTTCAGACTCAGTTGCCAACGAAATGGTAACTGTGACTGCCAATCCGGTCATCAATGTGAATATTCAAAATCCTAAACCTGATGATACCATTACACCTCCATCCTCAGAGACAAATGCAAGCCTTCAACCAGCACAATCATTCGAGGATGTGAATCTTGATCCTCTTCAATCAAACACTGTATTTATTCCTCCTGCTCCTCCAATACCATGAACTCTGACTAAACCACTTCCATATCAGGAACCACTAACTAGAATAGAAAAAAGCAGATTTACGGCTTTAAAAAAAAAGAAAGGCCTTTTTTAGATAGACCTAGTGTAACCTACCATAGGCTGTCTTTCTGTGTAAAATGTATTGATTTCACTCCACCAGCTCTGTCAATCTGTTCTTTAAGGGAAAAAAAAATCACTTTCCTACTTAAGAGTAGTAAAGTACTCTGCCTCATTAAAGCAAATGTTTGCTCACTAATTGTTTCTGATCAGAGTTTTTCATTATTGAAAATTTAAGGTATGTGAAGATACCGGACGTAGAAATATGCGAAAATGTTATTAATGTTTAATGACTATTTATTCACAAAGTTTCCTTCGTCATGCTATGTATTAAATATAGTATTTTATACTATATTTAACAGTATTAAATGCTCCGTTTGCCCTTAGATTGATAACGGAACGAGGGAGAATGAACAGGTTGCATTTTACTTTCAGTCCCTGCACATGGAACTGAAAAGCCTGCAATTCTCCAGCTGACAAAGCACATAAAATCAGAATGTGGTGTGTAGGAGAGACAAAATCTGACAGCATGTATGTGTATAGGGTCCGAAAAAGAGTATGTCCGAGTGTGTGTTGGTGGGGTTTGCTGAAAGTGATTCTGAATGAGTTACTGCAGTGCCACATGCGCCAGCATCTGATTGCTTCTCTGAGCAGCACCACCTGTGATCCACAACCCAAGCAGCTCACTGGCTGACTGCAGCACTAGCCATCCTCTTTAAGCAGAACACCATTCAGTCCTAACAGGTTCAACAGTTTAATCATTCATTCATTCAAATTGCTTATCCATTTTGGGTCACGGGGAAGCTAGAGCTGATCCCAGCTGAATCTGGGCCACAGCAAGGTTCACCTTTGACAGGAGCCTGAACCAATCACATGGCAACATGGAGAAACACCTGCAGCTAACCGATTATCAAACCCAGGACCTTCTTGGTGTGAGGTGATTGCACACACCACTGCACCACAGCGGCACTCTAATAAACAGTTTATTAGATTACTTACTTAAAATAAGCGCGTGCGCGCGCACACACACACACACACACACATATGTAAGAATTAGTAATCATGTTTTCTCTTAAAACTGCATAATGTGTGTGAGAGGAATGGGTGATACAGACAAAGTTGAATGACAATGTCCCATGGTATATTTTATATTAAAATTAAAACACAGATATGAAAATAAGCCATTCACATTTTGGGCCAAACAGTCCTGAGAGCCATGCAAATACAAATTCGAAACAAATTCTGCTCCTGGATTTTCATCAGTGGTTAATTGAATTGATAATGTAACTATATGCCAAATGGGGATTATAAATTCCAGGACCAAATTTGAAGAACTCCATGTTAGACAAAATGCTATTCAGAATGAAGAACATCCTGCAAGGCTTAGGACCACATGGTGCAAAGTGAAAATAAGAAAAGCCACACTTGAAAAGGAAATGGACCACAAGACTATTTTTGATTCTTTCACTTGTACTTTAGTAGAAATTTGTTTAGTATGGTAACTACAGAAAAAAAGGCCTCAACTTAGCCTCAAAGGGTTTGGTCTTAAAGCAGCTGGGCTATGCAGCTTCCTGATTAGGTTGACCACAAATGTTGAACCAATTAATAAATTATACCGGACTTGCAATGTGCATACTATAGTGTTGACACCGGATGCTCTGTGTAAATACAGCATAAATACATTTGTGAGTTTGTGGCAAGCGTTGTTCACACATCTGCTGGTGTTGCAATAAAGATCTGCTGCAGTTATAGGATGTCTCACTGAGTCACGAGACTGCTGTTTATCATTCTCAGCACAGAAGAGAAACCATAGTGAGTTAAAAAAAGAAATAAATGAAACATTTTGGAGTGAAGGTGTCCCATTAAAATAAACCATACCAGAACAAATCTACTTCAATAAACATGCATCTCTCTAGATTGCAAAATTATCCTGCACATCTTGAAGACACCAGCTTTAGCAATCACTTGCACAAGCACACTAGCAAAGACTGGTAAGTAGCACTACCAACAATTAATACCTCCAAAGTGCAAAAAATAAAACATCAACAAAAATAATACACCAACAGACTGATTTAGTAAACTTCTCACAAATTTAACAAACTGTCACTAAATGATCAAGATACTAATCTTTAGAAATCACACTTTCACACCAACAGTCATCAGGTAGGGAAGGGGATAGAGAGAGAGAGAGAGAGAGATCGAGATCGAGATCAAAAGAGAGAGGGGGGGGGGTAAAGAGGGTGTATGTGCGGGTGTGTGTTTTTTGGTGGATGGAAAAAAAGATTGATTGTGATCTTCCGAAGGCTGCACAAGTTGCAAAGTGGTCTGTTTCACATGGATTAGGGGACTTAAAAAAATTGTGTGGTCTTATATCACCATATATCTAATGTTAGTGGTTATACTGAGTAATTTAATCTCAAAATACATTTTTGAATATCCCTACTGTGAAAAAAGCCAAGACCTGACCACAATGTTTCCTTGCAATCTCATCATAAGGATCAGAATGAGACTGGCTTTGAGACAGTAGGCTGAACAGCTGCTGGTAAACAGGCACAATGTCACCCTGTCTCTGAGGAAGAGCAGGTGTGGTGGTGTTTTATAAAGGCAGAAGCAGGCACACTGAACAGTGCCACTGCAGTGCAGTGAAGGATAACGTGTAAAGGCATTCATTAGTGCAATCCAAAAACAGCATGCCTGTTGGGTATGGAGGGAGAATGAAAGAATTAAAGAGATTAGATGGGACAGGTTGAGGAAGTATAGAGAGGGATGAGAGAAAGAAAGAGAGAATGGGCGAGAGAGAATGAGGGGTGTGTGAGAGAAAGAGTAGTGGTTGGTAGGGCAGCAGGAAAAGGGAGGGAGAAGTGAGGAAGTGAGTATGATGATTTCGTTGAGAGTGCACATTCTGATTATAAAAAGATTGGAGTCAGCAGCCTCATCCCCCACCCACCCTCCAACCCCAGCCCCGCAAACACAGCAGCAGGCTGTTTCTATGCTGCATTTCTCCACTGCCCATTTTCTCTCACCTCCCTCCTCCTGCACCCTTCTTTTCCCCACTATCTGAGTGAGCTTGTGCGCTACCAGAGTGAGCAGGAAGAGGAGCTCTGCCATGCAGAGAGGGAAGCCCGACCATGGGTGAGCGAGAGAGGAGCTCCACCTATTTATCCACTACTGGTTAGGAAACAGAATGGGAGGGGAAAAGAAGTAAGGTTGATGGAGGGGGCAATTTGAGGAGAAGTGGAAAGATTGAGAGACTGTGGTAGGCAAGAGAAAGAGAGAGATAGGTAGAGACAGAGGGGATGAGGGAGATGAAGCACCAAATTGCCACGCAAAGCAGCAGAAAAGGAGAGAAATAAAAAAAAGAAAAAGCAGTGACTGACTGAAATTACCCTCTGCTGCTCCAGATAAAAAGGAGAGCATAGGAAGAAGTGACTGGAACGTGGCATAGAAAAGACAGAAAGGGACTGAAATGATGTCGAACTGATGAAAAGGATCAGGTAAGTGATTTTCAGCTTTCAGTCATTCATATTATATCTATATATATATC
>JBBIGC010000001.1:24013910-24026847 GCA_037576955.1 Lepidarchus adonis
TATCTATATCTATATCTATATCTATATATATATATATATATATATATATATATATAAAGGCTCCATAATAAAAAAGCATGCACTGCAACCATTTCCATCCTATATACAGGATACAGCCCCTGATGTACTATTCCCTTCTGGTGACTGACAGAAATGCATGGATTTGCTCTAATTACAAGGGCATAGCAGCTTACAAAACTGCAGATTTGATCAACAAAATGCACAGAATATATACATTTTCTAGAATCTCAGAGCAGCATCACCATTGGGACATTGATGGAGCATTATAACAAATACGGATTCTGTCCTCAGATGCCCCACAGAGGGGATAGCTATTAAGGCAGAGGGGAGGATGGGACGGAGTAATTCTAGTAACCAGGCTAACAGCTCACTGCAGCAGCATCAGTAGGGCAGAGTAGCTCCTGGCAGGTTTTCAAGCTCAAGTCACAGAGTGAGTAAGAAGAGCACTGAGGGGCTCTGTTCATTCAGCTCTCGATTTGCCAAAATGGCACATGGGATACAGAAGAGCACAACAGTGCCTCCTGCAACTGTAGAAAACATTAAACCAAATGGCTGGACTCCCTTAGGGATCTGACAAAGAATCTGTTCTTCATATTAGCAGTGGTAGCTACTCTAGCATAAATATTTAAAGAAATGTCTCATTAATAATTAAAGCTGTAAAAAAATATACTTGTTCAATCTGATATATACCTAAGTAGCAAAATAACATAATTTCACAACATGTAGTAAAATTATCAGCTAACTGCCATGTGGAGAATAGCCATGCTGCTTAATAGTGAACATATGTAATGAAGCTTTGGTGATTTAGCATCTTTGAGATCGCAGGAGAAGTGGAAAGAGGACAACAGATTAGGAATGCATGGTTAAGGCACTTGCTTTGTGTTTTACACATTACATACATTGAAAGTGGTGTTCTACTCACTGACAATTAGGTTCTATTGGGGAGAATGGGGAAGAACTGCTCAAGTAGTAAGAGTGATACCGGAACAAGCATAAATGCCTAGATTGGTCTGTGGGTTCCAGTATAAAATTATTATGTCATGCTGCAGTCCAGAATCTGCATTGTGTAATATTCATAATTTACAACCTTGTACTGATATAATCCCATTTGTTAGTGAGGTCTGATCATTACATCTGTTCTTTTGTTTTATAGGACGGATAGCACAATGTCAATGTCTGCGACAGCTATTCTGCTACTCCTGCTGCTCTATGCAGGATCCATGCTGGCTGTCTGTCCTCCAATGTGTTCCTGTGGCAGGGGCCATCGGGTGGTTGACTGCTCTGCTCGCAGCCTCAATTTACTGCCTGAAAGCCTGCAGCACAACATCCATTTTCTCAATTTGTCCCACAACCGGCTACAGGACCTGGATGGGCTACTTGGCCATTTTGCCCACTTAAGAACTCTGGATATTTCCCACAACCACCTCCGGCACCTTCCTGTTGGATTGCCCAAGGCATTGTGGGACATCCATGCGTCGGCCAACCATATTCGCCAACTGGAAAAGAATGACACTGCTTACCAATGGAACTTGCAGTCTCTGGACTTATCAAAAAACCAGCTGGAGCGAGTGGTCTTTATTAACAACACTCTACCAAATTTGCAGGTCCTTAACCTCAGCCACAACAAGTTCTGGACTGTGCCCACTAACATGCCCTACAATCTGGAGGTAGTGGACATCTCCCACAACTTCCTATTGCAGATCTTGCCAGGTACATTGGACCGCCTGCCTCGACTGTCTAAATTTTATTTGCATGGTAATCGCTTTTCCTCAGTGAGTGAGGGTGTGTTTAATAATTTGGAGAAACTGCAGCTCCTTACACTCGGGGATAACCCCTGGGCTTGTGAGGATGAAGAAAACATCACTCACCTGCTGATCTGGATGCAGCAGACCCCAGCAAAAGTTTTGGGGTGCCCTTGTTATATCAGACCCACATGTGGAGAAGCTCATCTGTCTACCAGCAGAACCTGGCACTCAGCCTCATACACGGAACCTCCACTGGGTGCTGATACTCGTGACTCCGGTCACCGGCCACCCATCCAGGTCGTCACCTCGGTTTATTTGTCCAAATCTGCACTGCTCAATTTGCCATTTAACCGGAGCACTGGGGATGTCACTGGGGCAGGTGAGCAAGCATTAACCAAAGGTGGGGGATTTCTGACTTCTACCTCCCTCACCCTTTCAACCCAGTCAAGCACAACAATCCGCACACGAAGCGCCAAGAAAGCAATACCTGGCAAAGCTCGCAGCACAAGTGTCCAAATTCATACATGCAACCTTCATACTGTCACTCTGAACCTTCTTGGCACAGCACTGATCTTCAGCACTTCCTGAACCTGCAGAATCACTCGTTTGGAGATTACCATTGAAGATAATAAAAAAAAAAAGAAATTCTTATATGAGGAATATCAAACAACGCTATCAATTTTTTGAGGTTTTAACCTCACACACTATTGGACTGTTGTGCCTCAAATGGGTAATCTACATAATATATATTGTCTGTCTGCTTGAAATAAACTGACCAGCCTCTACAAAATATAGTTGAATACTGTTTGGCTAAACCTAAATGCAAAACAGTCAAAACAATTGGTTTTCTTGGTGTGGAAAAATGAATGTTCTCGTAATATACTTCTCAGTCGACAGACCCTGTTGAATTTAAAGGTTTAAACAGTATACAACTTAAACGTCTATACTACAGTGACTTTGCAGAAAATGAAATATTGTCACATGACAATCATAAACCACCATTTCCATATCACCATGATTACTATTTAAAGAGCAGAATAAAGGAAGGACATGTTAATTGCCCTTAAATCTTTGTCATAAATGTACTTGCTCAGAAGACAACAACAGGGACTAAAGAGAAGCACTCAAGAAAAACACAGTCAAACAGTGGCCCTGACTGCAGGGAATTGAGGCATATAATATGGAGCTGTGAGCTGTGCTTGTACCAGCACTAACTGGATGTGATAAACAAGACCCAGGAGTCACCAATTTTTAGCTGGGTGCTCATACAGTACAAGAGTCAACAGGCCATTCCTCCATGAGCTCTGAACAAATGAAATCTGACACTCCACTGGAAGCTTCCCACTTACTCCTATCTGGCAAAAACTTAAAGATCATGCAAGCATCTGCTATTCGCTAAAGAGTCTGTAAAAACTGAAAGAAGGTGTTTCAACTAGGTTTAACTAGCACATATGTTTTCATACCGACAAAACCATTCTGTGTTTTATCTTAGAAATAAAATGATCAATCAGATGATCAAAAAATTGGGAAAGAATATCTCCACATCTACTACACGAGTGTAGTAGATGTCAACTGTGTAATGTAGTTTACCTGGCTGGAAGTATTTGCACTGTCCACAAATTTTCTCTTTTAATTTGTCATCTGACTCTGCCTTTTCTGATAAATCCTATAGAACTGGCCGAAAAACGATGCCAAGAAATGTTCACCAAAACAATTCAAAGAAAAGTTAAAAATAAAAAATAAAAAAATCAAGTGAAGCCATGTTTGGGAGCCATGCTTTTTTTCTTCAGTTTAGCACTGAGGCTATGCAGCTAATTAATCAGTAGTTAGCCAATATTAAACACAACAAAACCTTTCCACCTGCTCAAAATGTATCCAGGTCTTACAACAGTGCAGACCTTCTGATGTGGTTCATGACAGAGTATGAGTTACTGTAAAGTATAGAAACTTCCACACTACAAGCATATTTTTCAGAAAAGACTCAAAGATGAACAAAGCTGAATAGAATGACAAAAAATAAGAGATGTAGAATATGACACTTTTGTTGTAGGCACTTCTTTTACCAAACACTATTCTCTTGTGACTGTAATTATTTATCAGCCCTGAAAAAATAAATAGGCATAAGTAAGCCTTGATCTCATTAACCATCCCTCCCTAAAGATAGTGGGCATATCTAATAATAGACAAAGAAAGGAAGCATCCATCTAAAGCTGACATTGTGCAAAACAGCCTCAGAAATAAGGATATGCAGTTAGTCAATCTTTTTATCTCAGGAGATGAAGATAACGGTTTACATAACAAGCAAAGAAAGTTCTGTGCAAAGTTCACAAAAAGCAAGTATTTCGGATTATACAGAGACTGACAAAGGCAAGTAGCATTTTCACTCAACCACGATTCAAATTTACTCATGTTCTGGTGTTTTGTCTCACTAGCATGTAAAATTAAGATTACATAGCTCGTATAGTGCAAGTGGTGGCCACTCAGATGGCAAGCATGAATCTCACATCTGCTATGAGCCACTTCTGCAAACAAATGACTCAACAAGACAACTGGTTTATAAGCTACTATTAAAAAAATAAACAATTTAAATACAGAATTAACTGGTTGTCATTAATGTATACACACTCCCTCCAGAATGATAAGTCAAGATGACTGTGGGTCCACTGAATATGGTTAAAATGTTACCACATATCTTTACAGGCTTTACAAGCCACAGTTCTAATATCACATTGTTGCAGTGCAAATGATTTTATGCTTTTCTTTTAAAAGTACCATGTGATATACCTTTGAATTGTGCTATGATTTTGTACAGTCTTACGCAAAAGTTTGGCCACCCCTCAATAAATAACATATTTTGGTCATTTTTTAATTAAAAAGATGTGAACACAGTCTCTTTAGGACATGGAAAAAATTAACAATATTTTCGGCAAACATTAATGCATAGTTAATGCAAAACAAAGATGGCATTCTGGCAGAGATCACAGCTTACATACACTTTTTTTAAAGTCAGCTAAAAGTCTTTCAAGTACTTAGGATTTTCTCCCATTCTTCCTTGCTTCTAGTTCTGTAATATTCCATCTTGCATGCACAGCCTACAGATCTCCCCACAAATATTCAATGATGTTTAAATCAGGGGATTGTGATGGCAATTCCAAAACCTTCAGCTTGCATCTCTTGAGGTAGTCCATTGTGGATTTTGAGGTATGTTTAGAATCATTGTCCTGTTGTAGAAGCTCCTCCTCTTTTCAGCTTCAGCTTTTTTACAGATGGTGTGATGTTTGCTTCCAGAATTTGCTGGTATTTAGCGGAATCCATTCTTCCTTCCACCCATGCAATGTTTCATTTGCTACTGGCTGCAACACAACCCCCAAAGCCTGATAGATTGACCCCCATGCTTAACGGTTAGCAAGGTTTTCTTTTCATGAAATGCTGCTCATTTTTTTCTCCAAACATGCCTTTGCTGATTGTGGCCAAAGAGTTAAATTTTAACTTCATGTGTAGTTGTGTATAGATCTGAGAAGTTCTCTATGAGAGAATGGTCTCACCTTGACCTCCAAAGTTTGGACTTAGTGCCCAAACATTTGCATAGTGCCATAATAATGTTTTGTTTTTGTTTTTTATTACAATTTTGCATAAAATGTAATTATGAATCAATGTTTGCTAAAAATACTGTTTTTCCCCATGTCCTATAGAGACTGTATTAACATCCTTTCAATTACAAAATCACCAAAATCTGTTTGGGGTGGCCAGACTTTTGCATAAGATATGTGGTAAGCAGTAGGTTAGTGGTATTTAGAAGTGAAGTGAAAATTAGTTGTGTCCAGTCATTGTGAACAGACTCAAACCCACACAGTGCACCAGAACAAAATGTGATTAACTTTTTATGAAACTTTTTGTGAAAATTTTGCTGATTAACACACATGATACTCGAAACAAAATAAAATTTCTTACCTGCGAGCAATGTAATAAAAGACAGGATTGCCGTTCTTAGATGTTCCTGCCTGGTAAAAGATGTTGAGTGTCTTTAGAGCTTTAAATTCTTCTTTTTCATGGACTTGGTGCCTGGGGGTAATAAAAGACTTTTCAGGATGGTGATTTATCTGGTCTCAGTAACAGTTTTTATAAACAGTTTAAGGGTAACAGTTGTACTATTTGAGGACTATAAGGAGATAAATCCTAACTGCTCATATAAAGTACTTTCACAATGCTCTAGCGTTATGATGAAGTATAAAAAGTGGCATTCCTTCTGATAGCAAAAACAAATTAAAATCAGAGAAAATATAAACAGAATTCAACATATTCTGATTAGAAATATCTTGCAAGGGAATTTAGAGTGCACTATTTAATGCTCAGTTAAACAGGATGACGCCTAATAATGGCATAATGAATCTTATTATACAGGCTCTACAAAATGCAGGCAAACCACTCATTGAATTTGAATGGGAAGGTATCCCAGAAGTGTGTCATTATTTTCATATAACGTGTGCTGCAGATGAATAACATCCGCTGTCATGGGAACGGGTTTTGTGTTTCAGATTTGCCATGTCATACAGTGAGGAACATAAGTACTTGAACACCCTGCGGTTTTGCAAGTTCTTCCACGTGTAGGTGCATTCCCACTGTGAGACAGCATTAAAATAAAATTTTTAAAAATCAGGAAATCACATTGTTATTTTTAAAGGTTTTTTTGTATTGCACTGCTGCACATATGTATTTGCACATCTGGCATTCTGGCTCTCGAAGATGTGATACTCTGCCTTTAAAAAGTCCACCTCTACTCCACTCATTAATCTAAATTAGTAGCACCTGTCGGATCTCTTTAAAGACACCTGTCCACCCCACAGTCAGGCAGACTCCAACTACTATTATGGGCAAGACCAAAGAGCTGTCAAAAGACACCAGAGACAAAATTGTGGACTTCAACAAGGCTACAAAGCAATTGCCAAGCAACTTGGTGAAAATAGAAGCTCAAGAAAATGTAAGAGGCTAAAGACGACTGTTCGTCTCCTTTGGACTGGGGCTCAATGCAAGATCTCACCTCGTATGGTATCACTGATGATAAGAAAAGTGAGGGATCAACCCAGGACTACATGGGAGGAGCTGGTCAATGAAATGACGAGAGCTGGGACCACAGTAGAACTCTACACCGTCATGGTTTCAAATCATGCAAGGAAGGTTCCCCTGCTCCAGTCATCACATGCCCAGGCCCATTGCTAATGACCATCTGGATGATCCAGAGGAAGCATGGGAGAAAGTCATGTGGTCAGATGCGACCAAAGTAGAACTTTTTGGTCTAAACTTCACTTGGAGGAAAAAGAAGAAGAGTTGCATCCCAAGAACACCATCTCTACTGTGAAGCATGGGGGTGGTAACATCATGCTTTGGGGATGCTTTTCTGCGAAGGGGACAGGACGACTGCATTGTATTAAGGAGAGGATGAATGGGGCCATGTATTGTGAGATTTTGGCAACAACCTCCTTCCCTCAGTCAGAGCATTGAAGATGGGACATGGCTGGGTCTACCAACATGACAATGACCAAAAGCACACAGCCAAGAGAACCAAGGAGTGGTTCCGTAAGAAGCATATCAAGGTTCTGGAGTGGGCTAGTCAGTCTCCAGACCTAAATCCAATAGAAATCTTTGGAGGGAGCTGAAATTCAGATCTTTTTTTATGAAATGCACCTACAATGTGAAATTCAGACTCCATGATTTCTAAGTGGCAGAACTTGCAAAATCACAGGGTGTTCACACACTTATGTTCCTCACTGTATGACTCCACCATTAGCATGGTTAGGAAACCTGGACAACGGTTTCAATATAAAGGTTTATACTTTCTGCAAATATGAGAGAGCTGGGCACAGCCCCAATTCAAAGACTGCAATACAATGGATTCAATAGATATTCTGAGTTTATTTTCTTGTTTTGCCACAGATCCATATAATAAGCAGGATAATATATTACGACGGTCAGAATAATTTCTGACCGGGCGAAGAAGAGCCTGATGCAAAGCGAAGACAGACATTTTTTTCAATAATGGCTCAGATTGCCTCACAATACATTATTACTTGCATATGTGTAATGATAACTAGAACAAAGTGCTAATCCCAAGCTAAATTCCTTCCAGCACAAAATTTTCAATTCCAGTTTGTGTTCTTACAATTTACTTCCTCTTTATGAAAGAAACCTTGAGGTGTGAAAATTTGCATCTGCAAACATTTAAATTTCTCTGATTTTAAAGCCCCAGATAACTTAACAGAATGGCTAAAAATGTAGCAAGAGAAGAAATACCTTGTCATGAACTCCTCAAACTTTGAGCTTGTGAGGTTGAGACTGGACCAGTGAGTGTCAGCTACCGGCTTGTGCTCAGGGGGGCCCAGGTAGGCCAAGAGGGTAGCCATCTTATCAAATGGTCTTCTACCGACAGCCTTGTGGTCTCTACCAAAAACCAATAAGTCCATTGATTTATTATCATCCTGTTTATAATACTAAAACAACTCTAAAGCTATAAAGCATGAATGAAAAAGTAAATTAAGACTAGAGTTTTTTGTTGTAATGAATGCAAAAGTTATTTTAACATTGTTTATTAAAAAGCAGAAATGAATGCAGACTTGACAGCTTGGCACAAACATTTAAAGGAAGTGGAAGGAAGATGTGTCAAACTGGAAGAAAGTTTAAGACAGAGGGCATTAAACTTCCTCTGAGCTCAGTGGTGATACTTTAATCACTCTCAGTATTTAGTACAACCAACAAAGTCACTAGTCATTAGCCAGTGTGTTACCATACCGGTTGCTGGAAAGGTACTGGCCAATTCGCTCCTGATTGTTCCAGAGCAGGCGGTGGAGGGCCAGCACATTTCCATCACTAATGAAGGACAAGCTGTGGTTGACTGAGTCACTAGGAGGCGAGTCAGAGGCAATATCCAAGAAAAATCTGTAGAAGAACATAAAAATAATTTGGTCCTTGATTTAAAAAGAAACATCAGTTGTTTAGAGCTGCTAAACAAAGTAGCCAGACAGACCTTCTTGCTGCATCAAAGTTGCTTTTCACAAAATCATTAAAAGGCCTCATATGTTCTTCCTTAGTAAAAAGGACGTGATTAGCAATACTCTGGAGAATCTAAAAAAAACAAAAGAAGAAATAGTAAGACAACGCATCACATCAATAACTTTCTTTTTCAAAAGAAGGTAAGGTGCTGCAACTTTTCCTTGTTGTTACATCTCATACCTTAGACATGAGCTTGAGGCCTCGCTCAATTTGAGGATGTGGCTTCTTGTCTAGGATGCCTGCCTCGTATGGGGACACTATAGCTGGGTTGATGAAGCGCAGGAACATGGCACTGCCTACAGCACCAATACTGTTCTGAGGGAAACGCTGACTGACCACCTGTATGTACACATAGTAGGTAGAGGGGGGTGAGGGAGTGGGAAGCAGGGGATAGGATAGAACATGACACAGAAAGACAATGGGATGTCAAATGAAACCAACAGGTCTCACCCAATACAACTCTGAATGGCTAGCATTTTGTATAATTGACTTAGTATGAGAAAAAAGGAAGAGAGAAATGCAAGACAATGAGAGAAAACTTTTTTAAAACCATGAACAGTACAAACAGAAAGCTTACAGTGTTTACCATAAATGAGGTGGAAAAAGAAGACTGAATGGAAATACAAAATCACTGAAAATTTGAGTGAAACACAGCTCAGTGAATCTGCAGTAAAGAGCAAAAGACAGTAAGGCACTCTGTTCCGCCCCATCACCTTGCATAATGGGAAACATGCAGGTGAATATGCTCATCTTAGCCATCCAAACACCTTACATAACAGCCGTCAACACCAGCGCGCGAGTGCAAACACACACACACACACACACACACACAATACAAAGACAAAAACAGAACCCACACACAACTCAATCATTGTGGACACCATGATTCTACTGTATGTAGCCCATAACTTTGATCCAAGTTATTAAGCCCCTTTTTCAGATTACTAAGGGTATTATAACAACCTGACAAGCTTTCGGGCGCCACAGCCAACAATAGCTTGCATTTTAATTAGAATTGATCCGGTCATCAGATAATGAATTGCCATTTAAATAGCTGTGACAAATGGTCTTTGATTGTTTAGTGTATGCAGCTATTAAAATACAAGACTAAAGTGACCAAACTGGCTAATCAGCTTTATTGCTCCACAGCGGTCAATACTTCATTGCTCCCAAATGAAGATAAACAGCTCAAACAGGCAAAAAAAGATTCTGTTACCCTCTAAACATATTAATGCCACAAATGTCCCCTGCTTTCATCTATTTTCATGTGTTTCCCTCAATATTTTGTAATAACTGGCAAACTGATCAAACATGTTGCCATATTTTACACGTTAAAAAGCACAACAATCAAAACAAGTTGCATAAATCATTAAATGCATGAATTACTCTAGTCACATATTGCCATATCTACAAAGATTCTGAATTGTTAATAATACATATTTCAATGGAAAAGGCTTACAAAGAACATTCATCGTTAGATGGTTCTTGACATTTTGGTTATAGGTACAACAAATAACACAAAAGTCAATTTGCCACAAATGACATTGTGAAAATAAAAAAAGTGACTTGACCATAGAAGGCAATCATGCAGTTCCCCAAGTGGCAAGATGTGCATACTCGATACTGTGAAAATGAAATATACAACATTTACCACCCCTTCAAAACTGTGAAAATGTTCAAAACTCTCACACAGCACATGCATTTCTGTATGAGGAGAAGTGAATGTATAGACCCAATTACCAGCGTTTCAACACAAGCGCATGCTTTATCAACATTGCACACCAAGTGTAAGGTCATTGGTGGTTTTATATGCCACACACAACCTAACGGTTGAGGCCAGAGCAAGTTGACAGTTACTGGAATATTACCAATTAAAAGTTTATAAATAAAAATTAAGAAGGAATTGTTGCATGTAGGGATTCATCAATGTAGAGTTTTTGTAACTGTCTAATTTTTATCCTTCTTGGCAAACAGAGTTTTTGTGTTTCATAAGTTCTTATTTTCAGTTTAGACATATCACTAAGTTCTAATTCCATTTCATCAAGTGTTTGGTCATTCAAATTTTCTTTCAACCAGTAACTCACCACTACCTTTTTTACATTTTACAAAATTTCAGGATACTGTGCCATGACTTTCATTCAGAATACCGGCAAAGTTGATTTAAACTTGATTTAAAACACATTTAAAAAAAAAAAAAAGAAAAAAAGAAATTGTACCAGGGACCACTGCTCTAAAGTACTTGCTTATTCCAATCCACATGTCTACTTCTTTGGCCAGAAAGTCCAAGTCTAGATTTATTTCCTTTGTACATAATATGTGACAAGGAAAGTATATTAAAATACGACATTACAGTTCATTCCTCATTCAGGTCAATATATGTTTTGTAGTAGTAAGTCAAGGCCTTGTAGTGTCATCATCACTCTTTCAATTGATGACCCAATGAAGCTTCTAAAATGAAAAAGAAAATCATCTCTAAACTTACGCTGGACTTACTTGACAACTTGGTAGAACCTGATTCAAATTTAGACCTTGGTTCTTCTCCTGGTGTGCAAGGAATTCCATGGCAGAGGAGGTTTCTCCTCAGCAATGGAGAACACAGAATGGTAAAGCTCATCTGTATGGCATGATACAGACAGATGGAAAAGCTTGACCAGTCCCAATAATACACCACAGAACTAGCCCACTCGTATCACAGAAAGGATCTGGATACTGGTGATCCACAGAGCTATACTGTTTCAACCATGACTTTGGTGTTAGAAAGTGGTTAGTAAGGCCATGTCGTAAACAAAATTGTGCGCACTGTTGCTTATGAAAATGCTTTGAGGCACAAGAAAAGTTTTTAAAATAATAGAACAAAAATAATTGCGGCTTTCCGGAATGAATAAATCAACCCAAAAAATGGTGGCTATGAAAAAAAAATGTTCTGGGAGACTTACGGATTTTTTGTTTTCCTTTTTTTCTTTAACAGTGGCTTTATTCAGTAGGGAGTGGCAAGTAGCCTACAGGGCAGAGATGGGCACAGAAAGATCACAGTAGCAGCTACACAACAAACAGTGAGCACAGCGAACATAGCCATTGTGATTACACATGCACACAAGTACACACGCGCACCAATTTTCAACTGATTGACTTTCTACTTAACGTTCAAATAAATGTGTCACAAACTATGAAAAATAACATTTCTATTTTCTGCATAAGTGAAACCGTATTTAAAAGGCCCATTTAATGAAAAATGACTCATGTTTTTTCTTTTTCACACATTTATTTTACCTAAATAACAATAATAATAATAATCTCCCCTGATTTTATCCCCAGTCACTGGGGATCAGGGCGAGCACATGAAGCCACCTACGACTTCTTTTTAAACCATTGCAACTCCATTGGATAATATTACGTGCATGCTGGCTAGCTTTGCGCTGAGTGACTGGGTAGAAGAAGCTCTATTGGAATCCCGGCCAATGAATGACTGTAGCACCATTGGAACAGAAACCATGAATCTTCCAATCAGCTCTCAGTCCGTCATGCCACTTAGGAACCCCAGTTTTTAAAAAATATTTAAGAGTTAATTCACAAGCAGAATAATTTGCTGTTACATTTTTCCCCCAATGACACTATTTTTGAGTAACTATCCTGTGAATGGACAAAAAAAGCAATGGGCTCTCCATGAAAGGAAGAGGCATAGGTTGCGGAACCATTAGACAAAGGAAGTGACAGCACCAATAATCTTCAAATGTGACATCAGCATCTCCAACAACTCTGAAACATGTCCACAAGCAGCAAATTCCTGAATTTAATTATTTTCTGCTTCTCTGGATAGGATGTAATCAATTCCCTAAAATAATAAATAATAATAAATCATTATCCTAATACTTACTCTGACTAGATCAGTGGTTCGCAAACTTTTTTTGCTGGGCCACCCTTTGGTAGAATTTTTTGTTCCCATGCCCCCCCATCCCCAAAAAAGGGATATACATACACATTTTGTCCATTGAAGTTTATTTCACACATAGTAATTAATATAAACCTCAACCCATTATAATGGTCAAATCGCAACCATTTTTTTAACAGAAGTGTACTGCCATAAACTGCAGACTGTAATAAGAGTAACAGGTTTGGAATTGGAAGTA
>JBBIGC010000001.1:24032369-24054388 GCA_037576955.1 Lepidarchus adonis
CTGAAATACTTGCTGATGATTTATTGGCCCAAATGAAATCTGTTGTTAAAAAGGCTAAATGCATTTCATTGGCTTTGAATGAATCCACAGAGAACACTGATAATGCCAAAGGAAACTGGAAATATTCAAAAGTGACATACA
This sequence comes from Lepidarchus adonis, assembly GCA_037576955.1. Lineage (NCBI taxonomy): Eukaryota > Metazoa > Chordata > Actinopteri > Characiformes > Lepidarchidae > Lepidarchus > Lepidarchus adonis. The sequence continues at coordinate 24,032,511 of JBBIGC010000001.1, forward strand.
GGAGGGGGCCCTGCTACACTTCCCAAAACTGAAATGTCAAGCTTCACAATTATGTGAAACCCGGTTTGGAGATTTCCTTCTGGGAAAACAGGTCTTGCTGTGTATTGAAAATCCATTCCTGGTGAAAAATTTGACAGAATTTTCAAATGAAGCACTGAAGGTCTGCCCATGGGCTAGTGCTGCTTCTCTTCAATCAGAGCTGAGCTTCAGGAAAACCTTGCACTTGCACAGCCTTTTCAACGATGACTGTGGTGAAGAACAAATACAGGAGTACACTCACTAATGAACACTTACTCCAGTGCCTACGCCTGGCCCTCATACCTTTTGTGCCAAAGTTTAAAGAACTAGTGGCACAAAAAAAACTGTCAATTTTCACACTGATTAAGACAGAAGACAATCATTTGTGCATAGTTCAAAAGTTTCTTGTGGGTTTACTTTTTTTGTTCTAATATTGGAAATACACCATCACTGTTTCAGACCCCGGAACGATTGGAAATTTGGTGAGTGGACCTTTTGAGTTTTTAGTTGAGTACCCCTGGTCTAGATGCTTATGGGGTAAAGAAACAAAAATGATTAGCTAGATAATCATTTGCATACCATATCCTTTTGCAACATCACTACTACAAATCTTGAATGAAAGTATTAACAAGCTAAATTTTGTGAACAGCAAACAGGTACATGAGCTAAACCTGTGCCATGTGAGTTTGTGGGAGGTCCTACTTGAGAAAGAGTTGAGATTTGGCCTCCATCAGCTCCACTCCATCTCCCTCCTCAGGCTGCAGAGGCAGGCCAGCCAGCAGAGACACCACTGCCTCCATACTTGCCTGGTCCAGGTCCCTATGCAACAGACACACCAAAAAGCACAAAAAGTGTCATTAAGAGCACTGAAAGACTAAACAGCTGGGAAGAATTATTCTAAGATTCAGGAATGGTACCGTGTGAGATATTTAACATCGTCATCTGCTGCTTGATTGGAGGTTCCCATCACCCAGTCAGTCAAATATTCCACCATCTTATTCCTGAAAGAGATAACATGGAAGTGGAACTAAACGTTATGATCTCATCGAGGAAGATAAGATTCGCAATTTTATGATCTCATCATTAAACACCAACAATACATGCCCATAAATTACCTTATAACCCAGCACAGATTGTCTTTCAGTAATGAGATTGGTTAAAAGGCACGCTCCCAATAAAGGTAATGAGAGAGTCTCTTAATTATCTACCTTATTCGTCTTAACCTAGCAACAAACAGTTGCTTAAAAATAGAGCAGCCACATAGTATTGCTACTGTAAAAAACTATTAAAATAACATTTAAGAACAGTATCTTATCCTTACAACATTAGAAGCAAGGAAGGTAAAACAAAAAGACAAAAATCCCTCCATTATAAATCAACAAATCTGTCTACCTCAGCTGCAAATGGAAACATTTTCTATTTTTGAGACATTGTGCAGCTTTGTGCTGCAATTCCATAAATACTGCAGAGAAGCCAGCTGCCATTCTCCAGAACATGGCTAAATGAATGAAAATGGATTAGGACAAACCAATCCAAGTCCAAGAGAAGTGACTTTTCCACTAATTTGTCCACTAAGACACCAGTGTTCTAGTTTCAGTGTTTGTTTTAATCTGATGTGATCTACTGATATTGCACTTAAGCAAAAAGAGCAGTTAAGACATTTTTACTTCTGCAAATGTCACATTTCCATTGAGGAAATACCACTTGTATATTTACTGCACACAACAATAACAAGTTAAGAGCTTTTGTTGAAATACAGCAATGAGAACATTTAATGTACCTGAATTTCATCTCTTGACAGAAAGAGAGATCATCCCTGCGCTCCATCATCACCTCCACTAACTGGCACAGCTTTGTTTTGATCTGAATCGCATGGACCCCGTTTCCTAAAATGCGTACATACCTGTGGGAGAGTTCAGATATATACCACAAGAATACATTATGGACAATACAAAACACGACAATTCTGCCAGGAAAAGGTACATATGAAACTGTATCTGCCTGGAAAAGGTACATATGAAACTGTATCTGCCTGGAAAAGGTACATATGAAACTGTATCTGCCTGGAAAAGGTGCATATGAATCTGTATCTGTCCGATATTTTAGTACACTTGCTAAAAAGTAGGGTGTCCTTAATATGTGTTTACTGTTCATCTACTTCCAAAAATTTGCTGCATTTGTCCTTCTGTAAGGAACTTAAACTAATGAGGATTAAAATTATTTGATGTTTGTATATGCAGATAACTTTTCAAAGCACTCTGAAACCCTGAGTTTTAGAATTTGTCCTTGAAATCCAACACAAATAATTTTTCTTTTTACTAAATCATGATATGAAGAACCATGTTTTCATAGTCTTAACAATTCCTTTAGTTACATTGAATGGGTTTGTATTTCACATTTGTATGATGCATCATCGAAAGAAATGACAAAATATCCAGCATGTCTTCACAGTCTCTGTATCACTTGACAGTGATTGTAACTTTTCCTTTAGGTGACCATTAATGTCCTTTATCTTTTCATGAAATATGAAAGAGCATTTCTATTTAGAATTCTGATTGCTATTCATTGTTTTCGAGTGCCTAAAATTATCTGCATTTACAAACATATCAAATCATTGTAATTAATCATTATTAATATATCTTCATTTATATAAGCATTCAATCAAAATCTGACTTAAGTATACAGTGCAATTTAATAAAATAATATACATAGAGCATAAGAAGAGGAGGTCTGACCTGACCAAGTTGAGCATCATGGTCTCAATGCTGGCCTGGCCCAGATGTTCAGAGCTGCCCTCAGTATGACTGTCTAGCAAGTTCTTCATAATGGCAATAGTCTGCTCCACAAACAGCGTGTTTGTGTCTGTGATAGGTACCTAAAAGTACACAGACAGAAAAGGGGCCACTTTTCAAAAAACACTTTCTGAAAATTTGAAAAATCTTGATATTATAACTCTGACTTCTTCTTCAAAATACAATCCACGTTAAAAAACACAATCCAATTAAGGGCCATTAGCGGTCTACATGTGGTGCAAGTGTAAGATTAGTTTCTTGCTAAGTATAAAAACAGTTAATGTTACTTACCGGCCCCTGGGCATCAAAGAAACGCCCTATACTGTTGCGCAGTTTGGTGAAGAGCATGGGGTAAAGGGCAGGACTCAGCTCCAAACCCACCAGATCTTTAACATTGGTGCGGATCTGCAGGCCCACCTTCTCATGCGTGCAAACCATGAGGGACAGAAGCCGCTCCAGGAACCTGCTGAGAGGCATCTCACTGTTCACCTCACAAGACGCCATAGAAATCATGGAGCCCTTGCGCTCACTCAGTGGGCCCATGGGGGGACTGTAGGTCCCTAGGCTAGGTGTACTACGTTGCTGCAGACACACACCACCCAGAGCACACAGGAAACCGGTCATGTTGATCCACTCCTGAGGGGAAAGAGAGTAGAAGTGTATTGAAGAGATGCACTAAATAAAGGAGAATTAACACTGGACTTTATTCCTGACATTAGTGAGTATCTGTCCTACAACCAGAATAAATAATACTAGCAATATTGCCAATTATTTGCTGTACAATTAGCATAATACAAAAATGAAATTAACAGAATTACTCACTTGGCCATCTTCAACTTTGTTCTTAGGATGATTTAGAATTTGCTTTGTTGCTTGCTCCCATTTAGCATGTGTATCTTCCCAAGCCTAGTTAGTAACACAATAATGGAGTAAAATTTAATTTTTTTTTTTTAAAGAGAAAAACTGAACATTCAGAATCTAATACTATTGCTCTGCCTCACCTCTATGTTACCAGCTGTAGGATGCTCTATCCTCCTCAGCAGAGCCATCACTCTCTTTTGCAAGGTAGAGCGACCTACATATACAACAAAATTGTCATTAACTTTGTAAGCAGACATATTGCACACCAGAAACCCTATTCGATTTAAACTAATTCAACTGGATTTCTATCCTATTTTTTTTCACACTGACCTGTGGCCATCATATTGCTGACTGAGGCCAACTCCATAAACGTGTTATAATTGGGCAAGACGTTATGTACAGGCAGCTCATCCACGCTGCAGCGGATATCTGCTTCTTCACACAGATGCCGGAAGCAGGACATGGCCACCAGTACAGCCTCTGCATCGGGACTCCACAGGAACGAGTACAGACACACCTCAAGCTTAGTCTGAGCTTGCCTGCTGATGGGGATCAAACTGCCCTGTGTGGCACTCTCCTGCAGGGATTTTCAGATGATGGTTTGTAAAACACCCTCCAAATCCAAAACCAGATCTACTCAATCCTTTGTATCATTCCAGCACACATTACACAACTTGTAATTGCTTTAATTGAATTCAAATGTGCATAGCAGTGCCCTCTTCTGGTCAAAGATTAAAATGCATTCAAGTTTGTGGAATACGAAACATTTTGGAGATTTACACACTTAACGGGCCTGGCAATTAACAACTGAGGTGAACTGGTGCATGGGACCTTTAAAGGAAATAGTTGTAAGTGTGGGAGGTGTGCGTGCATACTTTGTTCTTCAAGAGGAACTTGTTCCTGAAGATGAGAATCTCCCTCAGCCACTTCAAGATCTCTGTGCTATTGATCATTTGGTGGCCAATAAGCTTCTTACAGATGAGGAACAACACCTGTGAGCTAAGAAATGCAGATTCAGAAGATGATCAAACTGGCATACCACTCTAACTCTTATAGCTGGCATAAACCATACTAATGACACCATTCAAGTAACTAACCTGATGTCCCAGAAGGTCTCAATAGGTGCATCAGGGTTCCACAGCTCAATGGTCTCAGGCTGATGCAACACCAAAAGTGCCTGAGGGACAAATGAGACACTATTAGATATACTCCAGATATCTTCATAGCCCACACGTCACCATCTTTAGCGTCAGCACAAGAGCAAAGACTAAGAACAAAGGTAAGTTAATACCTCCATGGCTTCCTGAGACAGCTCTGAAGTATGTGTAAGGGGAACAAGCTGGACCAGGCCTATGATGAGTTCAGCTGTGCTGTTCTGGATCTCCTGGCCCGGTTTACCTGGGTTCTGACAAAACACAAACACACACATTGTCTCTGGTTCAGGAGAAGCTTGACACAAGCAATGCGACATCTGCAGCCCATATCTAGAATTCGTCTGTGTGTAGTGGCTGGTGATGCACTGACTCCAGTCTCAGTCCACTCCTTGTGAAGCTCCCCCAAATTCTTGAATGGATTTTGCTGGGCAATTTTGTCCCATTCCTCCTGACATAACTGGTGTAACAGAGTCAGGTTTGTATGCAGCCTTGCTCTCACACATCTTTTCAGTTCTGCCCACAAATATTATGGGATTAAGATAAGGGTTTTGTGATGGCCACTCCAAAGCATTGGCTTTGTTGTCCTTAAGCCACTTTGCAACCAATACTGCGGTTTGCTTAGGGTCACTGTACATTTGGAAGACCCATTTGTGCCCAAGCTTTAACTTCCTGGCTGATGTCTTGAGATGCTGCTACAATATTTCCACACTGTTCCTTCTTAATGATGCCATCTATTTTGTAAAGTGCACCAGTCCCTCCTGTAGCAAAACACCCCCACAACATGATGCTGCTGCCCCCATACTTCACAGTAGAGATGGCGTTCACAGGCTTAAAGGCTTCCCCCTTTTTTCTCCAAATGAAACGATAGTCATTGTGGCCAAACAGTTCAATTTTAGTTTCATCAGTCCACAGGACATGTCTCCAGAAAATAGGGTCTTGTGAAGCAGCTAATTACATGCTTACAGATATAGTGGAAAAAACTTTTTAGTCAAGGCTTAGGGCAAAGTGGATTTGGAAACTGCAATATATAATATACTGAATAACAAGATAAATGTATGATTTTTAAAATTTCTTAAATTGAGATGCATTATCAGAAGAAGAAAAAGAACAGATTTCTAGACGTCCAATCCTCAGACAATGAATCCTGCAGTGTACTTACATGTAGCATTAGTTTAGGGTCAGCATGGATGAGTTTCACCAGAGCCAATAAGAGAGAGCGAGAGTCCAGATCTGCAGATTTTTCCTTAAACTTCAAACTAGTCGTCATCTTTTCCTTGAATGTCAGACTCTGTAAAGGAAGACTCATATATATACTCTACTTCATCCAAGTACAGCAAGGAACATACGGTCACTGTGCAGGTCTTGCAAAGCATTAAAAATGTAATTGTGAAGCCTTGCTTTTAGATAATGGTCTGAATTGTTGATTATGTGAGTGCTTAGACGGTTGGGCTTTTGATTTCAGCTAGTTACATAGTCAAGAACTGACAGTCATATTCTGTGTAAAATGAATACGATATCAGGCATATTTTGTGCAAAATTTATATAGTAAATATATTTTACTATCTAGCCACAACCATTCAGTTCCACATTTATAAGTTAGAAACTGGTTGCTATGAACAAAGATGTGGAATATATATGTCTTACTGGGGTCATCCTCAATGGTGCGTGGGCAGTGAGGCTCTGGACAACTCGGGCCTGTGTGTCTGCAAACATGGTACGCAGCTCTCCTGAGTAGCAGTAGATGGCATCGATCTTTGGCCACCAGTCCAAGTGAGACTGTTAGTCAGAGGAGGACATAAAATGGAGATCGTAACACAGACCATATAGTCTTGCCTGCTACTAAGATACTGCATACATGCTCAGCTGATTATAGAGATGCAAACACCAAATTTTAACTTTTCTTGAACAAATCGCTAAATGTCAAAAGCATCTTTTCACGACTTTGTTCAATAAAAATGGGCAACAAGTTTCACGTCATAAGCCTTCATCCCTAAAATAATTGTCAGATTATTTTGAATTGAATACATAATTTCTTTCTGCCACAGTCAAACTGAATATGAATAAGATCTGCCTAATGACAAAGCTCATTCAGAGAGACTACATGACCGTTACTGACAACTGTTAAGAGCAGTGTGACATTTCGGGTATCACTCACATTAGTGATGATTTTGTTCAAAGAGTTGACCAAGACGAAATGGAAGGTTGGAGGGGAGGTGGAGGCCAAACAAACCTGGAAGAAATTGAAGAGATGCTTATTCAGATAATCACACCAATAACATGGTGTTGATCATTAGTAGAGAAACAATGGAGATCTAAAAATATCAGTTACAAGTACACTGACAACGGCAAACAGCAGTTAGCATTCAGCTACGTTCACCCACACCTAGTCAAATGAGCTCTTAAAATTCACCAGACAAAAAATCATTTTCAAATGAACAACCTTGACCAGCTCTATACAGCATGCAAAGCTAATATTAGTCATAAACGTGAGAACCACAGGTGAGTAAGCCCAGTGAGAGTTAGGCTGACCTTGAAGTGCTGGTTGTTGTGTGGGTTGATACGGAAGCAGGACACAAAGCAGTCGATCATCAGGTCCACGTCAGCACTCTGACACCCAGTGCCTCGTGAGAATGGCTTAGTGGGGTTGAACAGGAGAGCCTGAGCAAAAACATGGAGAAAGGTAGCACATACCCAGATTCTCAAAACAAATGAGGATAAAAAAAAATCTCACCCATGCTTACTTTGAGGTCTACTACAATAGACTGCACCAGGAGAAAGATGACAGAATGATCCTCCCAGTTAATATACGTGGAGGCTTTGCACAGTTTGACACAGGCAATGGCTGCACTCTCAGTCAACTGCTTGCTGCTACCATGGCCTGCCAAGGCCTTCCTCAGACTCTCCAAGAACAATTTCTGCAAGGTGACAAAACATTCAGATGAAATTGGGAGTGTGAATGAGCAACCCCCCTAAAATGAGCCTAAAATACAAACATTATAAAGTAAACTATAGGATAAAAACACAAAATAAAACTGTACTTCAACTACATCTAAGATTGAGGCTTCTGTGTTAAAGAATCCACCATCTTTCAATCTTAAGAAAAGAAACCTGCTAATTGGTCTAGAACAGAACCAAAAGAATGAGTGATAGAGATCAAGAGAGGACATTTGCCTTGTTGGCCTTGCTGTCCTCCACTACTTCTTTGGAGATGCTCTGTGTGATCTCAGGACAGAGGATGAGAAGAATGATTTGCAACGGCCATACAGCTGCTTTCCTCTTTGCACTCTCTGCAAAACTGTCCACTAGGTCAAACAGCTTCTCTGCAGAATCTGTTTCATAGAGGACAGAGAGCAAATAAGCTTTTAAAAAGATGACCCTCCATAGAACCTACAAGCAAACATCCCAAGCATCTCTGTTGGGTTTAATAATGACAATACAATACAAAATGTAAAAAAAATCATAAACAAATATTTCAATCAATTTAATACTAGATCATGCCCCTCAGTCTGTATTAAGGGTCTATTTTCTGTATTTTGTAGAAATGTCTCAGTGATAAAATCTTTACTATTTTTTTTTTTTTTTTTTTTTTTTTAACTGAACTGAATTTCAAATCAATTCAAAAACTGCAGCATAAGTACATTTCCAACATTACATCCCTAATGGAATTTATTCACATTTTTCACATTTCACTCACCAGCCATATCAGCCTGCGGTCTCTGATATAGCATAGTAAATTCATCTGGGTAATACTCCACCCAGTTCCAAAAAGCCTAAAGAACACATAGATGAAGACAAATTACTCTTCAATCATTTATGGAAACAAACAAGCAAAAAACAAACAAAAATACCTTTTCCAAACTGTTTATGACTGAAAGTTGTGCAGGTTTCTTTAGTGCTTTGAATTTTAGCACAGTTTCTGCAGAGACACACAAAAATGTATGACTTAAGAGATGAAAAAAAACATACTCTGATCTTCTGTAATAAAGCATAAAAGTTTGAATTACCTTGCAGTAATCTTTTTAATTTGGCACAGTCCACATTAATGTACTGAATGAGTTCTATGTCATGAACATCCACTGTGTCCTCTGTGCATACAGTGAGCTCCTGCAACCTATGGGGATAAGAGACAAATAGAAGTTTCAACTTGATTAGATTAATTTACTAGTCCCATTCTACCCATTCAATAAAAAACCTATCACAGATTTTCAAACTGTAGTCCTACATGAAAGACAATTTAAGCGTCAGATGCAGAACATGTGGGTGTCTTTTTTTTTACCCGAGTTTCAATTTTACAAGCCAAAACTCATAAAATATTCACAAATAATGTGTTAAAACTAGAAATTAAATGGCACACAATTAAAATAGCTTTTAGGAATATGCTATAGGCGTTACAAGAGTCTATTTACCACAAACTGCATTCTGTGAAGGAAGATGCCATATACTGTATTTCTCCAAAAATAGGCCAACCCATTCTATAAGCCACAGAAAATGCTCATTTTTATTTTAACTCTAAGATAAGCTGCCCCATGTTATTAACCACAGTATTCCTGAATTTACCAAGCTGAAGTAAAAGCATCTCATTTGGCCCCTGGAGGCCTCTGCAACTCTATACCGGTAGTGACATAATACCGCAGTTGAGCATGAACAATTTGAACTTACTGATCTCATGCCGCAATGCAAGAACTACGCTGCAGAATTTAAGCTTTCATGAAGCAACGTCTGCAATATCCAAGAGATAGTGATGAAAGCATATCCAACATCAGCAACAGAAAAGCAGCACAAATAGAGATGTTTACGGATCTGATGGTATCTTTGCTGTGCTTTTCAAACTGTTTATTGCTGCAGTAAACAGTACATTTAAATTCAATTAATTCTATGGGCATGTCATCTTTTTGTACTGAATTATACTTAGCGCAGGGGTGCCCACACTTCTCTTGAGCTACATTTAAAATGACCAAGTCAAAACTATCTACATATACATACATATATATACATGCATACATACATAAACACACACACTAATATATATGTATATATATATATATATATGTGTGTGTGTGTGTGTATAAATTATATATATATTTTTTTAAATACATATATACATGCATGCATACATACATAAACACACACACACACACACATACATTATATATATAGTTTACCTTGCATAACAGCATAAACATGAATGGCACAATACAATTCTTGGCCTTGACCTTGCTCTGATGACGTCTGAGTGCATAGTCCATTCATAGTCCCCTAAACTTTCTCTTTCTTAGCTCGCTTTTCAGTGGCCAGTCAGTGTCACACTTTTTATGAACAGTACGAAAGTGACGCTCCAGATTTCCTTTCTTTGAAATAGCAGTGGCAGATTGGCATATAAGACAAGCTTTAAATATGACATTGCAAAAAATAAAACCTCTTGCCATTCTGAATGGAAATGGTGCGTCTTTGGTTTATTACTTGGTCCAGCTCCCCCACTCATTTTTAGACCCTTTCTTTAGGAGAATTAAAGGCACCCCATTTAAGCAAACCGGCCCCAATACGCAGGTTTGTCAAACCGATATATAAGCCAAGGCCTATCACTGGGGAAATACAGCAACCAACACACAACACGAGCAGCAGCCGGTGAGCTTTTGTGCAGCAAAATTAATAACATATGATTGGAATTTTGCTCATCAGTGACTGGTAAACTGTATGATTCCCAGGTACTGACACAAAGAATTTTGTGGACCAATACCGTGTGGAGATGCGGCTGAAGACAGCATTGAAGTTGTTGCAGCTGAGAGAGAAGAGCACAGCTGAGGCAGAGCTTCGCAGCTGAGCTGCATGCTGCTGACCCTCACGACACGAATGCAGGAAGTGACAAATCTCAGGGAGTAACTGCTTCACCAGCATTGCCTCGTCCAGTCGCCAGCAGTCCTTGGTTTGCTGCAAGAAACACAAGAACACGATTGTTAGAAGTCTAATAACTTTTGTAAACCTGCTCCTTAAACAGTCCAAAACTGCTACAACTCTGTAAATGGTAATATTGAACTTATTTTGATATAAAAACCTAACAATTCATCCACTCTTGAAGGTAATAATGTCCACTTTGATTGCAGTAACCTAGCCTCTACTTATCCAAGAAGGATTTACACTAGATTTAGCTGCATTCAACCTCAAGAGCATCAGTGAGGTCAAGTACTGATGTTGAATGATCTAGATCCCAAACACTACTTCAACTCATACTGGTCAAGAGTAAACACTCCAGAGAAGGAAGAGTCACTGCTCCACAGCCCAATACTGTAAGCAGGTTCAAGAAGAATCCTGAACCTTTTCTATAGTCACACAATTCCACAGCAAATACAACCCATGATGCAGAACGTGCACATCTTGGTGAAATCATGATTTGCTACTTGAACAAACCACAAGCAGGTGATTTCCATTGACGTAAAGATTAAAGATTTAATGCATTAAGGCTTTTAACAGCTTAAATGGGACATTTAGTTAACAGATCCACAGCATTAATCATATGATTTTGACAAGAGGTGGGTCTTGTGCAAGAGCTGATACCTTATAAACTATGTGACTAAAAACCTAAATGTGTAAAATAAAAGCCAACAGATCTGTTCTAATGCTCAGCAACCAGCAGCAAGCCAAGAATAAATTAAATTCACTGACTGAGCACATTAAATGAATCAATGCAATTACTCTGATGTAAACCACAGACAGCTAAATCTGTGACTGAACAGATCTCTCACCACATGCATGTAGAAAAACTGAAAAACCTCTGTGAGATTACTTACGTTAACAGAAAGACTGCAAGGGAACTTACTGTTCACTTCAGTTTATTCTTTCATAGAGTTTAATTCTGACAATATTGTCCAGTTAAACTCCATTCCAGACAGAAAGTTGAGGACAGTGAACAGCTGCCTCACATCTGACAGTATATTAATGAAATATCCATACAGGAAAAACCCATGGATCCCACTGGAAGCAGAGAAAATGCTAACTCAAGACCAGGAAACACCTGCAAATGTAATCTTTTGCGGAGGCAAGTCCTCAACCGTCTTTCTGAACAAGAAGCGACTACAAGCTTTAATTGTATCAGCAGACATTTGTGTCCAAGACCCAGACAAGACACGTCAAGATTTAATTTTAGTGCATTTTGTGCTGTTCGGAGTTTGAACAATTGGGGGGGATTAAAAATCAATATCACTCCAACTCCAACAGCTGTGCTTGTAACTGACTGACCGTGTATGTTGGATGAACATGGATAACACTGTAACATGACTTTCTCACCCCTGCCAAGCATTTCTCCAGAGTGTCCAAGATGATAAGCTGGGAGAGGTAGAGGTTCTTTTCGGCAGTTTCCCCAAATATACGCTGGAAAAGAGAACAAACAAACAAACAAACAAACAAACACACACACACACACAAATTAAAATGTCTTACTGCTTCTTAATTTTAATACATTTAAAGGCCATAGAAGAACAATAACCCACACTTCCAGATAATGGTTTTTAAGAAAAACATTTTTGGAAAAGAACTTTATTAAGTTTAAAAACCCTCCAGGTGATGTAAGGGTTCTATGAATAATTGTTAACCAGTTACAGAACATTAGTGCTATATGAAGGTTCCTCCTTTTTTTTTTTTTAATGGTATGTCACACTTTCACACCAAATCTCTTTCCGACTAATAGTCCTATGGTACTGAACAAAGACACAAAGAAACCATTGTAAGACTTAAGTGACACATAAATAGTCTTCATAAAACCTTGTATTTCAAAAAAAGTATCTTCACAGGATAAATAAGTTTTCAAAAAGTGTAAAAAAAAAAAAAAGTTTTAAATACCTGAAGAAAATATTTGATATGACGTGACTGGGGAGTTTCTCTAGGGGGGAGGGGTAATCATCTGGCAGTTTCACAAACCCCAAACACGTGCACTTACCATATTGTTAACATTTTTGAGGATGTTGGTCAGGCCATTGATGACAAGGGAGAACTTGTATTTAGAGATGTTGATCAGACATTCCTTGTTGTGCTCTGTGCTTACTTTGGTGTGAGTGTTCTGTTGTACTGTCTTAATAGGGAGCTAAAAAAAGAGAAAAGGAGAAGAAAAGAGACAAAGACTTACAACACAATCATGGAAGCACACATCTGGGTGAACGATGTGCCTTTCGGGTTCAAAGAAGAAAGGAACTACACCATATGAAACAGTTCAAGTGCATTTCTGAGGGTGCTGGGAAAGTCATGATGTGTAGACAGAGGGATTGAAAGAAATTGTGCTTGACACATACAGACCCCTTATAACCCCACCCCTTTACTCCAAGCCAAATCTCCCACACCTAAAGCGCTAAAACAAAGGAGTCAAAGCACTCCAGACTTCCGATTCCCAACCCCAAAGTGCGCCTGCACACCTGCAAGCCAGCACATCTGCTAGCACACACACATAAGAACAACACAGGCTAGAGCCAGGCCTCCTGTAAAGCCAGTATGGAGGTACAGCAGAAAGAAAGAAAGAAAGCACACTAGGCCTGTCTGCGTTAATGAACCATGAGAAGACGGGAGGGGGGACTTTATTTCCACTAAATGCTCCCTGATGTGGAGTCAGTTCCTTTAGTATTGCCTAGCATTCACATTCTTGGCTAAAAAAATTGTCAACAATCTATGTTCCATTTTCAATATTGTATTAAAAGACCAGTGTTATCGTGTTGTTCTCTAGAAACGAGCAGGACTTTTCCCTCTCCAGCACCATGCTGATCACTCTGTACTTGGATAGTGAATGAACAGCTGTGGTACAAGTTGATGTAGCTAACAGATAAAAGTTCAGGAACATCTTGCATGCATAAGCTTCTCGATTTTTGTTTGTCTTAGCAAATCCTGAGCACTGTATCTGCTCTACCCAGAGATACAGGCAGTTGAGGTCTCGAAGGGGCCTGGCTATTGAAATGGTCAGTGTGTCTTTGAACATGTCAGGAAGAGAGCAGGAAAGGCCCCTGGGGTTCCCGTTCTCTCCGCGCCTTTGCTCCATAGCCCTAAGGGAAAAGCACGTGGCTGCAAATGAAAGCCCAAGACCAGAGAAGAGTCAGGCTTCCGGCGTGCACACACACACACACACACACACACACACACACACACACACAGCCCTGCTGACATCCATTTTAATGCAGGATGCCAAGAGACAGTGAGCACTTTGTTTCCCAGGCACGGTTTAAAATTCCACAAAGGTCACGGACCAATCATTTCCCTTATGTGCATTTTGGCAGAGTCTGCTACACTCGTGTGTGTGCTGTATGGATTTTACATGAGCTGAACATACAAGGCATATGAGACATGGTCAAATGTAACTCAATTTCAGAACCATTCCTCTACCACCAAACTGAGATTGCAACACAGAAAAAAAAATAAAAAAATAAAAAAAACCTACCACAAACTATTCCACAACAAAATTTGATACAGTTCAGGAAACAAGCCCGTGGTGGATATTTAGCATGGATATTTGAATAAATAAATAATTCAATTAATTCAAATAACTTGTGGCCTATGAGACCAACAGTATCAAAACAAAAGTAGAGAATTTCTGACGACTAATAGTGATGTAAATAAAGAGGTTATTTATGCATCAGACTTATGTTCTCTTAGATTTAGTGGACACCCATCCTAAACAGGCCTACCCACCTATCCTGGTATTTAAAGAGGACAAATCAAGCGGCTCCCATCTCTCAGCTGCCTGCGCATAAAGAACAGATTGGGTTTCCATGACCATGCACTGGCATCTCGGAGGTCGTTGTTTCAAGGTGCTTTCTGTCTTTGTGCTGCTGACACAGCAGCAATGACCATTGCGAGCAGTAAAAGAGAGAAGTCTTTTCTTTAAATAAAGAAAATGAACTTGCAATGCGTTTATTAAGGTATTTAATCTGCCTTCAGAGTGTGAGAGTTTAAGCCTACCTGATCAATGACCATAACAAAACAAGTGTGGGGCAATGGCAGGAGCTCCACTGGCCAATGAAGTCAGCCCAGCCAGATCAACTGTTTAAAGTTTTCCGTCTTAAAGAGCTCTGAAGCGGCTTAACAACAAACTGGCCAAATCCCTCATTACACTTTCATCAAACTGTTATGAGCCTCCATCAGCCACTAAGCCCCTACACAAGCACCGAGTGCCAGCGGTCACTAAAGGCCGGGGTGGACGCTGAGTATACAGACCTGACAGCTGCTGGTAACCTGGCTGAGAGGAAAAACTAGCCCTCTTTTACCTCAGGGTTTCTCAAGAGTTGAAAACGTCATTTAAAAACGTGAGCAAGGATCTTTACCCGGCACTAACTCTAGAACAGAAATCTTCCGAGTCCAAATACTGAGCTAAACCAGTTCAACAACACGCCCAAGTATTCACAGCAGCATCCCAAAGCTAGCGCTAGTCTTGTCAACAAACCAGTGCATGGCTACAAAACAGCGCCTTTTGTTTAGGTTCAGCTAGCAAACAGAGTGAGCTCCTACCCTCTCGGAATTCAGAAGAAACTCCACAAAAACGGAACAAAACGAAATATCACAAGTCTGCTCCTGAGGACCGAGCACTGTTAACGCGTACGGGTGAAAAGCTAACGCGACTCGCGGCTAGCAGCCCGCAGCTTAGCTTCACCATCCAGCTTAGCTTCACCATCACCCGCCCGAGCGGCTCCTTCTCACGCACTCTCGATGCTCTTGATTTTTTAACGCAGCATTTGCCTTTCGGTCGTTGCAACCTCATCAAATTCACCAGCAGCTCCATCCTCTTACCTGTTCGTCGAATCTGTTAATCACGGCCTGGACCCACTCCACTGGTTTGTGCGCCGCCATGGTGAGGCGGATTGAGACCGCGGCTCTCTCTCCAGCCCTAGGCTCCAACCTGCCTCGCTTACCGAGCGACACACCCCGCAGCACTCCCGAGTCTCGCAGGAGGACAGGAGAGGGGGAGCGGGGTTCAGTTTTTCACTTCAAGCATACTCCACCGCGCCGCCATGACACACCACCGGAAGTTTGAGTCCTTCTCCAATCTGGCGCTGCGCTTGCGCGTCTGGGCTGCTGCTGCTTCTGCTCGAGATGCATGGAGCTCATAGAGGAGCCCAGAAAGTACACATAGTTTTTATGTTAGTTTGTACACAGTGGTACCCCCATTTGTTTTTTATTCAGGAACTGCCTCAGATTTGATTGCTGAGCATTAGTGATAGCACCACTCCAGTGCTCCACCACAGTGAAGGAGCTCCACCAACCTAGAGAAAGCAGTACCACAGCTTGTCAATTCATTGGGCCATGGTGACCTTAGGTTCTTGCCCAGCTGTTCTATGAAGATTATACAAACTGTCAGTGCAGCAGGAAGAATAGTTTGGATATTTTTGGTCATACATCACTTTTACATTGGACCGTTTTTATTTGTCCTGGATGTTTAGAGATCTAGAAGCTGTGCAGGATGCCTGTACATCATAAATCAGTCAGTGGATCCTTTGCTTTGTCATCAGCCCTCCTACACATTATTTTCATTGGCCCTGGAGTAATTGCAGGGAGTGTAAGGCTCGGCTCCACCATCAGCCCAGACTGTCCTTACATAAAGCAATCCAAATGTGGAAAATAAAGCAAGAAACTATCTACAGTCGTTCTACTACAGAGCTTAGGATACACAAATGAGTATGGTGAGCCTGCACTTGAGCTAGAAGAAACTGCCACATGATGAGCTGGCCCCATAGAAAAACTCAACTTGTTACTGGACTGTGAGTGAAGGAATTAGACAAGACAAGGCAAGCTGATGTTTGTCATGGCAGCTAGAAGATGCCACACATAGGGCTTGAACTTGAGTTTCTAATGTCAGGATGGTTTTGTAAACATTAAGCTGTTAAATGTTCTTTACTGACGTGCTTTCTAGTCTAGGAAGTTAAAAGATGTGACATACTTTTTCCTGTGAGCATTAGCATGAATGTGTTGCTTATTTCAAACCCTTCGTTCAGTTTAGGTCGTGGGGAAGCTGAAGTCAATCCCAGCTGACTATGGCAAGGGTGCTGGAGGGTTGGTGACTTCCCTGCTCAGACACACCTGGATGAACTCACATGTTAATTGTCAGGCTTAAGTGTGTATGTTTGACGAACTCTACTGGACACCAGACTTCTAGGATCAATGGACTATGGGCACAAGGACAGGAGAGCAACTCATCACAGGGCAACAAAGAGGCAGACAACCATTTATACACACACACCTATGGACAATTTAGAACATAAACCATAAGCTTTCGGACAGTGGGAGGAACCCGGAGCACCCAGAGGAAACCAACACAAACACAGGGAGATTGTACACTCCACACAGAATAGCACCCGTGGCCAAGCTGGGGATCAAACCCAATACCTTGTGTTGACTAACACTAAAAGTAGAAACGTGACTGCCTGGGTAAGCTTTTGCTTTGCAGTAGAGTAAAAGTTTAATGTTAGAAGAAACTACAACCTCTTATATGCAGCAGTGTTTGTTTTTTTACCCATCATTGCAAAATTCATGTGTAGTGATGTGGTCAATGCTCTTTTTTGCATGATTGTTCTTGGTTGCTCTGTTCAACTCTAGGAGAAAAGGAATATGACAATAAACATCTTTAGGGATTTTAGAAATCAGAGAAAGGAATCTGAAGAACAAAACCAGAAGCACAACAACCTGCTTCAGTAACAAAGACGTTTCATTTACTGCAGTTACAACCTTGTATCTGACGTTTCTATGATTCTCTTGGTTTCATGGATCCTTTCTTCATTTAAAGAATGAAATGCAAACTCTGTGGTTATGGATGTGGAAAACTCACTTCTTCACTGGATCAGAGAAGGGCTGTGCCATATTGTATCATCCATGATTTTCCAGCACCATGATGATTCCTCCAATGATAAGAATTTGTCAGATTGCAATACTGACAATGTTGCCGATGTGTTCACATTCTCATCACAAGACAGGCATCTCCCCATCACATACATGTCACATTATAAGCACATTTAAAGAAAATTTCAGTTCTGCTTTGTATTGCCGTTAACTGGTATTTAGCATTTGATGATGGTCAGGAATAGGTTGTGTTTCCATGGCTTTTAGGAATGTGGCCAAATAAAAAACGTTGAATGCCTTATTTTCAAATCGTTATTTATATTGTTACCTAAAAAATACAGACATCAGAGACTTCTCACTCGATTATACCATGTAATGTTACAAAGAAAAACTATTAGTATTGTGTAAGACAGCAGAAATACAAATCTTGACTGTACTGTACTGCTTGTACCAGGTGTTTAGCACCAACCCTAGTGCAACACACCTGATCCAGGTAACTGATGGCCTCAGGGGTGTCTGATTACAAAGGCAAGGTGTGTTGGATCTCTCCAGGGTGGTAGACCAGAGTTTGGCACCCTTGTGTTAAACCCTTTATTATTCTGTTATTAATCTTAAGGTGTATTGAAGTGAAGTTATTCACTGCTATGGAACTGGGTGAGATATTCAGTAATAAATGAGAAATGAAGTGTGGATCACCCCCCAACACACTTAAGAGTATAGAGCAACGTTTCAAGGAGAATTTCACTATTTTCCATAGAAAATAGTTGGCAACACTAGTTCATTCCTTTCTATCAGTCAGCTAAGGCTAACCTATGGTGGACAAGTGGTAAGTAGGCTAAGAACAGGTAGTTAGATACAATGCATATGGAAAGAGTCATGGAAAGTCCTCAGAAAAAAAGCTCAACAACATTTTGTGAAAATTTAAGGTGGAGTATCAGTTTACTAACTACACAGACTAGCTGTAAACATTGTGAGATGGAATACAATAGTAGATAGCAGACAATAGCATTTCTCTTAAAGACTGTAGATTGACACGTTCCTGTGTAAATCTCAAAATGCATCTCAGTTGTTGAATTGAACATAGACCAGTAATTGTAGATGCAATTAAAATTTATTATAAACTCACAGCCAACCCACACCCACACCCACTTCACATGTCATTTATGTGTAATATCACAGAACTATGCCATGTTGCAGCTACACAGCAAGCTAGCAAAAGAAGACAATAATTAACAATTCAATTATTATTATAATGCTTTATAATATAATATAATATAATATAATATAATATAATGTAATATAATATAATATAATATAATATAATATAATATAATATAATATAATATAATAATACAACTGTAAAGGCCCAAACATGGAGCACTACAAATTACAGCTGTTGTACATGACTGGGAATTCGAAGCAATACAGTTTAAAGGATTACGTAATAAAATTCCCAAAAATGTAATAAGCTTCTATTTAAAATTAAAGCAATGTAAGCATAATTTGGAGCTTGATTATAGGTTTACATTTGAATATAAAGATTAATATAATCATTGGACTAGATTGGATAGTATCAAATCAAAAGCTTGAGCATTGAGAAATTCAAATAACAAACCTGAGCATGGATATCAGAGAGTTTGATTATATGACCAAAGAATATAATCTGTTGCTTTACAGCACTCAAAGGTAGACACAGTTGTGATCTTTGTGCAGTAAGGCTGTACTCAATGAATGGCTTACCAATAAAATGTAACTACCTGAGACCAGGAAAGGGCTGCACAGGTTTCACAATTTCACAAAATAACTGCGACTAAGCCACTACAGAGGTCAAGCTCAGGTCTCCAGAAATTTCCAGAGTATCAATCTCTTGCAGTCGGTTGAAACGGTGGTTGTATGTATGGACTTGTTGGCCATTGACAAACACATTGTAATGATGATGATTGCAGGAGATGATCACCTGGAATAGATATTATAGAATAAGACTGAGCAGGTGTCCTCAGTACTGTTAAAATGTCTTGAACAGAATCAATCTGAGGGAATTCTTTATTGTTATCAGTTAGGAAGCTTTTGCTTCAGCTTGAACAAGAGAAGAACGTACCTGAAAGGGTTGTCCCTTGTGAAATGGCATCCCTCCTTGACGCTCCTCTGAGCCCCAGTTATTCCCTGTTAAGGTGTTGCGCACTACCAGGTTTTCATCAAAGCGAGGATTGTAGTGGAAAGCAATGCCACTTCTGTGGCGCAGGTTAAAATTGATTCTGTGGGTACAAACAAAAATAGAGAAATTTTGCAGAAATTCCTAAAAACCTCAAAGCAAAGATTTCATATGGCATAATATGCAATACCACTGCAATTATCCTGATATATCTATATCTTGTGTATACTAGCTAATTTATTTATTCTACATATTTTATTTATTTTTATTTCATTTTATTGTTAGATTTTATTGTATTTTTTCTGTGTATTTCAATTTTTTTCTACTTATTCTATTTAAGTACTACTTTTACCATTCTTGGATTTTGTAACTATGTCTGGATGTCTCCATGTGCAGTCGCAGCAAAGTAATTTCCTCTGGGATTAATAAAGTTTTCTGATTTCTGCAAATTATGTATTATAAAGTGGGACTAAAACTGACATTTTGGCCAGCAGGTGGTGCTACAGACAAAAACAAAAACAGACCATCCCTTCCACTGGAAAAGCCTTGATCCAAAACCACATACTATACTATACTATACTATACTATACTATACTATACTATACTATACTATACCATATTGTTCTATACTATACAACATCCTAACAATGACTCATACACATGCACATCCACTTTCCGAAAAATGAGTTTACACATATAACAAACACTAAACATCACATACTGACCCTCTAAAGCATCTTGTACATTGCACATTGATATTCCACTGCACTCATTGATACCATGCTGTAAACTGTATCATTGAAAATCATTAAAATACTACACTCATGATTCTATCCTAATGCTGCTATTCTATACAAACTCATAAAACTCAGGTTTTAATTTTATTCTATATACTGTATATGCAAAATGGCTTATCTCGTGTTTTTGTTCATTTAATTGTACTTACTTATTATGCTTTTGTGTATTTAGTCCTTTACAACTGTACTTACTTTTTACTATGTGTTGCACATTGTGGATCCTGAGCTTTGCAATTTCATCTCGCTGAGTACTGTGTAAATAGCTGAGATGACAATACTACTTGACATGTGCCATATTGTACTGTACTATACTGTACTCCACTGTACTGTACTGTACAATACTAAATGTAACCATACATTTTGAATGGCTAGGTGTAGTGTTTGCAAGAATTTCGAGTCCATTTTCCTCCTCCTTCTCTGATGTTTTCTTAGACCATATCCAAAACCTCATACACCAACATTTACATGTGCAGCATTGGCAGACGCTCTTATCCTGAGCAATGCACATGGGTGCTTTGTAGTGTACGGAATATAAAATGGATACAGCAAATTGGAAATATGTGTTAATATATCAAGTTGTAAATTGATAGCTTTGGCCTAATTGTAAGAGAAAGGTGTTTGTGAGCGAACAAAAATGAACTGAAATTATCATCACCACCCCTCCAGCTGATGGTTTAGTCTTAGAGATCATACTGATGGACTATAGTGTGTAGAGCTTGACATGAACAAAACACATTGTGCTTAGATTTACTACAAAGGTTAACTGAAAGTCTACTTTCAGCCCAGTGTCTGCAGGAGAGCACTCTGCTGCATTCACACCACAAAGTTCGCTGGGATCTTTCGTTAGCATTGTTAGCATTGTTAGCATCGTTAGCATCCATTCGTTCTGGGAGATCAGAAACAGTACCAGACCTGTAAGCTTGGGAGTTAATCATTCCTTGGATGGAAATGTTTTTGCCAGGGTGCAGTCCACCATGAATGATGCTTTTGTAAGGAACAGGCTGTAGATGAAGCACAGAGAAATCTGTAATTATAAGCTTATCACTTTAACATGAAGCTGTATTTAAACTGGTCATGTAAAGTGGTCAGATGCTCTTACATAGGCAGGTGCAGATAGAAATGAAGGCACCTGTAGATGAACAACAAAGTTTACGTTTGGATTAAAATAATATTAGAAAAATCTGTTGAATTAAGTCCATCTGGCTACAAATGAACACTGTTGTAAGAGTGAGTTTTGTGTGTGTGTGTGTGTGTGTGTGTGTGTGTGTGTGTGTGTGTGTGTGTGTGTGTGTGTGTGTGTGTGTGT
>JBBIGC010000001.1:24054488-24066396 GCA_037576955.1 Lepidarchus adonis
AACGCTCTCTGGTCAAACGTACAATTAATTCGTACAATTAATTAACTATCTCCATAGTCATGTGCTACTGTGTTCTGGTTGAAATATACAGATAAGTGTCAACAGTCATTAATGACTAGAGCTGACAATGACCCCTGTAATAAACACATTAGGATATTTACCTGTCTTCTTGTACCACTCCAGACATGCCGAACAGACCAAAATCAGTGATGACCACTTTGTTTGAGTCATAAAACACATTCTTGGATTTCAAATCCTTATGCACAATTTTTTTTGCATGGAGATAGCCCATTCCCTATCAGACACAAAAAGCAAGAACAATCAGGCTTAGAACGAATACAGAACAGAGAAGCAAACCAAAGGTGATCCAACCAAAGACTTATACCTTTACAATTTCTTGTGCTATTTGCCTTGTCTTGTTGAGGTCAAGCACGTTTTTAGAATCTCTGACCACAGAGTATAGAGTACGACCCTTGCAGAAACTGCAACACAACCAAAAGATGATGAAAACTAATCACATTTGAAACTCAAAAAGCCATGGGCCCAAATCAGTGACTGGACCGATTTAAAAATATGCCTTCAGATAAATAAATGTAATAATCTGTACTATCAAATGTTTTAAAAGTTGTCTTTTGTTCCCCACTTCTTGGAGCCATGGCCTAATGGTTAGAGAACTAGACATGTGTGCTCAATGCTTTGCATGAGTAAAATGCTGAGAATAATTTTCCTCTAGATTTATAGAGTATAACAATAATATATAAAATTGAATTGAATTGTGTAATTGCAATTTAGCTTTGGATTGAAGCTACAAGGCTAATAAATAACTGAAATAACAGTCACTCACCGTTAAGCTGAAAATGGGTTTCTGACTCTATTTATTAAACCTAGGCTAATCTAGTCAGTGTTTCAACATTACAAACTCCCATTTAGTTTAGGTTTAGATTTAATATTGGTCTGAGAAACCAGCCCTAAATGACAAACTGTTATATGTGAAGATGAAAAAGGTCTGGAAAAGGTTGCTTATGCTGTTTTAGGTCAAGTACTGTAGTCAATTTTTATAGATAATGTTTTTTTGAGAATACTTCATAACTCAAAACAGTTCGGAAAATGTGTGTCATGATACAGAAACACACTTTGCATGAGGGTTACCCTGTATTACTTGCTAGCAACATTAGCACTAATGCGCCAAAAACTACTGAAACAACATTTTACGTCAAATGATCTACAAAAATGGACAATTATTGGCCATTGTTCCTTTAAAAAAAACTGGCCTGAGATAATAAAATTGTATAGCATTGCACTTTATGTATGAGACCCCTCCAGCTTTGCTTTATACTCCCCCATATCCACCCACCAGCTCACCTTGTAATGATGGCCAACTGGGGTGGGTTCATGCAGGCTCCCATAAAAAGTACAACATTCTCGTGCCGAGTTTGTCTATAGTTCATGACTTCTTTCTTGAAGAGTTTTAGGTGACCCTGATTATTTCCATCTATTTCCAGCAGACGCACGGCCACCTCTCCATGCCAGCGGCCCCGGTACACCTTCCCCCAGCGCCCCTTGCCAATCAGCTCCCCCAGCTCCAGCTGCCCAAAAGGCACGTCCCACTCCTGCAGGTACACGCTGGTCTGGCTGAACTTTCGAGAGATTGGATCTTTCCATGGACTTCTGGAGAGAGGTAGTTCAGGTAAGTCACCCACTTCACCTTCATCATCAGAGGCATCTTCTTGCCTTTCAGGCTCCTGATGATCTTCATCATCATTCACATCCTCATTCTCAAAGAAAGAATATGAAGCAGTCAATCTCAGTGAAAGTTTAATTCTCTTAATGTGCAGGCTTATTCAGTTATCATTTTATTCATTCTTATCTATGAACAACTTCTACAGTAAATGGTGACGTACAACAGCAAACAGTGTGTAACTGTAAATAATTTCCTAGAACTGAAGAAATTAAATTAGGAAGGAATTATCATTCAACGGGTACAAGAAACCAATTTCTATTCTTGCGTTTGCAATACCTCTGTCCTTTCTGGTATTTACAATTCATTATTTATCCATTATATCCAGTTATTATACAGCTCCCCAGAACACTGAAGAAAAGCCATATCACTCCACCATTAGCACAGATAGCAAACATGGACAATGATTTCAATATCACCATATTTCCCCAACAACAGGCTGCCCCACATTATAGGCCCCATTCTATAAGCCACAGAAAATGCTCATTTATGTTTTAACTCTGTGGATAATAACATAGGGAGCTTAGAGTTACTGAATTTACCGATCTGAAGTAGAAGTATGTAACTTAACACCCCTGGAGGCCTTTTCAATGCTATACCGGTAGTGATAGTATACAGTAGTTGAGCATAAACAATTGATATAATTCAGAACGATATTATGCCACAACACAAGAACTATGCTGCACAATTTAAGCTCTAGATCATTGATTTCACAAAGCAACATCTGTCATATCCGAGACGAACGCCTGTCCAACATCAGCAGCAGTAAAGCAGCACAGGTCCTTTAAGGACAGATGATTAACATCGCTGTATTGCCATTCCCCTCCCTCCAGTCATTCAAATGAATATTAAAAACTAATCTTTTCCCAGCCAACAATAACATTTTTTTCCTCTTATTTCTCTCTTATTGCTTTTTCCTCACTTGTATTATATACTAGGATGTAATATAATGTAATGTAATTTCTGACCTGTTCATTGCTGCAGTAAACATTACATTTAAATTCAAATAATTTTGTAATTTTGTCTTTTTGTAATGAATTATACATTTAGCGAATGTGTTTCCATGTTTTTAGATAGACCTCCCCATTTAATCAAGCCACACCAAAACTATGTTTGCAAAATCAATGTATAAGCTGCGGACTATTGATTGGGAAATACGGTAATTTTTATATTTTCGACAAATATGGGATGTTAGAGTGCTGGGAGCAGGCCCAATTTAAAGACCATGAAAATGGGGAAAGTTTGTGTGAAGAAAAAGGAAAGCGGTGACGACCAGAACATTTTGAAGAACTATTATTCTCAGCATGAGCCACTTAACTATATTTTCATAGCACAAACAATGCTACTGCAATACATTTAAAATAAAAACTTTGAAAACATTTATTTTCTCGTTTTGGCACAGATCCCTATAATAAGTGGGGTAATGTATAATGGTCTTTCAACACATTATCACTTGTATAATTTCCAGATTACATTTACTCCTATTGCATTACACTTCTGCATAAAAACATCTCTCTTAGACGGACAGTCCATTACATGGAAACAAGAAATACTCTGATGATGAAAAATTATTCTAATCCGTTTTACCAATGCTGTGTAAGAGGGTTCAGAAGCTGTTATTTAGAGCCTTTTCTGTTTATGATTTGTTTTACTAACCATGTAGCTCCATGTGGGATTAGTAAACACTTTATATGAAACTAGAATAAATAGTT
Source organism: Lepidarchus adonis (assembly GCA_037576955.1). Classification (NCBI taxonomy): domain Eukaryota; kingdom Metazoa; phylum Chordata; class Actinopteri; order Characiformes; family Lepidarchidae; genus Lepidarchus; species Lepidarchus adonis. The sequence goes on from JBBIGC010000001.1 coordinate 24,057,939, forward strand.
AAACCTGGTTCAGCTGCATTTCCAATGCATCTCAAATTATTTCCTTAAGTGATTACAACATGTGACAATTTTTCTTTCAAACAAACTCTGTTTAAACCGTCTGCCATACATACCACAGCTTCCTCCTGTCTCTCTGACTGAAGAGTCAGCTCACTGGCCACTTGATCTGTCTCTCTGAAAAACAAAAGACATTAAACATCTCTCCCACACTCAGGATGGATTTCTCCCTCACTATATCTAAGAATTTGAAATATATTTTCTGTTAAATTAATTAGTTTTTATACAGTAATACACAGATGTGTATCAGTTCTATACACACTACAGTATTATTTATTTTTGTGTGCATTTCTGTGAGCATTTTACAATAAAGGATGAAATATGAGGTATGTGGACACACTGGCTAAAGACAATATCAAGAAATAGTTTACAAGCCTGCTAAAAATGGAACCAAATGACAGGTAAAGTGAAAAACATTGACAGTCTAGTTATTTCAATACAGTGGCACATGGTTGGGATATATTAGGCAACAAGTGAACAGTCAGTTCTTGAAATTTATGTATTGGAAGCAGGAAGAAGGGGCAAGTGTAATGATCTGAGCCAGGCTGGCATAGGCCTTGAATCAGCGTTCTAAAACAGCAGATCATATGGAGTGTTCCAGGTATAAGGTGGTTAGTACCTGCCAAAGTGAACCAAGGAAAGATAACTGGTGAATCAGTGACAGGGTCATGGGCACCCAAGGCTCACTATTGCATGTGGGAAGTGAATAAGAATAAATTATTTGCAAGCCTGCTAAAAATGGAACCAAAGTATGTCATACCCTCTATCCTGACAGCCATCCAGATGTGGGGAACTGGATACATCTGTAAGATAAGTGGTAAATGTTTAGAAAAGATTAATTAAGTAATTAATTACACACATAATATTACGTTTTAAATGCTTCAGTGCTATTCCTTGTGCTAGAAAAATACAATTACAAAAACAAACAATGATAGAAGTATTTACTGAAGTTACAGTGGAGATGTTGTAACACTAATAAGATTTATATATATATTTTATATTATACCTTAATATTATATTAAGGTTCTACATACTGTAATGGACCTTAATTAAGGCAGCAGTTCAGAAAACCTGTTTAAGCAATATCTAAGGTCTCGAGCTTAGTTTAATATTGTCGCATAACACAATCCAGCTTAAAAAAGTTTACATTCTCAAAGCAATAAATGAATGTGACCAGAAGGAGGCATTAAAATAGGCACCATCCCAATCCAATGCACAGAAGCAAAGCACGTCATGTATATGTCATAATATAAACATGCTCTCTAAACATTTAGCAGTAGAGTGTTAGGATTAGAAAATGGCTGAAACACAGGGTTACATGAATGCCATTAACTCACCAGGGAAGATAAACTGTTGTCTGAGTGGAAAGTAGTAGGCAGCTAATGATCAGGACAGAATGAAAAGAAAACCACCCAAGCAAAGGGTGAGGAGAAAGAGCGGTTAGAGAAAGAGAGCTGTGCCTCTGGGTTAAAAGTAAAGTGAAATTGGCTATTTGTCAATGTGAACACACTCAATGTCATACAAAGGGCACCACATTGAAATGTGACCTCTGCATTTAACCCATCACACGTGCACATGTGAAGCAGCGTGCAGCTATCAACAATTGTTTCTGTTTAAGGCCTCTGACCAACAAGCAAAGTGATCAGCTTCATTTTTACCTTTAGCCGTTGAATGAATGTTAGTAGTGTGGGTTATTATAGTACTTTTAGTTCACTGCATCAGTTAAGGACTTTGTTTGTACACGTCTTAAAATAGACAGATTTCTGATCAAATGAGTAGTGTTAATGTAAGAAAAACAATAAAGCATTCTGTCCCATTAAACTGACACCTGATATAAAAGTATGAGAACTTTTAGTAGTATGACAACAATAAAGTTTATATATAAATGAGTATGCTTAAATCTAAACATTTTCATATGCGTGACACCTCAATGTGTAGATAATTCATAAAAAAATAACTGTAAAAGTTTATTCACAGAAAAAACAACAAAAATCAATCAATCAATCAATCAATCAATCAATAATGAGATCATTTAGAAAGCAATGAGGTGACACTTCATATTATTATTAGGCTGATTATTAAAAGTTATAAATAAATGTAGCACTGGTGTGGTAACAGCACCTGGGCAAACATATGAAAAAACACTGACCTGGGAAGTGAAACCTGTTGTCACGAGGCCATTTGGGTGAGGGGTTGGGGGGCGGTGTGGCGCTGGGTGGGTTACTCTGGCTAAAAGCAGCAGGTGAGGATGGCGTGGAGGAGGTGGTGGAGGAGGGGTTACTGCTGGAGTCCAGCTGACTTACAGATGGAGGCTGGTTCTGAGAAAAAGAACACAATAAAGACATTATTATACATCAGTTAGCCTTAATATTATGACCACTGGCAGGAAAAGTGAATAACATTGACTGTTTAGTCATTTTATTACACTGGCAGAGGGTGGGGATATATTAGGCAGCAAGTGAACAGTCAGTTCTTGAACTTGTCGGTATGTTGGAAACAGGAAGAATGGGCAAGTGTAAGGATATGAGCGACAATGACAGGGGCCTTGAATCAGAGCATCTCTAAAACAGAACAACTGGTGAATTAGTGACAGGGTCATGGGCACCCAAGACTCACTGATGCATGTGGGAAGTGAAGGCTAGACTGTCTAGTCCGATCCCAGAGAGGAGCTCTTGTTGCACAAAATGTTAATGCTGTGATAGAAAGCTGCTTATACAATATTAGGCAGGTGGTGTCTTTATACAATTTCAGAACTGCTAAATAAAATTAATATTTATAAAATACACTGTATACATTTACTACAGTTAGGGCAAAAGTGTTTTCATGCACTTTTGTTGAAGTGTGATACTGAAACCCTCAGCGTCGAGTTACACAGAGAACAATAATCAATAAATTAATGTGCAATTTTCTCTGTTCATACATATCACACAAATTTCTGCAAAAAATAGCACAGAGACGCAAGTCTAATAATTACATCCAATCATTTAGATAAATCAAACAATGAAACAATGCTTAGAGAAAGAACGATTGTAAAAAAAAAAACAAGTCAGAGGTGTGAGCACCGTGACATAGGGCATGTAAGACTAACCTCCTGTCTTGAATCCCGTAATGTATGGATTTTGAAATTGCAAATCAAACGATATTAGTGTATCAGTATATTAAACTAGTACAGAATTACACAGAAGTGATTTTTTATAAACATGAATGTATTGATGTGTGTTGTATTTCCACATTGCTCATACCTTTTTGTTTATTGTCTTTGGTAATGTTCCAAACTGTGAGGACTGTGGAAGCTGATCCACCTTTTTATTGATGTCTGGAACAGACTCTGTTCTTCTGATTGGTGAAACTGGAAAACAAAAGTGACATGCTAAGCACAAAAAGAGCACATAGTGAGATGTTGTAGTGACCATCAGATGAAATGTTACCTGGGAAGGGGAGCTTGCACTGAGGTGCCTCTTTGGTACACTTGTTGTGGCACTTTAACCTGAAGATGAGAAAAGAGCCATTAGCAGATTGTGTTAATGATAAGCAGGTGCGGTTAAAATGTCAGGGTTTCTGTAACTTACTTGCAGTGCTTGCACTTTACACCGAACATCAAGTTCTTCTTGCACACCTCACAGGTCTGAGACAGCCATGATTTGGTGGAAAATCTTTAAAGAGGATGCAGTGTGAAACGTTATTTTAGTGTAATAGCTTATTTTATATGCTCATTAGCCAAAGAGGATAGACTGCCTAACCTGTGTGAGAAAGTAAGACCAAAATCCCTCCGCATGCCCTGAGGTGAGCTTTTTGGGACTGCTAGAGAGGGTCATAAAAGTAAAAGACAGGAAGTGAGTAAGAATGAACAGGGCTGTGGTGGTGTTGCTGTCTTAACGAAACCTTGTATGTCTAAGTAGTAACTTTATATGAGAAGGAACAGTATTAGGCTTATTTTTATTGGTCTATTGGTCATAAAATATACACAATACAGAATACAGAAGGTCAGTAACTGATGAAGACAAATGATGAAGTTTAAATATGACAGCAATAATATAACTCCACCTACTCCTCAGTGCAGGGCTGTCCAAGAGGGTGGGTGTGTTGGGTAGAGTGTAGGGTGTCCGAGCAGAGAGCAGTGGTGAGCGTGAAGGTGAGTCTTCATTCCCCCCACCGTTCACCTGCATGTTTAGAAGTAGCTCATTCTTCTTCCCATTCCTGAAAGACAGAGGAGGAACCACAATATTCAAAAATCCGCATGGCAATTAACCACCAAATATGTTCAAAGACCCGTCCTTTAAACTCAAGGTACATTTAACTTGTTCTTGATTTTAATTATTATTAATCAGCATCTACTATGAATTGTTCAGCCATGAAACTAATATATACAGTACTGTGCAAAAGTCTTAAACACCTGAGAAATGTAAATATAGAAATGTAAATATACTGTATGTACAGTATATATTGTGCTTTTAGTTTTTATTTTCAGATCACTAATCTTAGAATCAGTACAAATTTACAACATTAATACAATGAACAGTTCAATGTGTTCGGTGACCACATCCAGATTTCTACTTGTGGAGGCCCAGAATTATTTGTAGTAACCATTACATCCCTGGTTTGGGCTCAATCAGTGGTTAAATCAAGTGCTGCTTCTGAGAGAGTTTCATATCCATGTAATGGCTGGAGGCACTGAGGGGGAATCACCAAACCTGCACTGTTCTAACAGCACCAAACGCATATCAACTACTTTTTAACACACAATTTTAAATCATTTAGGTTTTTGTTTATTTTACTGCTTTTTGTTTGTATTTAATCTAATGCTAACTTGTGTTATTGCTGCAGAAAGACACTTGCTGCTGAGATAAACAAGAACAAACAATTTGCACAACTGCTTAACTATACAGTACTGTAAGTGATCTGTATACTGAATTGAAGTGCACCTGCATATACAAAGTAGGTCTTTGTATCTATACTTACTGGCACTGTATCAGTAAAACCTTAGCACATGAAAATACAGGTGCACTCTGAGGGTATAAAGTTGACTGTAGCTCTTCTGTTGTTGTACAATTCAGCAACCTTCTATTTACTAGCAAAGTACTATTTTATAGGACAATTTCCACTGAACCAGGCAGAACCATATGTATTACAATCAGTAACTGCAAACGTACATAGTGCAGGTATATATTACAGTAAAGTATTTATATATATATATATATATATATATATATATATATATATATAAACACAGAGCCCTGTCTATCAAAATAAACTACAGCGCATGTAAGACCACGCAGTAAACGCAAGTGAACCACGAGCCACAGAAAACACTGCAGTACTGATGGAGACAAACGTCTATTCCCACTGTGGCGTTTGGTAGTTGATGGACATATAGTAGAGCCAATCCGGCGTTATCTTTTGAAACAAGTGTCACCACGCATGCTTGGTCAACTGTGCGCTCCGGCTAAACTCCAGCCAACAAGTCACCTAGTTAGCGGCTAATAATTTATTTACTTCTAAAGAAAGGGTGTAAAAATGAGTGGGGGACCTGGACCAAGTAAGAAACCAAAATCAGACAGTTCATTAAAAAGTACAATACTGACTACCCACCGAAAAGAGAGGGGATTATGTCAAAAATGGTAAAAAATGTACAGCACTGCATTGAGCAATAGATGTTCATGCTGCTATGCAAGGTAAGCAATATATATTTTAAATATAAAGTGTACTTGGTATATATATCTTTTTTTTTTTGGTAGCTCATTTTGACTTGGTCATTTTAAAAGTAGCTTGCAAGCCAAAAAAGTGTGAGCACCTTTGGTAAATGGTATAGTATAAATCCTGTACCTAACAATACAAAAAAGTGAAAGTGACTATTTATCATTGTGAATACAGTCCCATCACACACAGTGCACCACAATGAAATATGACCTCTGCATTTAACCCATCCACATGTGAAGCAGCAGGCAGCTATCAACAGTACTTGGGGAGCAGTGTAGCAGGATGGTACCTCGCTCAAAGGCTTCAGTACGTGGGCTGGGATTAGAATGCCAAGCTCTAAGTCACTAGGCCACTACTGGAGTGAATGGGAATTCTTTTTTTAATGCTTATAAAGGTCTTAGGTAACAAGCTATAAGACACTGAATACTTCACTGATCAGAGTTGTTACACTCTTTGTGATCAAAACAGGGTCAAAATCAAGATCCTGACAATATCAAAAGAAGGTGACAATAATGCCCGCTTATTACATTATATTATGTGTGCTGCCATTCGAAAAGAGATTTAAATCTCAAGGGACTATTTGGATAAAAAAGATGACTGTGTTAAATAAATGTTCTGTGTCATAGAGCCGTTATTCAGCCGGAGTTTGTATTCTGTTGACTCTCTCAAGTGAGTCCAGATACATTAATTCCAGCAACATTATTGTGCTCATTCCAATGTAACTGAAGTCAGCATCACTTACTGCCAGTAAAAAAGGGAAAGTCCCAGCCCAGGAACACTGAGGTGCCCTTCAGTAAGGTCCTATCCTGCTACACTGCTCCCCATGTGCTACTGATAGCTACTCGCTGCACATGTGCACATGTGATGGATTAAAGCCAGAGGTCATTTCATTTTGGTGCATTGTGTGTAATAAAGTGTTCACAATACTTACAACAAACACTTTAACTAGTTTTCAGTAAATACTGTTTTAACAATAAATTTATAGATCAAATGCATTCAAACAATATCCTACAGTGATTTTCAGTCTGGATAAACTTTCCATAACAAACTGTTCTTGAACGATCCTGTTTTAATACAACTGACAACATAATGGGACTATGTGAACTGTAAGGGGGAGCTGACCTGAGGACTAATGTTCTATAGAGAAGTAAAAGAAATGACCAACCAGTCCAGAAACAGTAAAATATTGTGTATTCCATACATTTCAAGAATACACCATATTCCTTATACTTCAAGAGTATACCGTATATCTTCTAATAGTAGCCGGGGCTACTATTTAAAAAAATATTTTAAAGTAAGGCAGACTTAATATAATGTAAATTCTGTTTTTTTCAGGTGGAGGTGCAGGTAGAAATGTCCCAAACCTGACAGATATTTGGGAAAGATTAAGAGTATTTCAAGCGCTCATACACAGTTCAATTTCCAATAATTCTGTCTACATCTTGGACCTACTTGTTGGGTGCAGGCTCATCCACCCGGTTGGCCAGCTGGGTGTGGCTCCTGCTGCGAGGAAGGGTTATGGCTGGCAGGAGCTGTCGCAGTCTGTTGGAGGGAGGCGGGGGTGTGCGTGGGGGCCTCAGCAGGGCACTCCGGTTGGTGGGTGGTGTCAAGGGAGGAGTCGACATTAGGCCCAATGTCCGGTGACTCATCTGAGGCGAGTGGTTGAATGGGTCAGCCAGTCCATCAGAGCAGTAAATATTGGGGTAGTCCAAGGAGGGCACAGTGGACACAGAGATGGAGCGAGGAGCACAGGGGCCTGAGGAGCTCAGCGAAGGTTCTACTATCCAGGGAATTCCCTCATTTTTAACTTCACGTCCTACAGCAGAGGCAACATAGCTCAATTATCTTACAGAAAACACAGAAACAATATCTTTCATTGAAATCACTGGTAATTATTAAAACCATGCAGGCGTGATGGGAGCGGCTAAAACAGTTTAGATCTCCAACTACACACACAAATGCGTATGTTAACATAATCCTTAATTAATTGAATGCTTTTAAAACATGAAAGTGTTTACTGCTGCTTGGCAAATCTATCTTACCTTGTTGTCCATTGCAATATTCACTTCTACAGTCAACTACTACTATTGTTTATTTCTTTATTCTACACTGTTACACTTAGTCCACACCTACAAGGGAATTTTTAACAACAGGGGCACACACTCCAAAAACTGTCAACATATCAACACTGAAAATGGATTATCTGGACATCTTCACCCTGGAAGGAGTTTCCCAAAAGGCCTTCCGTGAGTCTGCAGCCAGTCACTCTTTGTGCTATAGGAAAGAGTGACTTTGTGCAATCCTAGGTAAAAAGTGACAGACTCACAGTAGACAAAAAAAAACATTTTCCCTCACTGGGAAAACACACTATTCTCTATCTATGGTCATGATTTGACTTGGCAAAAAGTGTAGCAAATATTCAGCATTTTGCATTTCCACCTGTGTGAGACTGACCTGTGTCAGTGGCGCTCTTTAAGCAGGAGAGGGCAGCAGTGATGCGGGAACACTCTTCAGTACTGGAGCCCAGTCTCCTCATGGTCTCCTGCACCTGAGAACCGGACATCTGCAGCAATGCATCCAGAGACAGCTTGACAGGTACTGCCTAAGAGTGGAAGAGAGGTAAAGAGACAATAAGAGAGAGAGAGAGAGAGAGAGAGAGAGAGAGAGAGAGAGAGAGAGAGAGAGAGAGAGAGAGAGAGAGAGA
>JBBIGC010000001.1:24096060-24106448 GCA_037576955.1 Lepidarchus adonis
CAGAAAACCCTGAGATCACCACAACAGCACTGAAAACTTATTCTGAAAGGAACGTTTACACGTTACCATAGTGACCATAGTTTGTGAGGGGCAGAGGAGGACGTTACTCTGATCGTTGTTCACGCATTTCAGGAAGACGCTGCTAATAAAGTTACGTATAATTACACAGTGGTTTCACGTTTTTTATCATATTTACAAAAAACTACAGTTTTTGTGTTGGTCATATAATTGGGTTTTTATCCGCAACACCTTAAATGCCGGTCCGCGAAAATATTGTCTGACATTAAACCGGTCCGAGGCGCAAAAAAGGTTGGGGACCACTGATGTATTTAACAGAGAAAGGTCGACGTGAAAACAGACGAGCAGACTCATTAATAAAAAATGGCCAGTGAAAAAGCTGACCTAGAAAAACATCAGTAAAAAGAGCTAACATTGGACACATTCATCACTGCACATTCGGTGTAGTGATGCTCATGAGTCTGTGTGATATGTAAGGAACAAAAAATCAGATATTCCTCAGGTGACTAAAACTGACCATGCAGGATGTGCAGTAGCCCATCATTACAGCAACAAATACACATTTTGGAGTTCAGTGGTATAAAACTATAGACAGGGATCTATAGTAAGATGTGTATACAATGCTGTGTGGCTTGGCGATTTCGCTGGCATGTTTTGGGTCCATGTTTGCCCTCAGAAGGAATGCTGTTATTTTGTGTGTTTTTCTCCCGTTGGGAGTGGTCTTTTTCTAGATGGCATTACCCCATATGACTGTGCAGGGGCACCAAGTTAGCACTCAGATTGAAAACACTGAAGTACATTGTTAAAACATGTACAGAATTCTCTAGAATGTGCAATGATTACTATGGATCACAATTCTGACATGCATTCATGTATTTAGAAAAATAACAGAAAACATGTTGACACAAAACACTAATAGAAGCTAATGGGCAGGCGCTACAGCAAGTGTTTTCAGTTTTCAGACACTGGAGTACTCATTTAAGCTCATTATTATCAAAGTCAAAGCTGCAATAGCAGGGGAAACACACAACTGTGTGGTGCCTTCCACAAGCTGACAAAATTTGTTTGCTAAAACTAGAAGTTAGTGAAATTTGTTAAAAAATTGTTTCCAAAAAATAAATTATTTGTTAAAACAGTTCAAAATTACTTATAATACACTGCAGCAATGGCACAAAATTAAACGTACTGAATCACTGTGCTTTGACACTATTAGTTCTCCTACAATTGTCCAAACTGACAGCCTGAGACTTACAGTATCTCCCACTTTTCTACTATCACACAGAGTTTGTGGTAAATAACAACAGTACAGAAGGTCACATTCTTGCACAGACATCATCCCTCACTGCAAAATCAAACTGACCTAAACAGAAGACTAAAACATTCTGTGTGATCCAGCAAAATATCCACACAAACGAACAATGGCAGCATTAGCCAAATTGTTCTGTGCACCTAATTCAGCCACTTATTCTGCTGATCCAAAAACAACATGTTACTGGCATACATTTTAAATCTGTTTCAGATGACATTAACACTGGCTTGACAATTTCTTTTGCCCAGGAAAGCTAAAAAAAAAGAAACGCTGTATTAAAATAGATTAAGAAACGGTTATGGCAGTGCAAGTACAGTGCAAGTTCACTCACAGAACTGTGCCCTTGCCCATGTTCATGTAAAAACGTCTGAAATTGGATTTTGGCAATATGAATTACTTAAACAGTGTAACAGTATCACAGGCTGTGCATCATCAGCCTACACAGGAGATCATTTAGCGCAGCAGGAAGAAATTTAGCCTCCTTAGATAAGAGGCCATTTGAAATGGCTGAACGGGCCATTCATTCTGCTTGTGGTCAGAGTTATTGAAATAACCCTTAACTGTATGTATTCTAGAGTAACAAAACAGAATCCTATGAAAGGCATTTTGGTGATACTGTAGTTAATAAGAAAGGAGTAACTAATACGATGTGGCCGCTGTATAAATACATTTCATGTGTCGTTCTTAAAGGGCTTTATTTCGGGGGACTTCTTTAGATGCACCATTGAAAACATTCCACAATGTTCTGAGACTCCTAACCATTAGTCGGACTGGTAACAGGTGTCATTCTTTTTAAATACGAACGAGCCACATGTTCCGATTATAAACATTAGGGGGTAAAATGATATTTAAAGTAAAAATTAGTTCACAAACAAAAACTAGTATAATTGTTTTTTTCCTTTTTTTACTGTATAGGGATTCTCCAAAAGAAAAAAACATCATGAAATGAATTCTGTATCTGTTCATTTTTACATATAAAACCATATATTAAACAGTTATAATACAGTTAATATAATGCAGATAATTTAGGCTTGTTACAAGGCTGCTTCAGAATCACCAGATTCTTCCTGCGTGGTCAAGGACTGTTCCTCTGGAGCCTGCGACAGGGCTGCTCTGAAATACGAGGAGGAGCCACAGAGCCACAGGACCACCTGCCATGGGTCATTCTGCTGTCACCATGGAACCTTGAAGATGCCAAATTGGTGGGTCTGAAATGCAACAAATAAAAATACACATAAAGTTCTCATGTACAAAAGTAAGAACCATGCTTCAGTCTGTAGAATCATGGGTCAAACTCCAGATCTGAAAAGGTACACATACACTAATAAGCCATAACATTAAAAAACACCTGTCTTCTATTGCGTTGATTACCCTTGTGTCGTCAAAATGGTTCCATCAAGACATGGACTCAAAAAGACCTCTGAAAGTGTTCTCTGGTATCTGGCACAATAAGGTTGGCAGCAGATCATTTCTGCAAGTTCTGTAAGTTGCAGAGACTTTGGGGGAATATGGACTAGTCGTCATGTTCCACAAACCATCCCTGATAAGTTTTTGCCATGTGGCAAAGTGCATTATCTGGGTAAAAGAAGTCACTACCGCACTGCACTAATGGATTGTACTTGGTCTGTGACGATGTTTATGTACTTGTGAAAGTAATATCCATTTGAATGCCAGGACCCAATGTTTTGCAGCAGAATATTGTACATCACATTTGCTTTCTCACTTTAGTGCATCCTGGTACTATCTCTTCCCAAGAGACACAGACCTCCATTGTCAAATTTCTGATGACCACTCAGTCAGGGTGATCAGATTAGTTTGTGGATACACAGCATGTTACACTGTACCGTTCTATAAAAACCATTGTAATGTTTTTCAGATATTTGTGATACAGTAAGTCTTCTGTGCCATTTAGCCCCTCAAAGTTTATTTCAACCTTTTAAAATCAAAAACTGACCATTTACTTCCTGTATATTATACCCCACCCTTTGACGTGTGCCCCTGTAGCAATAATGAACGTTATTTAAATATTGTTTTTAATATTGAGGCTGGTATGTGTATGTGAACTTTTACCAAACAAACTGCTTTGTTTATGTAGATATGCTGCTTTATCTGTTGTCTTGATTCAATGACCAATTGCACACCTGGTCATTGATTGAAATTACAGCTGCTGATTAATGGCTGATATTTAGAACATATAATACCCCTCCCCAAATAATTCAGCTGTCAACTAAAAATAAAGATGTACAAAACAGTAGTCTTAGTATCTTGACAAACCATTTGGTTTTCTATATTAGCACATCAACCACATGTTTAGACTTTTCTACAGAAACAAGTTGTTCAGACACTCTCCATTTCAAATGCAAGCTTCTTTTTATGTTTGTCTCCATGTGAAATCCCAGCATAAGCAATAAAAATAAGCAATAAGAGCAGCAGGCAGCCATCAACAGTGCCTGGGGCGCAGTGTAGCGGGATGGTACCTTGCTAATGGGTACCTCAGTGGTGCTGGAGCTGGGCCTCGAACCTGCGACCTTCTGTTCCCAAGATGATCTTAAACAATAGGCCACCACTGCCCTACATAATGTACTTTTAGGAACGTGTCTCTCAACACAGTTGTTCAGGTTCCTTGACATAAATGCTAATGAATCCAAAGAAAACTGGGTATGTAACACATACAGTCGTCTGTAGGTGATATACAGACATCCTGTATAGTTCTTTCTGTATAACACAGTTTTTAAGAACAATAACTACATTCTCTATACGGTGGTTTGGCCACTCACCATGAAAGAGCTTCCCTGTGAGGCCGCTCCTCTTCCTGAGTGGCTAATCTTCTGAGCGGACTCTCCTCCTCTAAACACAGACACAGATAACATAGCATTACAAAGTTGCTATCTTCTGCTCATTGGAAAAGATAGCGTCTCTAATCTTTTCCATTCATCTGCCCATTGCCAGCATGCATTCATGTATTCACATGTCCTTTAACCAGATTATATGTATAAAAACAGGAAAACGTGTAGAAAAGAATATCTTAATTAATGTTTATTATAGCTTTGACTTGTAGTCTGCTGGGTTCGGCTGCAACTTCCCCGTGAATGGATTAGGCAGCATGGATGATAGATGGATGGATGTTTGTTACAAAAAAGGTCAACACGTGTGATTTTAGGCTTGGACTCAAAAAACAAATGGTCAGCTACAGTAAAACATTTTAATATGACTGGCAAGTGATAAATACCATCTAAGAGATTCAGTTTGAAGCCAGACAACCAGTTAAAATGGTCCAAGCAAGAACACACACTGGTAAAATGGCTCACTTACCACAGGGGTTACCCTCCACATCATCCAATAGATTGGCAGTGGAATTGGCAGTGCCCAGTCTTAGAGAATGCTTAAGGTACATTTTAAAAGAGGAGTAAAAGAAACAGGAAATGTGCTGACTCAAAAAGCAAATATCGTATTAATTGTCCAAATTACAGTGTACGCCATGACAGCCAATACTGAACACTGAAAGCATTGCTGTCTACATGCTAGTACTGAACAGCAAAAACATTGCTTCTAGGCATAATTTTAAAAGATGAATGGCTTTTGTATTTTACAATTACAGTAATGTGCAAAAGTATTCGGCACCTGAGAAAATTACATTTGAAAGTTTTTTTTCCCTTGAAAAAACACTAATACCGTATATCTTCTAATAATAGCCCGTCTCTAATAAACGTCGGGGGGGTTGGGGTGGGCACCACTCATCTTCCCGCTTTCTCATCCAACAAGGAGAGAAGCAGGTTCCAAAAATTTTTCCCCAAATTAGTTCTCATAGACCTAAGTTTTTCCATTTGGATGACTGAGATCATGTCCGCTAGCCATCTGTGGAAGGAAGGAGGAGAGGGAGATTTCCATTCCCTCAAAATAAGTCTCTTGGCGACCACTGACCCCAACATCCATGATCGTTGTGCGGCCGGGGAGAGAGATGAGGTGGGCAGTGAGCAGCCGAAAATGGCCAGATCGGCTTCTAAGGGAATAAGTCTGTTATATGCCCTCGAATACCAGTCAAATATCTTGGACCAGAATTCTGACAATGACGGGCAGAACCAAAAACAATGTGAGAGCGTAGCCTCTGCCATCTGGCATCTATATCACATTGGCGAGATAGAAGGGTAGATTTTATGAAACCTGTGTTCTTCTAAACAGCTCACAACAATATGAATAATTTTTACAAATCTTTTCAAAGATCAAACTCTGACAGAAAGACACTCATTGCTGAGATAAATTGCTTTAAATCACTTGTGTAGGTGCTTTTTGAACAGTACTGTATATGCAACAGCTTTAAAATGCAGTGTTGAAAATGAGTTGTGAAAAGGATACGAATGATGTCTCAGGAGTGTTTTCCTTTTGGATTTTCTTCTCTTTGTCTTTTCTGAGAACCCTTTGGCAATTTCAAACAGCTTCTTTCTGGTTGCTGTAACACAGATGCAAATATAAAATTAGAAACTGCTTGTACTATCCTTTTGTATTTGTAAAGGAGATTCCGTTCTCCCAGATTTAGTCCCTCAAAGATATAGGCTCACATTTTCCCATGTGCTTGAGCTTGTCTCTGAATAAAGCATCGTCTGACACTCCGTCTATGGATCCAGGTGTATAGTGGTGGTCACCTGTAGTCGGGAAAATATCCAGAATCATTAAAAATACATTTGGTACTTGTGTATCTTGAAAAATGCATCCAGAAGTGCAAGTCATTCAGAGAGCATATTCAACCCACAGTGGGGATACTACTTGTAGAGAAAAAGATGAACCGAAACCACATGCACCATTAAAGGCAGGTGAAGAATATTCACCTGTGGAGTTTCCAGATGATGAATGACCTGACTTGGACTTCTTTGACTCATATTTCAGACGATCTAAGATAAACATACAATCAGAAGACAAAGTCATCATGGTGAAAATAAGAACAAGGCTGGAGAAGAACAATTGTGTCTGTATTTTGAAATGCCATCCCTGGAATTAGCTACTTTTGATTTCTTGGTGGGATGATGAGTTTTGATAATGTCTGTATCTCAGTATCTATAAACTTAAATATAAGTATTATTTAAAAAAAAACAACAGGCAATGGTAGTGCAAACGTGTAATTATATGAATCTGCAATGGCTGGATGAAGTGTATTTACCTCGTTCCAGTGCAATGAGGAACTCCCGGTTGCGCTGCAGCTCCTTCATAAACTCCTCGTTCTGCAGGAAAAGAGCGATGCGCTCATCCTCTAGATACTGCTTCAGCTTTCGTTCCTGCTCGGAGGATCCAGGTGCTGCTGCAGCACCGGCAGCCAGTTGTGGCAATGAGGACACTGAAGAAGAGGAGGGGTCAGAGAAACCACTTTGAGAGCTCTGAGGAAACAAAGAGATAATGGGAGAGTTTAAGGGAAAAAAAGAATCATTACAGACAAAATGGTGCAACTTGGAACAGACTTTTAAATGATTGTCACAGAGTAAAGTTACACTTTTGCACCTGTATACTGTCTAATTGCTGGGGTAAGATTCTCAGGAAATCATCAGGCAAGTTGCCAAGCAACGGGGGGTTCCAGTTCCTGTAACTCCGAGTCTGTAAGTGTCCTGAAGGAGGCTGTGCTGGAGGAGGCTGAGCTTCAAACCTGCAATATTTTGAAAACATTAAATTTAAAAGTGATTTACTGAAACATCATTCACTGGAAGAACCACGTTTACATATCAAAGCTACTGGTGAAATAGACTAGCTATCAAAAGGAACTTATTTTTTTTAGTTTTAGATTAATCATGATTCATGGTATAATTTTAAAGACAATTCTTGCTTTTCTATTCAAATTGAATAACATTTGCTCTAAAATTATTCTTATACTGATTCTTAAATTACAACCTTGTGCTCCATCTACAGCAGAATGTTATTTCAAAAAGGGCCATCATGGTGTTTTTGGAAAATGTGAGACCAGTCAATATGTCCCTCCTGTTTAGCTGTGGTTTTTCTTTACAGCTCATCATAGATGACATTTTAGACCAGTGCCTTTTTAATCGTGAATCATAATGTTAACCTCTGAAGTAAGTGAAGATTTCAGTCCCTTTCGTACTACTCTGGGTTTTCTGGCTTCTTGAATAAGTTGTGCATAAGCTCATGGAGGAATTTTAGGAGGCTTATCACTTCTGGGAAGATTCACCAGTGCTCCTGGTTTCTCCTTTAGGAGATAAATGGGCCTCAATTAAGTTCCAGAGCCTCAGAGATTTTGAGCATTTCCTCTTCTAGAATTACTTCTGTATCCCAGCAGCTGCTTGTTGAAAGCTTTTATGCTAATTCCCACATAAATAGAACATTTTAGACTTGCAGTAATCAGGCCTGAATATGTTTAGTTAAACTGATCACAATTACCAACCAAATTTGATTAACATTTTTATTAAAATGTTTTAATTTGTTATTACTGGTGCATCATGGGTCTGAAGAACATTTTATTCCAGTAAATAAAAAATTACACCCCCCTCCCCCCATCCCATCTCACCCAATCATGAGTAAAACATAAATTGTGGATAATGTTACGGGACCTCTACAATGGTGGCATAAGGAATTTTAAAAATTGTGGATGAAGTGGATCAGGTTTAATTTAGCCACTGTTCCATGTCAGCTTTTCAGGATGATGATGAATTATTAACTATAAATTATTCTAGGAAGCCAATAACATTATGTAGTTCTGAGAGTGAGGTACTAAACTGCTGACACACTTCTTTTCAATCTGACACTTAAACCTGCTTGGCAGGAATTGTCCGTAAGCTTGTTGAGCTATTTGGCCCCTATTTAACCACTAATTATTGGGTTTGCACCATGGATAAACTGATTTAGATTGAACACTGTTTACCAAATGAACCTGAAGCACAAACAGTAATTATTCCTCTCTTTTACACAAAGACTGACGGCCAAATGAACTCACTACAGGCTGCAGTTTGATTTCTGAACACCAGATGGCATCAGAATAGACGTAGTATAAAGAAATAGAAAATCTGGGGTCTTGGTAAACATGACACTCAGGCCCAGAAAGGACAGGAGATGGCATAATTATCAACTTTAATTAGAAAAACTATTTTTATTTCATTTTTGGAAACAAATATTAAATATTCTATCTAGAATTCAATATACATTAATAAAATTTCCCCTACTGTCTTTATGTATTTACTATTGTACTATTGTTTTTTTTACCTGGGAGGTGGAGTGGGCGGCGCATTAGGATATTTCCTATCATATATATGCATGTCATAAGTAGGTGGAGAGTACACTGGAGGTGGCTCCTCATCTGAGCTGTCCGGCTCAAGGGTCCTTTCCAGAATCTGATGTAGATTAGAGAACAAAAGAAGAAGAAGAAAAAATACAGGAAATGCAATGAGCCTTTAAATTTCATTAAAAAAAAAACACAGGGGAAAAAGAGCAAAAGGAGAAAAACAACTAGAAAAAAACTACTTCCTCTTAGGGTTAATTCATGTTAGAATCAAAGAAACTGTCAAAATAAAATCTACAACAAAACTGGCAGGTTTTACATACTAGATAATCAAAGCAGATTCACAATCATTCCTAATTTATTAAATATTGTAAAACTGGGAAAAGTGTACACGTATTTAGACTGAAACAATGAACATTGAAATGGTAAAAGCTGGAGACCAGGTTTGGACATAACTGACAAACCTTTAAACACGGAGGGAAATAAAGCTACTGTTGTATACGGAGTATTAATCATGAAGACACTATATGCATACAAAACATACTGCAGTTCATGCTTGACCTGGGATTTAATCTAAGTCATGGCTCAGTGTATGCATTCAGCCATGAAAGAGAAAACTAATGCAGTGCTGAGTGTGGGGAAGGCAGAGCCGAAGAGACTGCAGCATGTCTCGATATTGAAAGGGTTTAATGTGCAAGTGTCCCTCCTCTAACAGTATCTGAAATCAGGAGAGACAGGCATGATGGAGCCCGGCTTAGAGGAACATCGATCAGAATCACTCCCACTCTAGCAGAATAATGAGATGAGCTGAGGAGAAAGTTTAGCCTGTGCTTCCATTTTCCACTGATGCACTGTAGGACAACATGCATGATAATAAACCATAAGGATGAGGAAGTCTTTCAAACTTTAAAGACATTTTCAGTATTATTCCATAGGTAAGATATAAACACAGTGATTGTGTTCACTGTATTCCACAGAAACTTGCCAGTAGTGGTTATAGAAAACAGACATCAGAAGTGTTTAAAAAGAAATTCCACTGAAATTTCTGCAGTAAGATGTTAAGGTCACTCAGAATAGATTGATATAAATGCTTGTGTCTAAACAAACTACCACTGAAGAGCTTAGGATCTACATGCCTTTAAAAGTTTACCAACAGTAAACCAATGTAGAACATGTGGGCCAACTTCAATATCTGATATTTTTTCATATTCATACAGTCAACAGCTCTGCCCTATGGTCCTGGCCATAAATTTGGCTACAGAAGATATGGCATTGGCGAGCTATTAAAGTTTGATAAAAAGTGAAGACCCCTGCACTTTCAACCACTAATGACTTGGTCTCACTACACTGTGCCTGGCCTTAAAATGACAGTAAACTAATTGAGCACTGAAAATCGTTAAAAACCTATTTCAGCTCCAAACTGTTTGGCTTTTTCACATAAAAAAGCATCAGTAATGTTCACATTTTACAGTCTAGGAAAATGAAAAACTTTTCAAGCTCAGCATGCTTCCCAAGACGCAAGCATTTTTACTTACTTGAAATATTCCGCCATTTTAGCTTTTGGCTGACAGAACCTGGCAACAGGCTGATGAAATCGAGCAGTAAAAACATCAGCAATACCTTGCTGTAACTTTGTTACTGCCATGACAGATACAAATTTCTTTTTTTTGCGCAGACATTAATGACTGTGTGTTTAATTATTTTGAGGGGACAGCAAATGTACACTTGAACAAGCAGTACACTGACTACACTGTATCAACGTGTCATATCTTCAAATCGTTGTGCCATGAAAAGATATAATAAGATATTTACAAAAATTTAGGTGTGTAATCACTGAGATACTGTATGTAT
>JBBIGC010000001.1:24113393-24140031 GCA_037576955.1 Lepidarchus adonis
CTTTTTCCTTGTGTCTTTTCACTTTATTACACATAACTCAATTTATGGACTTAAATGTTTAGATGTCTTTGCATGAACACTTGAGTTAATATTGACATGTGGTGCAAATTTTGTCAATA
Organism: Lepidarchus adonis; assembly: GCA_037576955.1. Classification (NCBI taxonomy): domain Eukaryota; kingdom Metazoa; phylum Chordata; class Actinopteri; order Characiformes; family Lepidarchidae; genus Lepidarchus; species Lepidarchus adonis. The sequence goes on from JBBIGC010000001.1 coordinate 24,113,513, forward strand.
GCCCACTTAGAAATTCTCTATAATATATATCTGATAAAAATGCTGACATGTCAAATACTTATTCTCCCGCTGTATTTACGTTACATTACATATGACCATACCATAACCAAGGAAGACCAACTCATTATCATTTGTGTTCTCTCATCTTTCCCATGTTGAGGGATGACTAGATGACTCTGAACTCCACATCACCTCATATTTGTACCCCAGTTAGTCAGAGAGTCATGGATTCCCATTTGAAGGTTCTTACTCATTCCAATGAACTGAAACATGTCCAATTATAATGGGAAAATATGCTTCAATTACATAGGGTTCACAGTCATTTCCAGGGGCGCAGCTGTGAGATGAAGCTACTTCACAAAAAGTTTGAACTTTTTTAACCCACTCTATTTCCCAATAATTGTAAGAGGAACTGTAAATAACTCAGATTAGCAAATTCATTGACTAATGTGTGTTTGGTAAATTCAACAAGAACACACGTCTCTAAGCATCAGATTAATGTGTAAGAGTGATCCATGTTTTACAATTTTCTTTTATTTAGACAACCCAAATAAAAGGCACATTAAACATTGCGCATCGTTTACATAATTGTTCTTGACGTACATACATTTAAAAAATGTAGGAATGTTTTACCTTTCTGCTAACCAAAAAAGCCTAGTCTTCATATATACAAAATTATCAATGTTAATGTTCTAATACAAAAAGTTTTATAAAAGGTTATTTTACTTGTGTTTTGTTTTTCCTTGCACATGTCTAACATAACTACCACATCCTCTGAGCTAAATGTTTTGTACAAAGATATACATTCACTGGCATTCACATAGTTTTGCCAATTCATCAAATTTTTAAAAAGTACTGAACTACAATTTCATTCTCCAATCCAAACTGGAAAATAATGTTTTCTCCGTACTATTAATCAAACAGATTCCTTTAAAAGATACTGTTGGTGAAGAAGGCATAAAAAAGAAAAAGAAATACTTCAGGAAAAACCTCAAATTCATATGTGACAAATTCATAACTCCTCAATGTGACTTTCTCCAAATCAAAACAGTTCATAAATCTTCGCACACATTTGACGTGTCCTGCTGTGGCATTTTCAGACATTTTCAGCTCAGGCACAGAAGTAATGCCACTGTAGATGGACAAACAATTAGCACAAACATACTTCAAACCAATCTACTGTTCTTTAATGATTTTAACCAGTCACATCAGTCCCATTCCTCAAGTTCCAGTTTCCAAAGTTCAACCAAAACAACATGTCCCTGTTAAACATGGCAATGCTCTCTGACAGACAGACAGACAGACAGACAGACAGACAGACAAAAGGACAATTGTTTCAGGCGCCACATTCCTCACTGGAAAGTTCATGCAATGTATAGAAAATTGTGGGCAGTGGTGGCCTAGTGGTTAGGACCAAAAGGTCTGCGGTTCAAATCCCATCCCAGGTACCACTGAGGTTCCCTTGAGCAAGGTACTGTCCCCACTTCACTGCTCCCCAGTTGCCTCTGTTGACGGCAGCCCATTGCTCCACGTGTGCATGTGTGATGGGTTCCCACTTGGGGAAAAAATAAAAAATGCTGCTACAAGTTGAAATGGGGAGACAGTTTAATAGCAAAAGAACATACAGCGTTTTCAGCATTGTCGTAACTCTATCTAATGTGCATGGCCACATATTTGCAGTCAAATCTGATTCTGTAATTGCGTTGATCAGCACATAATTACTATTTTCTAATCGAACTCCAGTTTTGACTACAGTCCTGTACTGACAGTCATTTCAGCGAACTAGATGAATGTCATTAGCAGGATGCTAATCCCTAGCCTCAGGTCAATAAGGGTAAAAATAAGTTTTATTTTGAACATTTCCCTTGCATTTCCACTGCCGTCTAAACACAGCCTTGGTTAATAAATCAAAATATTTGAGCCACTACTGCCCTACTGTGGCCTCTGTATAAAACTCTGAGCCACAACTGTGGCTATGAATATTAAAAATATGGGCACATTCAGCAGATCCTCACATTTTTCCAGACTCACCCCTCAAAACACAGAGCACACACGCAAGAGGAGGGCAACGTTACAAAGCAAGTCAGAAAGGAATAGAATGGGTTAGCAGTTCAGCCTAGATATTGCTTTTGCCATCCATAATGGATGAAATACTTTGACTTGGTTCAACTAACTTCCTACAGTCATCTGGAGGACAGACGAGTGTAATGGATAAACATCAAACCTGCAAACCCTGAATCTTGATTCTGCCCTACTTGATAGCCAAAAAATAAACCTAATGAATTTGAACACATAATGGACTATTATTGTGAGAGAGAGATAAATACGTCCATCAAGGGACTTCACTGTTTCAGGAAATGGAAATAATTTAGTGTATTAAATATGCACAAAAAAAAAATAATCCAGAAAATTGTGTTAGGCATGACTCTACTGATATGAGAGTCAAATTAGTGGGTTCCTCTCAGCCAAGACCCTGAGCAAAGGTCCAAGGGAGTACAGCCCTCATCCTTACTGACTTAATCTCAAAAGTCTGTATCTTTGGGACCTTTTTCAGTGTGCTGATCGAGGCCACTAGATGACCTGACATCTAAAAAGGAAGTCGGGGAGTCACATAATACTGCCATTACAATATCACCTATCAGATATGTTATCAGTGCAAGACACAAGTCAAATTGCTCCTCTGATGTCCTACACCAGTCACTTCCATTTTCAGTCATGGACATATGCCCTGCACATATTAGTGTTGTCTCACTTCTTATAATCACTTCAACTGATGAATGAAAGCCTTGTTAATTAGATGGTTCAGTTGTGTTGGGAGCATGAAAAACTGTGAAATGTGCAGACAAGGATTGGGAAACACTGTCCTACAGCCAACTAAGCAGAAGGATATCCCAACTATTCAGAACAATAGTATAATTTTTCTTCTACCAGGAATGACTATATCCAGAAATTACTTAACTAGAACAGCTATAGCTTTAAGTGGTTCACACAGAGGGTAGCCACTTAGAACAGCTTTCCTTATGTAGATAGTATTGTTAAAAAAATAACCACCTTCCACAAACGGAAGCCTCTGTCCCTTTTGTAGTACACAACTCAATCCATAAAACTAGGGAATACTGATGAGCAAAAGCTAAAATAACAAAAATAAAGTCCTCACAGTTCATAAAACCGTTAATACCAGTCACACAGAGTTTCAATGGAACAATTTGCTCCTCTCCAAATGGCTACTGGCAGAGATTTTCTGGCACTAGCAAAGTGAAAATAACCAAACATACAGCATGTCAGGCCTCCACTCCATGCATTGACTATTTTTTTTATCCTCTCTTTAGAAACTTTACTAAACTAGACAGTCTGTCTGCTTACCCTACAGACAAAAATATGGATAACCAGAGTACCACCTAACATCTACTAGCTCTTCTTCTCATCTGTTGCTACTGCGGTCTGCCCGCACTAGCCTGTAGCTCCTAACTCACGTCCTCTTTTGCCCTTTCCTCACACAGGAACCGTGCTACTGAAGGAAGACCAGAACAGGAGACAATGTTTTAAAATAAAACACAAGGATTGGACGTGTATGAGGGAATATTTGGTTCTACCAGGGTGGGGAAGAAGGCAAGACCTGGGAGAGGAATGGCATGCTCTCCATAGGCCTCATGGCGATGTTCAGAGGGCCAGTGATGTTCATGGACATGGGTGTGGTGATGGCCACCGGATGGGCGATGTTCATGGGTGCCGTGGCTTGTATATTGACTGAGGCGATGTTCACTGGAGCAGTGATGGTGACCGGGTGCTGAAGGCTGACCGGTGCTGTGATGTTGACTGTGTTGGAGGCAATGGTGACTGGGTTGGTGACTGTGCCACGATGCATGGTTGTAGTGCTGGCGGCAGCAATAGAGGCAGTGACTGGTGTGGCTGAGGCAGAGTTGCACACATTAATAGTGTCTGAAAGAAAGCAAAAAAGCATTAATCAAACATACATTAGAATTCATTTTGGCAGCACAGATGGTTTATATGTTTTCCTGTATCTCACAAAGTAAAAAAAAAAAAAAAAAAATTCAGGTCCATGCAAAAAAAATATCTGTAGATATCAAGACATTAATAAATGTCCATGAATACTTTCTTCAGCTGCTGTACATACAGTGGAAAACATTAAACAATATATAACCAATCAGGCACTTACAGTGGTGTGAAAAAGTGTTTGTCCCCTTCCTGATTTCCTTTTTCCCCATGTTTGTCACACTTAAATGTTTCAGATCATCAAACAAATTTGAATATTAGTCAAAGACAACACAAGTAAACACAAAGTGTGTTTTTTTAAGTGAAGGATTTAATTATGGGAATTAATTAAAGGAAAATAAAACTCCAAACCTACATGGCCCTGTGTGACAAAGTGATTGCCCCTCCTGTTAAAACATAACAGTGGTCATCACACCTGAGTTCAATATCTTTAGCCACACCCAGGCCCAATTACTGCCACACCTGTTCTCAATTAAGAAATCACTTAAATAAGACCTGCCTGACAAAGTGAAGTAGACCAAAAAAATCATCAAATGCTACACATGATGCAGAGCTCCAAAGAAATTCAGGAACAAATGAGAAAGAATGTAAGTGAGATCTATCAGTCTGGAAAAGGTTATAAAGCCGTTTCAAAAGTTTTGGGACTCCAGAGAACCACTGTGAGTGCCATTATCCACAATTGGCAAAAACATGGAACAGTGGTGAACTTTCCCAGGACCAAAATTACCACAAAAGCACAGCGATGACTCATCCAAGAGGTCACAAAAGACCCCAAAAAGTCACAAAAGACCCCAAAACAACATTCAAAGTACTTCAGGCCTCACTTGTCTCAGTTAAGGTCAGTGTTTATGACTCCACCATAATATTAAGGCTCGTCTCAATTGTGCTAGAAAACATATTGATGACCCCCAAGACTTTTGGAAAAAATACTCTGTGGACTGACAAGACAAAAGTTGAACTTTTTAGAAGGTGTGTATCCCATTACATCTGGCATAAAAGTAACACTGCATTTCAGAAAAAGTGGTGAGATCAGATCCACATCACCAAGTCCACCTTTGATTGGCTGAATTAAAACAAAATGAAGACTTTGTAGTGGCCTAGTCAAAGTCCTGACATTTAAAAGGCAGTTCATGCTCGAAAACCCTCCAATATGGCTGAACTACAACAAATCTATAAAGATGAAAGAACACTTGATTGCAGTTGTTGCTGCTAAGGGCCCAACCAGTTATTAAGTTTAAGGGGCAATCACTTTGTCACACAGGGCCATGTAGGTCTGGTGTTTTATTTTCCTTAATAATTAAATCCTTCATTTAAAAACGCACTTTGTGTTTACTTGTGTTGTCTATGACTAATATTTAAATTAGTTTGATGATCTGAAACATTTAAGTGTGACAAACATGGGGGAAAAAAAATCATTAATTATACACTTTTCACTCCACTATATACTAATGAACATTAACAGTGTAGATTAGGAAGTCCATTATCAGAACTATCCAGGTCAGAATTAGTCACTCCAATGTAACTATTTTTGTTTTGGCCAAGTTTTGTTACAATTACAGGAGGTGATGACTGCTCTTCTGAAATGTTCTGTGTCTGCATGTTTTTGGAATTGCCCTGCAATAAAAGACTATACGTTTAACCTGCAAAGTGCACATTTCAGGTTAAAAAAATATACAATGCTATTGTCTTTGTTGTCTAAAGCTTTAAATAATGGATGAAAAAACTCTTGACTGCAATTAGAGTAATAAATATTATTTATTGTATTGTTAGATTGAATTTCCAAAAATTTGGATGTTGACAAAACAAATAATTTGTGCAACACTAATATAAATCAGGATTTGAAAATAATAGAATGATTGTGAAAACCTTCTTTACCATTTCAACACTTTTTTTAGCGAAATGAGAACAGCCATGGTCACAATGAGAGGCTAAGGCAAGAGGAGGAGACCTCTGGAGCACCTCCCTGCAGAAGTGATGACAGTGGCAAACAAAGATGCCCACCTGAGCGTCTATCAGTGTGTGGTGTCCTAGTTTGGTGCGGCCGTGGCAAGTGGAGGCCAGGAGGAAGTGGTAGAGGATCAAGAGTTAGGAACAGGTGCTGGCATACCTTTGTTACAGGGGGAAGTGAAACCGGCTTGACCGTGGGTCTTCAGGTGGCTGGTGATATAGGCAGCGCTCAGCATCTTCCCACAGATGTTGCAGGTGACCTTGCCCTCATGGCGGATCATGTGTGAGCGTAGACGGTCTTTGGTTGCGAAAGCAGATGTGCAGGCCTGCAACAGACAAGCAAATACCCTTTAATAATACCCTTATAAATGTATGATTTTTGGTATCACCAAAAAGATCCCTACAGCTATTTAAAATCCTCTCCTGCAATAAATGTGTGTATGGTAATGGTACTGCATACTGCAAATCAAATAATTTATCAAATATTTACAGATGCATCAAATAAATCTAAACAATTCATTTTCATGACAAAATGGCAATAGGGCAAAAAAATGTCAAGATTTAAAATGTTATTTCCTCCAGTAGAGTTTAACTGTGGTTCTTAAAAAATGGCTTCCATGGCTGAAACTTTGTTAAATTCATTAAAGATCATTAAATAAAGCCCAGCTGAAAAGGTTAACAATAACAGCAGTCTATGAGCTTAAATTGAACAGAAAATAGACCAGAAAGACCCAGTATTGTTAAATCTGTGTGGGTAACAAAACCTTGAGCCTTTAGGTTTGTGAGGATTCAGACTGCTGAGTTTACATCAAACAAAGAGAATTTTAGCAAAATATACAAGCCATTTAGTGAACATTGATAAGTTACTCACAGGAAATATTTTGTACATGTATATTATTTGCAAGATAAACCTACTGAGAAAAATGACAGACTTGGCTACAGTGTGTTTTATAAAAAGCAAGAACTCCAAACCATACAAAAAACTACCAAACTACAATGAACAAAGTTAAACTGTAGGTTTCTTAGCAGAAATGTCAGCACTTTTTCACCTAATTAATTATGCAACAAACTGTTCAAGTAGACCTGTTGAAAGCAAGAAGAGGGAACGTGTAAAGACCTAAGGGACTTCAGCATGGACCAAATTATGATGGTTAGACAATCAAGTCACAGGAGCGCTGATCCAATAGATCTGTGCGTTGTTTAAATATCCTATGATTAGTACCTACCAAAAATGGTTCTGGTAAAGACAACTAATGAACAAACTGTGTTATGCATTTCAAAGGTTACCTGATGGAAGCAAAGGTTAATGCAGGAAGCTAATTTTGACTAATTTAAAAGAGCTACTGTAGCACAAATGACTGAAAAACTTTATGCTGGCTATAAAACAATGGTGTCAGAAACAAAGTGCTTGGAAGAATTATAGCTGCAGACTGGTCAAAGTGCCTATCCTGACACCAATCCAACACAAAAATGACTATAATGAAAATATGGTTATCAGAACTCGGCCAGGGAGCTTTGGAGAAGGTGGCCTCATCTGACAAATGACTTTCAGCTCATTTGGGTTCTGGGGTATGTGCGTGTCACTTACCTGAAGGAGAAATGGCACTAGATTTCACTTTAAAAATAAAGAGCATGTGATGCTCTGGGTAAAGTTTTGCTGGGAAACGTTTGGTCCTGGAACTCACATGGATGTATCCAACATATACCAGCTCAAATAATGAAGACATGGCCTCTTAGATTCTTACCGTTACTTGGCATTTAAAGGGTCGTTCTGTGGAGTGAACATGCTTAACATGACAGCTGAGATGATCTGGCCTGCAAAGGGACGGAGAGAGGGAGAGAGAGAGAGGTAGAGAGATTTGTCACACAGAGGCAGGTTTCTCTTTAAAGCTTAGGAGACTTTGAAAAATGCAAAGAATTAAGAGAATGGGGGCAAATATAAATTAAAAGGATGTCTCAATAATGATAGATATTTACATTCATGGGCCTGGAAAATGTCATTATGTGCAATATCATATGTACTAATTTTTTTACGTAAATGAATAACATTTACACAATCAAAAGCAGAAATGAGTCTTGATCCCAAAACACAATAAACGGAGAAGACTCTGTGATGACCCTAATATATGAAACATGAAAAATGACAGCATGAATGTGACAGCATTATATTATAGATTATCTTTATAAACACTTATGAATTAATTTATTTAATTAACAGATTTACACACAGGTTAACTTGATTAATAAACCCTGGGAATCACAAGTTCTACCCACCTGGAGAAGCCCTTCCCGCACACAGAGCAGATGTAAGGTTTATGCACGCCCCCGTCATGTGAGCGCACATGGTAGGTCATGCGGTCCTTCCTCTTGAAGCGCTGGTGGCAGATAGGGCACTCAAAGGGCTTTTCGTCTGAGTGTGACAGCTTGTGCCGGTTTAGATGGTACACATCTCGGAAGGCTTTGCCGCACATCTCACAGCCATGGTTCTTCTTCACTGGCTTGGGAGGTTTTTTAGGCACACTAGGCTGCTGCTGCTGGGGCAAGACAGACATCACTCCGACCGCTGTAGAGGCCGACGTGGTTGCCGTTGTGAGAATGCCCGCTACAGTGGAAATGTAAGATGGGTTACCGTTGTTGTCCCGTGGCACCGTGGAGATGAGAGGCACCATGGTGGGTGCTGTGGGTGTCTTTTTGGGCCGTGACACCATCTTTATGCCTGTGTGGCAGGACTCATGCCGCCGCAGGTGGTAGCTGTCCCGAAAGGCCTTGTTACAGTAGCCACAAATAAAAGGGGTCTTGGATTTGGGCTCTTTCTTGATCACCACCGGACCCCCTCCTCCCCCACCCCCACCACCACCCACCCCACTGGCCACATTATCCTTGAGGAGCTCTGTGGCGCTGATTGGGGGCTTCTGGTCCAGCAGGATGGGCAGCACAGGCTTCTGGTCTTGTGGTTCATTCCCGGAGTTAAGCAGGGGCAGCAAGCTGGTTTGACCCATCTGATGCTGGTGGTGGAGTGCCTCATTTGCCTGCTGAAATAAAAAGCAGACAATCCATATATAAGCACCAGCATGTATTGGCCTTAATCCTGTATACTGTAGATGCTCTGGGATTTTTTGGACCCATTCTACATTAGCTACATTCTTCCTGAAGCCTTTTCTGAAATACAAATACAAGCAAGATATTATACGGAATTTATGTAAAGACACAATTCCTGCTCTATATTTAAAAATCCTTATTTTTATTTATAAATTAGTTTATAAATATCTGAAATGGTAACTTAACAAATAAAATACATTCTGAACATGTACATAAATTTCCAGTTGTCATTAAATATTAGCATATTCACATACATTTACATTCACAACATTTTTTTCTCTGCTACATTTTATATTAAATAATCCAGTGCATATATCTAAATCAAATTAGCTCAAAGTGTATGGGGTGTGTGTGTGTGTAATTTTTGTAATTTTGTAAGTAAGATTTTGACCCATTCCTCCTGGCCAACCAACTTCAATTCCAGAAGGTTATAAGGATTAGACGGATTACATTTGTCTGAAAACTTGCTGTTAAATTTTGAACTGACTTTTAGTTCAGTTTGCTACCTGTAGTAAGAGTTATAGTAAAATAATGTGATATTTCTTGATCATGTGGACATCAAGCCCAAAGCTAGCAGTGACCGTGCTAAATCACAAATAGAAAGTGACTCATTTCCAGAGCATCTGTGCAACTCGGGAAACAAGCAACTCTGACTGAGACTCAGCAAGATACAGAATGATGAGTAATCATGTGAGAGAGAAACAAAAAGACAGAGCTAAAAAAAAAAAGCTAGATTTCAGCCTTCCAAAGAGCTTAATATACTATATATACAACTAAAATATTCTGATAAAGAATAATAAAGTTTGTCATACAGCAAAATCTGAGAACCTACGGGTGGTAAATGTGTGTTTTTAGAAATGGAATTACACCCAGTCATACATTTACCTAACACATAATACGTTCTACATAGACCAAATCACTGCTGAGCAAAGAGGGCCTTGCAGGAGCATGAGGGGGATCTCCTAGAGCCTATGGCACCTCCGCATAAAAAGGCACATAAGTGTGCTGCCACTACAGCACCTAAATCTGTAGCATGTAAGGTGATCCCTGGCTCTGATGAAAGCAATTCCTCATGTGACTACCTCACAGGGCACAGGCTGTTCTGGCTGGGTGAGACGTGTCAAACCTACGTACACTATGTGTTACAGATCCCACCACTGAAGAACACTATGCAGGAAGGCAACACTCCTGGCAAAATAACTTCACAATACGTCCGTGCAAAATTCATACCACAACAGCACATGGTGGACAGGCTGTCCCATCATCATAATATATGCTGCTGCTGCTCCTTTACTACAGAATGGGTAACTTTATTCAACTCAAGTGCTCAATTAACATTTTTTTAAGTAGGCTACCACCTCTAAAAAAATATTTTCTTAACCTGCACAAATTAGTCAGCCATGTGCATGACAATTACATAATTTAAATTCTAATAAAATTTAAATGACCAATATTTTAGTACTTTTAAAGGACTTTTTTCTCATATTGAATAATAACAGTAACATTGTTGGCCAATAACAACAGCAACTTTTTCAAATACATGTACTCCTATAATGAGATATTTTTCAATTGAAGCTCTTCACTTAGGATGAGCATCTAAAAATAGGCCATCGTGTTTAAACTACACACTGTCTACTACCTCCATAAAGAAATACACAGCAAACACATAGTGTGTGTACGTGTGTTTGCAGGCTAGATTTGTCTAAATTGATTATTTTGTAAACTAATTCTTTTTAGGTTCTGCCGGAAATCGATACTAGTGCCATCTTGGCCTTTTTCAAATTAAGTATTTCAGAGTTTTTGAAAAGTGTTGCATGGTTTATTATTGATCAGCTATTGGCTTTTTAAAAAATGCCCAACAAAATCATAACTACACAAATGCAATAAAAACTCATCCTTAAACTAATAATAATAATAATAAATACAAAAAAAATGTATGAAGCTCCGTGTCAAACAATAAAAAATATTCATTAAAAAATATATATATCCCAAGACTACATGACAAGAATTCAGATACTACTAACAAGACTGGACTAAGCAGATCAAAACAAATCAGAACATCCTACACAGGACATAAAATGTTGTTGTTTTTGTTCAGGTAAGGAAACGGGAATGGTTATGATTAGAGCTGAACCTCTACAGGTATGTTACTTTGGAGAAGACTTTAAAGAGAGGTCAATAGTGCATGAGCACAAGAGGAGTTCTGGGGCCAGGCCTGAACAGAGGGCAAACACAAGTTGAAAGACTACACTATCATTAAAGCCTGTCTATTCTGCAGCTGCCTGCATTGTCCTATTGGTCACGGCATCCAGTAAGAGACAGACATAGAATTAGACAGAGAGAATGGGAGATAGATGGTGCATGGAAAAGCATTTATGCCCCTGTAAAAAATATGATGGTTTATAGTAAACTGCAACATGCAGTATGAAGATTAATACAGCTAATTACTTCAGCTAAGACAAAGGGATATAAGGTAAAATATTGTCTGATTAAGCTAGCTACTTTTTCTTCAGGTTAAACGCTGCTTCTGAATTTAGCAAAGCCAATCTGCCACTGTATATTTCATTGAAGCCAGGCTGATTATACTGGTAACTACACTGGTGGACACTCTGATAAGGTTATTTAACAAGTTTTAGTTGCAATATCAACTAGTAACAACCAAGATCAACCACACCATTTACCAAGTTGTAAAATACGGGTGGGCAATAAGAAAAAATTATCATAACATTATACTTTTGAGACATGTTTTAAATGACACAATAAACCAAGATAAATATTTTAAGATGGAACAAATGAATAAGAGCCGACAGGGCCATATTTGACCAAATATTTTTAAAACATATAATGAGTACAAATGATAATCTGTGTTTCTCACACCACAGTACAATAAGTTCACTTACGCAAAACTAATGAGGCATGAACTGAAGAGATCATGAAATGCTCAGAAAATCATATTGTGAAATCATACAATTTATCACAATGACCATAGATATCGATTTATTGCCCAGCTCTATTGGAAAATTCACAGACATGTGTAAACGGTTATGCATTTTGGTTGATCCGTGTAATCAGATCACCAAAGATGCACATGAAGTCCAGGTGTGAACAGGGCTTTATGATTTTTTTTTGCCATTTCAGAGTCTAATATGAGACATACTCTGAATTATGAACATGAAATACATCCATACCTAAACTTAAAGCTTAAGAATGACACAAAAACCCTTTCTATGAAAAGAAATTTTGAAAAACAGAAAAATAAGAAGATAATAGAAAGAAATTGTTGCATTAAAAACTCTGTCTACTTAAAACTATTAAGAACACAAAATTAAAAAAAATGATACTAGTTGGTATTAGGCGTTGTTTTGTATTTTTACCACAAGCAGCATCACAAATACATTTTTATAATGAACACACTATATATTGTATCCACTAGAAGAGAACTTTACTGTATAACTATCTTAATCCAGGAGTTAATGCAGGGGAGGGCAAATGCTTACTAACACTAAAACCAGGCTTCTGTGCAGACAGTAAACAAATAACTGATGTAAAATGAAACACATGCAAATACACCAAGAAGGAATCATCTGTGCATGTAATGTAAAACTGTTCATTAGTGATAGGTTTCCGAGATGTGGTTTACTGCTTAAATCAATATGACTAAACAAGCACGAAATGCTCAGGTCTGCAGGTTTCAGATAAGGGTTATTTTTCAGAGAATTTCAGGGAATATTAAGAATCATTAGATGGTCTGATGGTGTCTGGCTGGATCTGTCTATAGAGTGTGGGCTCTGTAGGGGTGTGCGTGTAAAGCTTGACGCATGATAGAGCAGCCAGACAGACACTTCAAACTGCGCCAGCGGCAGGGTAGCCTGCTGAGAGTCCTCACTGCTCGGATGATTCAGATTCAGATCCACTCTGAGGGCTGAACATTAACATTAATAATAAAGGAGAAAAGAGGAGCATGTTTGTAATGTTCTATATCACAACATTTTAAAATAATTATAACATTATCTCAGCATCAGATGACACGCGTTTGGGTGTGCATTAATAAAGTCCCAGAGTCCTGGAAGAATTACTAAAAGAATAACTTAGGCTAGGGCTGGACAATATGGCAAAAATTTATATCACGATATATTTTGTAATTTTGGTCGATACGATATAATTCCGATATCGATATGGACAATATTAAAAAGCCTCAGGAAACGTTGAAAGTTCCGCCTCCAGGCCGTTTAAATGTATATCAAAATATCGGAAATTTGTTTAAAAATTGTATCGCCGTTACTGAAAAAAAATTATATCGCGATATATATTGATATTGAATTATTGTCCAGCTCTAACTTAGGCCATGTTCACATACTGCAGAGGTAATTTTTTCATTTTATTGTGCTTTATGTAATAAATGTAATCAGTTCTGCTGTATTCTGGTAGTATTATTCCCTCTCCTGCTTAATCTTTTATTTCTCTACTTTTTCTACTTCTATGTGATGATCTAGTTTAAGTTTTAGTTTAGTGTTATAAATATAGTTTATTCTTGCACAGTCTGGAGAGGATCTGGATGAATTTTACTGCTTGTTGTATGTGTATAACTAGGCATGTGATGAATAAACATCTTGAATCTAATCACGAATATAATGTTGTCAGGATCATGGAAACTAAAAATCTTTAGCATTGGGTGACACCACTACTAGTTCACTAATGTATCATCCATCACTAATGTAAATGAAAAGGAATCCCACCAACTAATCGCTAGTTTTATCACTAGTTTGGCTTGATCTGAGCTGTAGTTTCAGCAAGTCTGTCTGTAGGTTATGCACCTGCCACCTCCATATTTTATTTTTTTCTCTTTATTCAGAACAGTGATTGAATTTGCTCTACTGCAGCACCGAGTTTCTCATCTGCTACAGGCGGATTAAGAGACGCCTGTTGGGAGCTGGACAATGCCACGCTTATGAATAAACTCAGACGCCTCCTGAACAATGCGGGTGACGCGCTACACTGCCGTCTTATTAGATGCTTCATCACAAGGGTGGAATCAAGCAGAACAATTGATGATCTTTTCACAAGAAAAAAGTGACTAATGCCTCAAAAGTATATTTTTCCTTCAATAAAAGAATAAAACATCATAAAAAATGTATACAACAACTTCCTGCAAGTAGAAAATGAAAAGTCTTTGCCCCACATGTTCGCTCATTAAAAACAGACATTTGTTGTCCATATGTTTTGGATTTTTTTTATTTATTTTTTTACTAAAATATGGTTTTGGAGTAAATAAAACACTTCAGCTGACTTGTTTCACTTTCTAACTCACTAAATAATCAGTCTTCCTTTCCACCTGCATAAACCAACACACTTTTAATGTCAAATCTCTCAGCACACTTGGATTATGTTTTATTCTCCTGAAAGCTCAAGCAATTGTCACATTCCTGACGAACCCGAGCACCATCATGTATCCAGAAACAGCCTCTGTACTGCGGTTAAGTTAATGAAGTGACCGGTTTAGCTGTATTGACTGTAAAATTGCTGCTGGCCACGGCAGTGCTTGGAGCAATGCGAGCATAGCTCAGATTTCATGTGGATGCTCGTTTTTGACGAGCGGAGGTCAAGGGAGCAAAGGGAAAGAAGTTTTGGCTCCATCTCAAGCCCGCCAAGAGCTCTGCTTAACTGTAGGCTAATCTGGAGCAGAGAAGTGCAGACCTACAGGCACGTTTACACGGGCTACTCCGATTTCTCTGCGCTCGATGGGATAAAAAAAGGAGGGAGAGCACGAGTGTGGCCGAAATGCGAAATAATAACGCTACCACGGAAAAGTTGCCTGCTTTTCACACGCGTCCCATGATAACCATGCACACCTTGTTTGAAAACGTAACTTGTTTGTTTTGTGTTTTTTCTTTATGTTTTCGGCCGTGATGGCTCTGCTATTTCCATGCGACTACTAAATCAATGACGGGCATCATTAAAAGTCGCTGTGCGCTGCCAAGCAAAAGTAGGCAACCGGCTAAGCTAGCTAACACACGTCAAAGCAGCCAGAAGAGAGGGAAGAAATAAAAATAGAAAATGGAGAAACATCGGAGAATGTCCCTAGGGTCTCCTCCGTACTTCACAGCTGGAAGTCTGGAGCTGGTGTAGCAAGCCTGCTAGCTAAGCTGGCACGCTAGCTAGTTAGCACGTTAGCACGCTACCATTGTTTTGCCTGAATATATTTACATCAAACTCATGTTTCCTACGCGTGTAACGGCGGCGAAGAGCGCGGGCTGGGCGGTTTGCGACCGATTTCCATCCGCTGTGGTTCGTTTAAAGCATTTCACTCACCTGAAATAGAAATGAACTCCAGCTCGGCTCCATTGCAACACTTAAAAAAAATCTGCAGGAAACCTACAAGAAATCTACAACAAAGCAGCTAAACATGGCAGCGGCTCCAACTTCCTGTAACCCTTCGGGCGGACCGTCAGAGTGGAGGAGACACGGAGACTGTCTAACGCGCGCGCGCGCACAATCACACATGCATCACACCGCTCACATAATAAGTTAAAGTCACACTATTTTATTACTATTTATCATTTCCTTACGCGTATTGTTGTATTTTGGGAAATCAAATATGTCTCAATATTTATCTATCTGGGTAAGAAAAGATGTGTAACATAAAAGTTTAATATTTTAGATTAAATATTTTTCTCTATCTATCTATCTATCTATCTATCTATCTATCTGTACAAAAGTTTAATGTTTAAAATATAATACAGTAAAAAGGACACCCCAAGTCCAGTGTGTTTTTGTAACATTCATGGCCATATGGATATTTAATCTATATTTTATATATTTTAACAGTACTGGGAGATTTAAGTATTACAACTAAACAATTAAATCTTAAGAAAAGACTTTTGAAAATCTTCTGTAAAATGCAATTCTAGAAAAATTCAATTTCTCGTGAGGAATAAATTAGAACACCCCCACCTTTATTCCAAATTAAAATCTCTCAAATCACACGCAGGTGTAGCACATCAGGTGCACATGATTAGAACATCATTACTCAGCATTTTGAAGGAGGTTTGCTCTATTTAAACCTCAGACATTTAGTTTGGTGTGCTCCTGACCATGGAGGTGAGGGGGAACACCATGGCAAGAGCAAAAGAGCTGTCTGAGGCCTTCAGAAAGAAGAGTGTAACAGCTTATCAGTCTGGTAAGGGATTTTAAAAAATTGCAATTAGCCATTCCACAGTCTGGAAAGCTATCTACGAGTGTAGAACTTTCAAAACAACTGGCTCTCCAAGCATGTTCACTCTAAGACCAGGCCACAAGATGCTGAAAGAAGCCTAAAAACCATTAGATGTCATAATGGGAGCTACAGCAGGCTACTGTTCATGTGAAGTGCCTAAAAAATCAGAAAGAGACTGCACAACTTTAACTTGCATGGCAGGTGTGCAAGGAGTAAGCCATTGCTTTCTAAGAGAAACATGAAGGCCAGGGTAAATCCCTGCCAGAAAGAACATAGACAAAGACCAGCACTTCTGTAATAATGTTCTTTGAACAGATGAGTTTAAAAATAAATTGGACACTAGAACAGAGGACATGTCTGGCGCAAACCAAATACAGCATTCCAGGAAAATAACCTCATACCAACTGTGAAGCATGGCGGTGGAAGTGTCGTGGTTTGGGGATGTTTTGCTGCAGCAGGACCTGGCCAGCTCACCATCACAGAATCCACCCAGAAATCTGTCGTGTATTAGAGGGCGCTTGAGGAAAATATGAGACCATCTGTAAGAGCATTAAAGCTGAAGCAGAACTGGATCCTACAACACAATAATGACCCAAAACAGGCCAGTAAATCCACTAAGAACTGAATGCTGAAACTACGAAATGAAGGGTCCTTTAGTGTCCAAGTCAAATCCCAGATCTTAATCCCATTGAGATGCTGTGGTGTGACTTGAAACAAGCTGGACATGCAATAAAACCTCAAACATCTCACAGCTTAAATAATTCTACATTGAGGAGCGGGGCAAACATTCCTCAGACCGATGTCAGAGACTGGTAGATGCTACAAGATAACACTGTGGTTATTTCAACCAGAGGGGGTGACACTAACTTTTTCCTTAAAAAAATGTTTATCTTTTGTTTGATGAATAAATCAAGATTAATTTTGGTTTTATAACAAAATGCAAAATAACTTTTTGTTCCAGAGATAAATAAAAACAAGATTAGACATCGATATGTCTAATCTGTATGAAGGAAAATACTGCTTGTCTATTCATCTATAATATAATAGTCCAGTGTCTACTGTACATTTCATACTATAATGTTTGTGTCTGCAAGCAAAATGAACTAAAGATATGTATATCCATAACTTAAATATATCTCTGCTGTCCAAAACATTCAACTTAGCTGTTTTGACTAAAACAAACCATCTAAGTTTTTCCACAGAGCTGCAGTGCAGGAGAACCATGACAGCCCCACCTCAGTCACTTACTCAAAAACAGACCACCATGTTCAAGAAAGAACCAGTCTGATGTCTGCACTTTCTATCACTCATTTGAGTGAAAACTTTGACATTATTAATGACAGTTCAGATATTATAAATGTTACATTTGTTATTGGCAAGGGTATTTGAATATGATGATTCCCATTATAGTAAACACATATTTTACGCTTTTTGGGAGACGTTAAGCGAGAGAAAAAAGAAAGAGCATTGTTTCTATATTCCAGTAAGTTCTTGTTTAACTGTTTATGGACATTCAGAGAAGTTGCCTCCCATTGTACTTTTAAATCTTTGTTACTCTGTACATTGGGAGTCTTTGTTTGAATACAGTACAATGAGGGTTTCGGATGGAAGGCCTGAATACGTTTGGTCAGCCCATTCTCCCAGAGCTCGCTCAGTGGAGTTCATTCCCTGCAACAACAGGCTTCTCTTCAAATGTAGAAATGTGTATGGCACGTTTGTGCATTTTGCCAGATTTAGACCAAACAGAGGCAAATTACCCAAAGGTGAGTATCTCCCTTTATACTTGTGAATGTCAGCCGAGCTTTATTTCAGTAACTACACAGAAAAATGTACGATTATGGATGTACAATGCTAATTGTTACAAAAAAGCTATTTCTGGAACAGCCATTCTGTACATTCAAGATCAGATTATAATATACAATTGTAGACATGAGTCTTAACTCAACCTTGAACCAAGAGAACTTTATAACATTGACATTTAATCTTCATGCATTTAATCTAATAATTGACTATAATATAGGATTATATTCCTATATTTATCAGATGTTACAGCATTGACTACTAGTCTGTTTTTGCTTCCGTTGGTATTTTGGTCTTCACAGTTTGAGGAATGGGAGACTGGTCAATTCTGGGTCGCTTCCTAGCGGAGGTCCAGAACCATTCCACAGTGATCGGCAAGATCTGGCTGACGGTTCTGCTGATCTTTCGAATTCTACTGGTGACGTTGGTGGGGGATGCTGTGTACAGCGACGAGCAGTCAAAGTTCACCTGTAACACTCTCCAGCCCGGATGCAACAACGTCTGCTACGACACCTTTGCGCCTGTTTCCCACCTACGCTTTTGGGTTTTCCAGATTGTCTTGGTTTCTACTCCGTCCATCTTCTACATTATTTATGTGCTCCACAAAATCACGAAAGATGAAAAGCTTGAGACAGAGAAGGCCCAGGGTGAGGTCAAACATCCACATGGAGAGTATTCAGGGCAGGGTAATGTTTATCAGGGAGGAAAACCTTCCTATGGGCCTCAGGGTGAGGAGTGGGCCGGCAATGAGGAGGAGTGTGTGGAGCAGAGCCTTCTTCAGGACGACTACAGGGAGGTGGGCAAGGATCCTACTGAACTTTCCAGCCAGGTTTTGCTGATATACATCATCCATGTGGTTCTTCGATCCATTCTTGAGATAACCTTCCTGGTGGGCCAGTATTACTTGTTTGGTTTTGAGGTACCACATCTGTACCGTTGTGAAACCTACCCCTGCCCAACACGGACCGACTGCTTTGTCTCACGTGCTACTGAAAAGACAATCTTCCTGAACTTCATGTTCAGCATCAGCCTGGGTTGTTTCCTCCTCAACATTGCTGAGCTCCACTATCTGGGCTGGGTCTATATATTCCGCATGCTTTGCACAGCCTGTTTCCTGTGCTGCAGGCCAGAAACAGAGCCATATTCTGCCCACAGTCCATTGTTGCTGAGGCTCAGGCACTCAATGCGAGGTAGGCTGGTCCTGCAGCCCCACACAGCCACTCTGTCCCAAGAGAAGACAGCCACTGCCCTACTATCCCACACGCCAGCCATTTCTTTTGAGACAGACTCCACAGTAGAGTGCACCTCAAAGAAAAACCCTGATGAAAAGTGCATGAGGCTAAAGTTAGCAAACATGGCTCGGCTGAGCAGCAAGAAGTCTTGGTTATGAGTCATTTAGGGTTGCCAACTCCATCTTACAGCAGTCAAGAAGTTGCTTTATTGTCATTATGTACAGTGCCCTGTGTAATGTTTGGGACAAAGACACATTTTTCTTTTATTTGCCCTTCTGCTCCTGGGTGTAATATTTTTAATCAAACAATTCAGACATGATTAAGTCTGGAATGTACACTTTAAAGTTGTTTGCATTCATTTTAGTTTCACCATGTAGAAATTACAACGATTTTTATACAGTCTCCCTCATTTCATGGCGCCACAGTGTTTGGGACAAGTGCCTTCACATGTGTTTGCGATTACGCAGGTGTGTAAGATAAGATATCGAGGCTTGTTTCTACCATTTGGAGTCTGTAAATGCCATTGTTTAACATGAGGAAAAAGCTGTGTCAATAAAAATCAAGGAAGCTATTATGAGGCTGATTAACAAGAACAAAAACCACTTTGATCAAACCTCAGGATTACCAAAATCAACTGTCTGGAATATCTTTTGGAAAAAAGGAATGCAGTGGTGAGCTTGTAGGCCAAGGAAGACCTGCTGATGAGCATTGCCAGAGAAGATACTGAGCAGCTGGTGATGTCTACGAATTGTAGACTTCAAGAAAGTTCTAAACACATCTGTTTTAATATATTTACCATTACTTTGTTCCAAATATTATGGTGCTCCAAAATGAGGGGGAATATGTCTAAAAAGTGTTATAAAATCTAAATGGTCAAATATAAATATATGCAAATAACTTTAAAGTCTGGATGTGCACTTTAATCATGTCGGAATTGTTTGATTAAAAATTTTACACGGAGGAGCAGAGGGGTAAATTAAATAAAAAATTGTCTTTGTCCCAATCATTATGAAGGGCACTGTAGGTGCTGTAAAATGTACATAATACTGCAGCACTGAAAATGGCCATCCAGCACCAGATTTGGGCACCACTGATCAAGGCTAAGCCCTGGGTGTTGGCAACCCTAGAGAATTTTACTGCTCTTCACCGTATTCTTAGTGCCTTGGAAATGGGCATACAGCAATGTCTGGAACTGAAGTTTGAGGAACTTATCTCATTGCTTCTTATATTGCTTGGACTGGTACTGTCTTATTGTAATGTATTGCATTTAAGGTAATTGAGCTTTCATACATGTAGTTGTACTTTATGGTGTTTTCTTTAGTCATTGTAGCACTTCAAAATCAGAATCACTGTTTGAGATCAGAAACCAAATTTTAAAAACCCAACAAACAAACAAAAAGGGAAAAAGTAGTTGATGATTTCTTTGCTCAAACACACCTTATTCTACTAATGTAGGTGTGTCTATGCAGGAAAGGCACTGTGCCAAGTCTGAAGGTCTAGTCTGATCTACATTGGTATAATGTATGTAATCATAATAATAAGAAGGTGTGTGTGTGTGTGTGTGTGTGTATATATATATATATATATATATATATATATATAAATATAAAATGAGAATAATTAAATTAGCAAGGCTATGCATGACAATATACAATTATAATCTGTAAAGCTTTTTTCTTAAGCTTGTGACATATGAAGCACATTAGTATTTGTAAAAAAACCCCCCAAAAAAAACAACAACAATGAACAGATGAATGCAGGACACAACAGCTTCTTTTTTATGAATGCTCCACCTGATCAGCAGTGTGTTTGATCTTTATATCACGTTAGATTTGGCTGCATGTTGTAACCTGTATGACATATTTTCCTTTTTGAGCACATAGTAGTTGGAGTTTTGTCCAAAGGAGGGCAGCGTTTTCACTCTTTTCACACATTGCAAATACTCAAGCAGAAAAAAACACAGCAATTACAATGTGAATACATTTTTTTATTCTGAGTAAAAGTAAAGTAAAAGTATCAAAAATGTCTGCCTCAGTGTGAGACTTTATGTCAGGAGATCTGTCAAAAGTGTGAAATGTGACCTGCATCAATGAAAAAAAATATTTGTTGATAATTTATTTTCACTCAACCATACTTTGTGCTAAATTGTGCTAAAGACATTCCGTCCCAGCTCCCAGCTTCATGAACATTTTTGCTAAAGAATATATTTATTAGAGAACACTTCAAAGCTTATGTTTTGCACAGAAAAACCCACATTAGCTTAAAATAAATAAATAAATGACTGAAAAACCCCTAATCTTTATAAATTTATAAAATAAGTATAATAAAATTAATTTAATTAAGTTAAGATTAAGTTATGTAAGAGTATCATGTTAATTTTACTGGTAATTGTAACAACGTAGTGATGCAGTGGTTAGTGCTGTCACCTTACAGCATGAAGGTTGTGGATTTCAACACAGTGTTAAACAACAATGCTTTGAGACCACTTTGTTGCTATAATTTAAGGTCCTACATGTAAGATCTTTTCCTTAATTTAATAATTTATATAATAACTGTTATAAAATAAGCACAAATGATAGTTATTATCCAAAATCAGAATTAGTTATCAAACTAGTTAGGAATGCTGTTACTACACCTGTAACAAATGCATAATTATGCAGAAAACATTACCCTACATAGCCTTGCATATTACGTCAGATGTAACACTTAAACATGTTTAATTCATGGTATTTATAAACATTTTTCATGTTATGATCCAGCCTGGTCCATTTAAGAGCAAATAGTAATCGCCCTGCTGAGATTTTTGTGAATTGAAATGATGAACATGTGCTACAGTTTAATATTATTATTATTGTTATTATTATTACAGAAAGCAAAATACATATTACTGGCAGAATTTGGATACAAAAGCACCATTAATTTTTTATTCTGACATGTAGGGTCTTCGATATGAAACTGAACAGTTAGGAGACAAAACAAAAACCGTAATAAATCACACAGAGCTCACTTCCTCAGTCAGTAAGGCCACCGATCATCAGTATAAACTGTGAAATACATCAGTCGATCATTTTTATGTATTTAGTTTTTCCTTTGGAATACCCTGAACACAAACCTGACACAACTAACAACAACTGCTGACCTCCTCAGCTGTCCCACTCTGTCCTCCAGGCCACAGGGGAGCGCTGTTTATTTTGGCTCCTACTCTTACAGTCTCGTTCTGAACGCTGTCTGCCCCAAGCCTCTTCTGAGTTTCTGAGGCCATTGTTAAAAAGGCCTTTTCCACATTGCTTGCATTCTTTGCACTCGTCTCAAGAAATGGGATTTTAAGGTGCTCAGCAAATTCCTGGAAAAAAGAATTGAAAATCTATTCTCAGATATAGTTTATGGGATTCCTCAAATAGATACAGACAATTGCCTAGACGTGCTATTAAGACACTATTAAGAACCAAGCATTAACAGTAAGGTCGTCTCATTTGTGTGTTCAGTATATGCCAGTAGAAACAAGTGACCAATTAAAATGGGTGATTTTCAGGTATATAGTACTTCCTCTTAAACTGATTTCTCTCTAGAGAAACTAGAAAGATAGTTGGCTGATTTAAAGTGTTGGCTGCAGGGTAACTATCTGAAAATAAACACTGATAAAACTGAAGTTCTACTTGTTGGCCCCACATCATTGCTATCAAAATCTGTTTTCTTTTTGACACTCTTAAGGTGTGCCTGTTATACCTGCTCCAGTCATAAAAAATAATGATTTAATCAATTGAGTGACCCTTACTCAATGTTGACCTACAAACAGACCTTCACCAAAGCTTCTTTCTGTCATCTTTATAACATAGCTCGACTTTGCCCATTTCTGCCTACTCATGATGCACCTACTCTTATGTTCATAATGTCACATATCGACTATTGTCATTTTCTTATTTGGCTCGTCTTTGGCACCAAGTCTTTAAAAAGGTTACAATAAAACCAGGAGTTTTTGCCCTTACTAAGCAAACTACTGACATCACCCCACCCTCTCTTAACATAATTGGTTGCTGGTTCTTTTTTGATCCCACAACTCCCAATTCCTATCACTATTCTATTAGGTCTTCTACCAGGAGTCTAATCACTGTCCCTCATATTTGGCTTTCCACCTTAGGAGGCCTAGCCTACAGTGCTATAGCCTTTAAACTCTGGAACTCCCACCCTCAGTCTTTTAATGATAGCTCCTGTTTCCGCACTCTCAAATCTGAACCTAAGACCTTTTTCCACCATCTATTATTTTTCCTTTTATTGTAAAGTGTCTTTAGGTTTGCAAAAGGTGTTATATAAATGTATGTATGCTAATATATATACAAAATCACATTCTTTTTTGAGACACAGGGCCTGTTTCAAGGTTAATTGGCCTTGTGAATCAAGCTTTGGTTAAAAAAATAATAATAATTTGAGCATATACCTTTGCGGTGGTAAAGTCCACCACCTTTTTTGAAGTTAAGTCACTTTTATTCCCCACAAGCAGCTTCGACACATTTTCACAAGCATACCTATCAATCTCCTCCAACCACTGTTTCACATTATTGAAGGACTCCTGCAATTACATAGAACTGTTAGATCACTGAAAAACCATATGAAACCCCATTCATCTCTGAAGATGCTCATCACCTGGTCAGTAACATCATACACGATGATAATGCCATGGGCACCTCTGTAGTAGCTGGACGTTATAGTTCGAAATCTCTCCTGACCAGCTGTATCCCACTGTGAGAATTAATATGAGAAAGGGAAGGACATGTTATTCCTGAGGTTAATGTGGATTCAAAGATCTAGAACATTCTAAATAAGAAAATACATGTGAACTGTGAAACTACTTGATTAGTACATACTTTATACCAACAATACCATTAACATGTATCATAAAACTTTCACGGGCCCAATACAACAGCTTAACCCTATAGCAGGAGCCTGTGCTAATCACCTACTATGTGAGAGTTAAACTCGAATAAAACAAACTTAGTGGTGCAAAACAGGATCCTAGGTTCTCAGCAGTGAAGTGGTGAACTGGCTGAGACTCCTGAAACCATAACTTCCAGTAATTAATAAACAGTGTGGCGAAAATGCTGAAGGAGGTGGATAGACACAAATAATTTGGTTCAGTAGCACAGTGCCTCCACTGTGAAAATGCTACGCTTACCTCAAACATATTACCATCTTACTATTGACTGAGCAAACTAGTGAAGAATAATAGTGTAATAAACTGTGTTTATTACTCACTATTTGCAGTTTGACTATCTTCCCATCCATTTCGATAGTCCTGATTTTGAAGTCAACCCCAATAGTACTGATGTAACTTTCCGTGTAGGTGTCATCCTGTTGGCATCAGAATCCATTATTGAGGGGTCGTCAGAATTAATAATCTGTTCACCTAAACGTGACAGATTTTAAGATTTCCACAGTCTACTTGTCAAACACACCTTTAAGACGTTCATGAATGTGCCTGGCTTACCGCAAAACGCAGTAGTAAACAAGACTTTCCCACTCCAGAGTCTCCAATCAGCAGCAGCTTGAAAAGGTAGTCACTAAAAAAAACTCTTAAAATTATTTCATCACTAAAATATTACAGTGTTTCATTATTTGTGAGAGAACTGGCATTTTTTCACTGCCAACATTCCTATCCCTTGTCCATAATGCAGCAAATAGTTCTTTCCAGACATGTCTGGCATAAGGAGCACTGTGTTATAAGCATGTGGCCGATATGGAATAGAATATAGTAGTGTGACCCAAACACTTCCTATTTTATACCTTTACTTGGGCATATGAGCCTCTCTAAGCAGCACGGTTAGAATATTCAGGTAATAACACAATTCTACACATCACAACAAACTGCTTGTAAAGCTACAATATACTCACTACTCAGGATTCATGCTCAAGCAACTTGATGGCACCGTGTGAAAAGGTAGGAAAAGACAGTGTTTTATCAAGCCTGTGTTTTCTGCCCTTCAAAAAAGAAAACAGCAACAGCACTGGCTTCAGAGAGCCCAGAAAATACATTAATTATTAAAGCCACTGATCAAGTTACAAAGAGGCTGTTACCTGTGTCTTAAAGCAGCAGTAGGTTTAGAAAATACTGATAGTCTTAACACTCCTAGTTATTTGTAACAAGATGTTTATTTTCATCTTAATTCAATCTTTACAGTAGCCATCACAGCAGGTACAGTGTTTCAAATTACTGGAAGAGTGGCCAAGAAAAATTAAATGAAAACTGTATCAAAGCTATCCTTCTTGAACACTCCATACAAGTCCAAACATTTAACCTTTGGGTCAGAAAGAAAGCCCTGAAAAGCTTTTACTGGAAGAATAAAGAAAAAAATAGAATCCAGACAGATTGGCCAACTTTTTTTTTTTTTTTTTTACAGTACTGTAAACCAAGCACTTTCAATTGAGATATCATAACTTATATTCATTCTAGTATTTTTAAATTAGCTTAATTATATTTTAGTTGCATTATTAAATAAAGCTCTGTTGATTTAAAGTAATGGTCATTTCACTGGTTCAAACAGTCAATAACACGAACCACCTGTAATAAACAATTATCAACAAGATATACGACTTCTCTACTAAAGCTACTTTTCAACTTATCCAAATCATTTCCACATCACAGCCTCTCACGTTTCCGTCATCTGTATTTGGAGATGCGAGAGGCTTTATTTTGAAAGGTTCCTAAACAGAATAAGCAGGACTTAGTGCATGTAGGAATCCTTTCATATAAGGGAAGAATGATGACACTATAACAAAAAATCCTCCTGAGGCACAAACTTAGGCCCAGTGTGCACAGAACCAACGTCACCCAAGAAAAAACAACAAATCCATACATTTGGCTAGTGTGCCATGCTTGTTTGTGTGAGAACAGTCTAGAACAGTGATCACCAACCCAGATCTTCCAGATCTATTTTTCTGTAGAGTTTAAGACTTGTTCATGTGGCTGTTGAAAGATATGCCTACCATGAAGGAGAACATTCTACAGCATCCCAACAATCACTAACAAGTATGGAACACCAACCAAACACTTGGGCTTATTCATCTGCTCTGTCTTTGGATGTTAGATCTGTGTGTTGTGGGCCTTAGTCTATTGGTCGTTCTCCACAGCTCATGAGGCACAAATCTATGGAGATAGTTTAGTGTCAATATTCACAAATATAATTACACGATTCACAAATATAATTACAAGATTCACAAAT
>JBBIGC010000001.1:24154924-24177950 GCA_037576955.1 Lepidarchus adonis
CTAATGTTTATCAGTACATTGCAGAAAATAATGAACTTTATCACAATATGCTAATTTTTTGAGAAGGACCTGTATATGAATGAATATAAAAATACGAAAAAATTAGAAATTGAGATGTTTTACACAGAACTAGGAAAGTGAACATTTCACATTGCAAACTGTGAGGTAAAGAAAAGGTAGTATGTGAAAATGAGCAGTTACCCAACAGCATTGCACATTGGGTAGTATTTAGACTGTGTATCAAGATGAGCTGTATTAAGGTGATAGCATGTGGTCTTAGGCTATTGCAGTTCAGTGTTCAGTAGCATGATGGCCTGGTAGTAACTCTGTGTCTTTGGGTGCACATGTAGTGGCAATGTAGGATTACCAATGGACCAACAAAAATGTTACAAAATGATTGATTAAAATCTCATTATATCTCATTGTAGATAAAACTTAACATAAATATAGATAATAATAATAATAATAATAATAATAATAATAATAATAATAATAATAATAATAATAATAATAATAACGACACCCAACAACCACTTGTTCTGATTGTAATGCCAGTTTTAAAAAATTAGAATCATTAAGAGTCATTTGTTTAATCCAGTATTTGGAATTTTGTTGGTTTGATTCTGATCATTATTTAGATGTACAATGTGTTCTCTATGGTTTGTTTCAGGATGAAGATCTGAAATGGGTGGAAGAAAATATTCCCTCTTCAATAGCTGATGTGTAAGAATATGTATATAATATCACACACCAGCATGCTACACTTGCTATGGAATTTTGTTTTTTTTTACTTGCAGCTTAATTGTATTATGTTTCATGCAAATTCTTGACTGTAAACATCTTCCTCTTTGACTTGCAGTGCACTGCCCCCTCTGTTGGACTCAGATGAGGTAGGTTACACAAGTTATTTTGTGTGTAATACCATAAATGACCACATGTCGGCGATCTCTGCTTTCTTAAAGTAGAGCATGAAGAGATCAGCCAGTCACGTCACACTGTTTATCCTTGCTCTCTCCCTCCGTTGTTTTCTTTCTGCCTGGAACAATGGGAGCACAGAGGCTTTGGAGCTTTTGTCTGACTAATAAGAGCTCTCTTAAGCTTGCCTTGGAGACGCTCATTTGGTATCACAGCCAAAGTAGACTTACCTCTGAGAAGAGGGGACATTACACAGTGCTAATAAATACAGTTTTAGTAGACATGCATGAAACAAATATTCAAAACCCATTCTTTTTCCAGTCACCATTTTATACTGAAATGGCCTGAGTTACTTAATTGTCTTCTAGATACAATCCTCTCTATGATGTCATCTCTTTTTTATTGCAGGAAACCATGACGACAAAATTTGAGATGTCAAAAATGGAGTAAAAGCCTGATGTGTGTATGTTTTGTAAATATCAACATCTGTGACTATGAACAATTGTTTTATTCCAAATTATAAGCTTTGTAAGCAATGTATATAGATATGTGGGGATGTCAATGAGGTTTGAAACAGAATGACTTTTATTTGTATTGCCTGTTTGTATTTATATTTTCACTGGAATGGTGTTTGTTTCTTTAACACAAGCAGTAATATTGCCTTTGATATTTGTTTACATATATGAAATGTAAAATGTGATCAAAACACTAGTTTAGATTTCTTTAAATAATCTTTGCACAGCGATTATTATTTTTTAACATACAGAGAAAGCCAAAAATAATATTTGTCACTTTTGTTGGCCATTAGTGTATAGCCAGTTTGTTACCCATGAAAGAAATTTTAATTTAAAACAAGTTTAATGCAATATAGTCAAGATACAGCTCTGAGAATGACAAGTCTGGAAAAATAATGTTTTTATGGTGTTTCTGCCCTCAAAAGTTATTTTCCCCAAAATGTATATTGATACCCTGTAAATTCAATACTAGTATTACTGACAGATTTGTATCATCATGTATAACAATCAGTCTGCAGTTTCTCCTGTTTGGGTGGCTGGTCCTGGCTTGTTTATCAGTACATGTACATTTCTGGATGAAGTCTGTGGGGAAAAGTAGGTACTGTAGGGCAAGACATGATGTAACAAAACATTGCCATTCCAGACACAGCGAAGTTCATCCAGCTTTCAAATGTCAATATATATTGATTTTGAAGGCTACTTTCATTATGCATCTGTCTGAATTATTTGCCAATACTGTAGCAGTCAAGGTCTTTCCTGTTTAGCCTAATTCGCACTTCTGATCTTTCTTACTCGATTGACCAGTGCTTGTCTTTTCAACAAGCTACTGGAATGTCTACGCTCTATAAACTTCCAGAAATTGTAGTTATCTATAGTATTAGTGAAGATACCCTGGAGAATTACCAGCAGTGTTGTGGCTACCATGGATGATGCAATCGTATGCGTCCCAGCTGAATATTTGTATGATAAAGTGAAATCAGCTTGCAGTCCAGCAGCATTGCTAGAAGTTCCGTTTATGTAACCCAGTACAGAAAACATCTGTAATGTTTACAATTTATTCTCTTACATAATGAGTTCTATGACCAAGATGAAACTTTGTGGATTTTATGTATTTATTTATTTTCTTTTATTTATATAAAACTGCTGTCTTCATTGGCTGATGGCATGACAACAGTCTGTTTATTGTTTGTTTGTTTTTTACTCCTGATCAACAGTTTTGTGTGCAAAGATAAAGCAAAGAGAGTGACATTATTTCATTGTGGTTTATTCATGTACACAAGATGACAGTCTAAAAACAAACACAGAGATTAGAGCACATTCTGCATTGAATCCACAATTAGGGGCAGTCTGGAGTTATCTCAAATGTGTATGTATCACATTGATATATCTAGTGAAAGGAAAACTACAAACAGAATGGCAATTAATATAAAACTAACAGTCTTTATGATCACAGCACATGTGATCGCTGAGATTAACAATTCAAAGGAATGTCATTTTTGACAATATAAAATCTCACTAGAAGACAAGCAAAACATTTACAGTGATGGAATGGTAGCAAGAATGCACTGATTGATGACTCAATTATTGCTTTTTGAGTTTTTTTTTGTTTTGTTTTTTTTAGCTATATGGATTGCATTTCTCACCATAGTGAATCGTGACGTAAACATGTGATTACTCCTTTTTTGGGGGGGAGGGGGGCAAAGCTCCTCGCTGAACGAATCCCATGCAGATCTAATCCTCTTTGTGTGGCGTCACACGTTTCCCGCCTTTTTTTCTGGTGAACGATAACAGAAGAGGTTAAATATATTACAATATATAGTCAAATACAACATTCATTTTAACTTTGCACATAATTTGTGAAAGATTAATAAATTATCTGTAATATTATAGTGAGTGGTGTACTAGAAGTAATGCCACAATAAGGACCACCAAATAATAGGCAGGGGTATATTGCACCATACTTTAAAATGTGGACAAGTTTGAAATAAGAGAATTCTTCTAAGTTTTGCTGGCCCTTCACAAAAATACATCCTCCGCATTTTTAATTTAGTCTGTTGTGGTGAGATTTTCCATCAAACATATAAAGCATTACTGGCACAGTGGTAAACTTTACAAGGTACATTTTTCTTGCCTTTAATAAAATACAAACCACATAAACAAAGATGGAAGAAGTGGTTGAACTATAACAGGTTGAAGGTTGTCCATGGCACAGCATATGCCCATATATGGTCATGAAGACACCCAAGATCAATAAATAAAGGCCCCTCAACTGCTCAATGACAGTAACCAACATCAAAATCTGTGTAATTGCCATTGTTTGTTGCATTAGAGCATTTCACTCTACTGTCCAGGAGATCCTTCTCCTTGGCTAACTGCTCAGTGGCTGCTGATACCACAGTTCGAACGATGGAAGTTGCAGCCTCATACAACATCCTCTTCAGGGCCTCCTCTGGGTCATCTGGCACATCACTGTTCATTGTTGACTCAGAAAAGGACCCTCCATTTTGAGGACCCCTACACACCACGGCCTCTAACTCAACACTAGCACCTAGTCCTACTATAGACTCTGCCTTGCCAGTTCCCCTTTCTTGGAGATGACTGGAGTCAATTTCTGCTTCAAACTCACCGCTTTGGGCAACTGCATTTCCAGTGCCGCACTTGCCATCTTGATTCAGGATCTTCCCATCCTTTGGACAAGTTTTGTCACTAGCGTTGATGTTCTCTTGGTTTGTCTCGTCACCCTTTCCATCGCTGTTCTGGGTAGGAGGCTCGTGATTATGTGCTGTGGTGTCCTCTGGTGCAGCATCTGAGCATCCGTTCTCCCCATTGGTCTTGGGTTCCACTGTCGGCTCCGTGTGGCCTCCTCCCTCTGATGCTAAGTGAGGCGTGTCTGACTGCTGACCAGATGGTATGCTTGGGAGGGACTTCTCCTCTCCATCAGAGCTCTTGTGTTCGTCTGCCACCTGAGCTCCGTTGTTGCTCTCACTCTGTGTGGCAGCCTGGTCTTCTGATCCACCCTGTGGGAGGTCAGTTGACCCAGCTGTGTCTGCAGGGCCATCCGTCTCTTTAGCTTCCCCTTCACCCTCTTTCTGTGCTGTTGAGCCCTCGCCCATGTCCATGCTAGCACTCTTCCCCTTGCGCAGTATGAAATTCTTTAGTGACACAGCACGGTTGAAATGTGTCCTTTTAGACTTGGCCGTCTTGCTTGAGTCTTTACCCGCCTGTGGTTCTTCAGTCTGTTCTTGTTCACCTGCTGGTTCCTCCTCTCCTCCACTGGCGTCTGCTGCTTTCTTTGACTTGGGAATTACTCGTTTTTTAAACGAGGTCCATATTTCATTTGCGTGCTGATCCACAAATTTTGCCCGTGACGTGGTAGCAGTCGCCCCTTTCTCTTCCTCTCCCTCCGCAGTCGTCTTCTCCTGAGTTTCTCCATCGCCTTCGGATACTCGTGCGGCCCCCTGCTCTCCCTCTGGGGCATTCTCATCTTTAAGATTATCTGAAGAGTCTTTATCTTTTGGTTTGTGGATTCCAACAATAGAGGGATCTCTCTTCAGACCTTGAAACGTCCATGACCTCTTCAATTTCCATCTTTTTTGACCAGTGTGCTCTGACTTTGTAGTTGAGTCCAGTGTCCCGGTGTCCCCTGGTGCATCTGCACTGACACCTTCTGCTCCTTCCACATCCTTGGAGTCATCAGTGCTTTTCTTGTGGCTCTTCTGTGCCATAAGCTTCTTAAAGGAGTGCCAGCGCTTCATGTGTTTCGTACTTTGGGAGGTTGACTTGTCTGGCTCTTCTGGTGCTTGTGGGTCCTCAGTTTGGTCCACCACAGCTGTGCTGGCATCAGCATCCTCCAGTCTGTCAAGAGATTTTGACCGAACCTTTCCATGTTTTTGAACCTCCCCGGTACCATCCTTTTTCTCTGTGCTTTTGTGGGAGAAAATCCTGGCAACAGGCTTGCGAATGGAATCAAGTACACTGGACTTTTCTCCATGCTTTGGCTTGGCACCAGGTGTTTTCTGCTCTTGGACGACTTCTTCGTTCTCTGGTACTTTTTCAATGGCTTGACTATCTGTCACAGTTTCACCTGCCTCTGCCGTCTGACTGGTTGGCTTTTCTTTAGGATCTGCTGCATCCCCTTGATCACTCTGATTTGTGGCAGAGGCCTTATCCGGCTCTTCCCCAACAGCATCTTCAGCTACTGTACTATGTTCTTTTTTCTTCTTTCCTCCCATTACTTTTCCTAGACCACTTTTGTTTAAAAAGGAGTCCCAGATTTTCTCTGAAGCAGGCTTCACTTTGTTGTCTGCTGGCTGCTCCGTGCTCTGAGGTGCCTCAGTGGTAGGCTGTGTTTCCTCCGTTGGAGCAGGGGTTGACTCCACATTTGCAGGCTCCTCCTCAGCTTTGGTCTCTACGGTGTCGGCTTGGACAGGCTCCGTGTTTGCCTCTGTTGCAGCCATATCAAAAAAGTGCTTTTTGATCTCCTTCCCTTAAACGCTGTCTTGTTTTACTGTATTCTTTATGGAACCGAGTTCATTGATGACCAGCAGTGTTTGATAGTATTCCCACAAGAAAAAATGAATTCTGCATCATAGTCCGTATGGAGAAGTGTCCTCAAATCTAGAATGAGAAGAGTAAGAGGGCATTCAATTAAAAGGATCAAAGATGGCACACTTTCCCAATGCTAATTGAAAGGAAAACTATCAGAGGATGTTTTAAAATGGGCCACTGGAATACATGTAAATAAATTGATGACAGATTGTTATTTTAGGTAAGGAATTAATGAATGCATGCACATAAGAGTTCATCAATGATTTTAGCTGGTGTAGAATGGAAATGGAGAATGCTCCAGCTAATCTAATGAGAGGCTTGACTCCTGTCACCTATGTTTGGGGCACTGCTATTCAGATAAGTGGATCAGTGATTTTGTTTAGCAATCAGCACTGTTTGAGAGGTGTATTGCTGGTACACACTATCCTTTAAAAACTCTAGCTTGTATGCCTGTTATATGAAGAGCACATTGAGGGGCAATGGATTTGCCATACACCAGTTTGTGGAATCAACCAATGATACTCAAGATAACTTTCATGTGTGCATATTCCAGGCCTCCTCAACCCTGTGTTTGTTTTTCCCCCTTTCCTTTGTGTTTTTTATGTACTTTTCTTGTGTGAACAAACCCTGAGATCATCCTTGAGATATTTTTGTAAATATCTCCATTTTACTTTGTTGAATTTGGGTCTGTAGCGCTATACCACCCAAGTCAAGGGTATGTTCCACTTGGTTGTGCATGCAAGATTAAATTAAAACCCAGCCGACCAACCAATTCGGCCGTGGCGCGCGCCGTAAGGACGGGTTTTAACGGGAACTCGCCACGTTTTTACGCGTGGCGTCGAATTCGTTTGCTCGCCCGCCGTCCTACAGCCACGGGGACAATTGTGCCTGGACGGTTTTGTCCTTTCTCTCCATAGACCCCCCCCTTCTCTCTCTCCCTCCCCCTCCCCCTTTGTTATGCTAAAGCGAGCGGAGCGCGCGGGAGACGTCTGGAGAAGCTCCCGCCATAGAAGCTTAACTGTGGTCGCAAACCTCGGCGTTGTGCAGAAGTAGAGCGTAATTCCAATGAGGGGGGAATAAAAAAGGGGCCATGCAAATGCGCGAAGACAGCAGGTGTCCACGCTTTTCACAAGCTCATCTGCATTGCTAATGAGCAATGCCATTTTTGCATTTTTGTAAAGACATATATTTAAAAAAATAATAATAATAAATGTCTGCGTTGTATAAAAACATTGCTGCTGTTAAAATAAAACGACTTAAAGCGTTCAGGTGGACGCAGTTTCCCCTATAGAGAGGACAATGAGTCATGCTGGTGTTGCGTATGGAAAAACATCCTGAACAATGGGGGCAGATGCGTAACTGTGGATTCATAATTCAAGCTCGTGTTGGACCAAATGTGATTCTCGTAAAATCTCCTCGTAATGTTGAGGTTCGACGCGCGCGAGGACGAATTATGGAAATCAACCTGCAGAAACGCGGGAAAACAAGCAAGTGGAGCAGCGCGAGCGCCGGGGTCCAACCGCCGATTCTCGAAATTTCTGCCGCGCGCGAGCGGTGCCCGAGGGTTCCGCGGACAAACAGAGCGCCGTTTTCGACGCGAGCCCGAAATATAAAGGCATATTCATTCATGGAACAGAGGGCTCGAAGACAGCGCGGCGCGTTGTGGCCGAAGTTGATGAGGTGAATGGAGGCGTCTGCTCGCAGCCATAACACACATGGACGAGCTTCCAGAAGGAGAAGCGCAGACAACATGACGGTCAGGTTCATTATAGCTGGTGGCCATAGATCCATCAACACCGGTTTAGGGCTAAACACACACTCCCCCCACGTTTGGCCAAGATTTTCACATTCTTTTGTATTTTTGTATTTGAAAATTTTCAAATATGAACGAGCTGAAGTCACAGAATGAAGCAGGTTACCCTCCAAAAAACTTAAGCTTCAAGATTAACACGCACACAGAAAAACCTTTTAGCCCACGAAGAAAGGCGAACAGCTCTTGCCAATCGTTTGAGGAATGGCTTCCCTACCTTGTTTGGTGAGACTAAATCCGTCCCTGCGTGTCGCTGAAAGGTAATAATAATCTGGCGCGGACTGGAAAAGACTGAAACTAAATCCCCGCTCGCATCCTCGAGCCTGCGAGCAGCCAGCCAACCCAGTGTGGAGAATCGCGCGGGGACGCGCGGGCTTGCTCGCTCTCTCGCTCACTCGCGCGCGCACGCACGCACGCGCGCACGCATACATACACACAAAACAGTGTGCGCGCGCAACCACTCTCTCTCTCACACACACACCATCTCCCTCACAATGTTGCCCTTAGCAACTAGGGAGCCCACCCACCCCCACCCTGCTACAGCTTCAACCATGCAGCTGCCCCCCAGCCCTAAGTGGGGTTACTGTACCGGGGCAGATGGAGGGAGGTGAAGGGGGTAGGGGGTGGAGGGGTGAGTGTGTGTGATTTTGCTCTGGAGTTAACAGCTCGCTGCCTCTAACGTGTGATAAACAAGACTGTGACGTTAGCGCAGCGGCTACACAGCCCCATTAATATTACTGCCCAAATAAATAAACAAATAAATATTGCATACAAAAGTAAACCAACAAATAAGCGAAACGCTTGTACTGTATGTTATAATATACAACTTTAAACCTTTTAATTAACTTTTTAATATACATTTTTATTTTATATTCATTGATTGTGATAATGAATGGGCAGTTAAACCTGTAACATATTGCATCCCAGATGTAACTATAATATGTTATGTAATAATTTTGGCTTTTCAACATTAATTACTCTTTGTCATGTTATAAAATAATGTCATGTCTTTGTATAAAGACAGATTATGGTTACTACGGGGCTATGCTACGGGTTACTATACCATGACAAAGAGTAATTAATGTTGAAAAGCTATAATTATTACATAACCTATTATAGTTACATCTGGGATGCAGGTTTAACTGCCCATTCATGACCACAATCAATGAATCAATAGTGGTTAGGACTTTGTCCCTGAGATCTGAAGGTCGCAGGTTCAAGTCCCAGCCCGGCACCCGAGCAAGGTACCATCCCCACTTCACTGCTCCCCGGGCGCTGTTGATAGCTGCCCCCTGTTCCACGTGTGCACATGTGATGGGTTAAATGCAGAGGACAAATTTCGTTATTGTGCAGTGGTGTGTTCACAATGACAGAAATTCACTTTCACTTCACTTTACTCAGGAGTAGCCAGATGAATTTAGACTTATGTTTAATAAAAAATTGGCTATATAATATAAACATTTTTGTCTCCATAAAACTTTTAACATTTTGAAAAAATGCAATTCAAACAAAAAAAATCTACAATTGGTAAATTAGCATTCAATAGTACTAAATTACTAAATGAGTAGTGATTTTGAATGTTTTGGCTGACTATCTTTGTTGTATTTTGTAAATATAAATTTATTTGAAATTTGATGCTTGCAACACAAAAAGTTCAGAAGGGGCAAAATAAGTGTGAAAAGTTATTAAACATTACACAATATCCTGATATGAAACATTCTGATATGAAACATTCCACAATAAGGAAGTGAATTGGTAACAAGTGATTTTATGAAGATGGGTATAAAAAAACATCCACTGTTGTGTCAAACTTCATTAAACAAATGTCCATCAGTTAAAAATGAACATTTCTTGAAACAATTTTTTAAGGAAATTATGTTTTTCATCATCTACAGTACATAATACTGCGAAAACATTAAGGGAATCTGTGGAGGGGAAAGCCAGAAACCACTGCTGAAGGTGTGTGACCTTTGAGCCATCAGAGAGCATTGAATTTGAAACCATCATGCTCCTGTGATAAATGGACAACAATCATGAAAAATGCAAAAAAGGCTCCATTACATAAAGAGACAGCCGTACATCAGCATTATGCTGAAAAGTTGCAGAGTTCTCTGGGCCCATGCTCATCTCAGTACTGAATGATAGGAGAAATGCACGCTGTGGTCAGACAATTCCATATTTAAAAAAATGAAAAAAAAAAGATACTGAGTTTTTTTGTCACAAAAGCCAACATCTTTCAAGACTTGGGTGACTTATATATGTCTGAAGGTACAATTGACATACAGCTATATACTGGGATTTTAGAGAAACACATACTGCCAAAAATAGGGCAAGACTTACTCAGTTTCCTGCATCAAATGTTATATTTTTTTATATCTATGAAATTCATTTAAGTTGGTCAGTGACAACATTGGAAATAATTTCTTTGTATTTTTGTCAGTTAAGAAAAGGTTAAAAAGAAATCACAGGCTGTTGTTTTTATTACATTTTACAAAACATAATGAAAAAAAATGTCCCAGCTATTCTTGATAAGAAGTTTGTAGAAGTTATAGTTAAGATATATTTTTGTAAAATTTTGGGTATGCAAAAAAATATTTAAGAATGTAAAATCAAATACACAGAAATAAATGTTAATTTATTTAAATTAGTCATTTATGTAAATTAGTAAAAAAATTTTACCAGAACAAGGTAATGATATGATGGGCTGACATATAATCAGCTACTTGTTGCTGTACAGTTGATACCGTTTCTATTGCCTAGTTGGTGTTTACAGACCCTCAATCATTTTTCTAAATCTGTTTTTATTACACAGTTGTCTTTTCAACATTCTTGGAGCACTGACTATACCCACGATATACTCAGAGACGCTAACTGTGATATAATTGATCAAAATTATGATTTTGTATCTATTTTTCACCCCTATTCTAGAAGAGCGGTTGAGCCTAAACACAATGTCTTGTGTTTTTGTGGTTAATCATGTACTTTGGGGTGATTAAAAAAAAACTGAATTAAAAGAAAAGTGAGAAAAACAAGGAGTGTGAGCAGAGGAATCACAAAAACACCTCTAAAGTGCCTGAGGGCAGAAGCAGTGAGATGAACAGTGGACAGGCAGTCTGGTTTTATGCCAACACACTATTCGTCTACAATTTAATATCAGGCAAAATTTGCCCTCTGGTCAAAACAAAATGTGGGTTTGCGCTGGAAATGTATTGTTCTGTGATTCATATTTTATAAGACAGAGTATCCACACAGAATTGCTATGTGCTTCTTCTTTGAGCTTTCATTTCCTTGTGGAGGACGCCACAGAGCCTGTGGTGCTGTACGAATCAGCCATGTTGTTTTAGGTCTGTTGTAGGAGTAACTACAGTAGATGTTTGTCCTAATTTCAGGACACGTAATTGTAGCTCAGTCATATTGTGTATGTCATACACTGTGAAGTTTTATACGATTGCTCATTCTCGACTGTTCATGTCCTTCTTGAGTCTGAAGTACAGTCTTCAATCATATACAGAGTTAAAAGAGATAAAAGGCAAACTGTCCCAATAGAGGGAAAAGCATGTGCATCGTTGCTGTTTTCCACAGGCTCTATGAGACTGATTATGCCTCTTATTGTCCCATATATTAATAA
Organism: Lepidarchus adonis; assembly: GCA_037576955.1. Taxonomy (NCBI): domain Eukaryota; kingdom Metazoa; phylum Chordata; class Actinopteri; order Characiformes; family Lepidarchidae; genus Lepidarchus; species Lepidarchus adonis. The sequence continues at coordinate 24,166,341 of JBBIGC010000001.1, forward strand.
CTTTAACACATACTTCATTTCAGTTTTACTTCCATTGGCATTTCCGTCCACCAAATGGACAAACCTGGTGTTTTCTTAGCCCAGATTGTAAACCTTGCATACCTTTCACCTTTACAGACACATCTGTACAGTAATTGTATGTGGACTTCTTCCTATGTAATCAAGTGAAATCCAAAGTGTGATCAGTTCACCAGGCACATATTGATCATTAATGAGAAATCAGATATAAAGGAAATATTCTGCTAGCATCTGGTGTATGTTGCAGCACTACAGTAGACAAGGACAAATAGGACAAAAGCCAATAGGACAAAGACCTTTGGAAACAAGAAGCTCCGGGTCAAAGCCATTTTGTTTTTGAGAAAAATTAATGCTTTTAATTTTATCGCCACTTTTAACATACTAAGCAAAACATTTTCTTACCCTCTGTGTCGGGTTCTGTGTAATTTTTCCCAGTAAATGTCACTGGATGGTTATGAGGTAATTAAACAATTCAAATATGTACGATCCTACCTCCAAACTAAGTCTACTATTACACTTCAACACAATTATATCCAACAGCCAATCTTAAGCCATGACCACCTGCCAAAGTCCCTGGACATATGGGAGCTTTTGACGACGTTGCCACTTTTGTGTTTGTTTTCCAAGTCTTTAATAATTCTCTCATATTCAGTAGCTACATGATATACACAACTTTACAGATTTGCAGCTTTGGAATTTTTTATCCCCATTGAGAAAAACGAAGGCCTGGTGTAATAGGGTCTTTAGATTCTTTGAAAGTAATAAAGATTGCTGTGAAGGTCAGACAGATTTTTTAATGTAATTGAGTTATTCTAAATAACAACAAAACAAATAATAATAATATATATACTAAGTATATGAATGTAATTAAGTACAGTTACTTAAGTAATTATCACCCCTGTTAAAACATCAGGTTTGCTGGTCACACTGTTGCCCTTGTGCCCATAACCAGCTGAATGAGGTCAAAATGAACGTGCCATGGCTCGTCCTCTACACCAGTGGCTGATCCAATTAGAGCAGGTTATGCATCTCCTTTTCCTGACAATCCTGTGCTCAATGTCATTTGGAAGTCGGCGATAGGCAGCATGTGAGATGACTGATGCTTTTTTCCCCTCTTTTACAACGTCAGCTGCTCACTCTGATCAGACCACAGACTTAGACTGCCCCCCCCCCCCTTATCTTCTTCATCTCTTCTGTGCTCAAGTATAAGCGGCACAAATTCCCCAGCACAAGCTCAAAGATGGAGTCCAGACAAGCCTCGCTGCTTGCATTTACAAACCAACCGCATGGCTGATGTCTCGTGAGCTCAAGGATCCACTATGGGCCCAACAGGAAGAAGCCAAGCACTGCTGGTGTTGTGAATGACCCAGACTGTGTGCATGTGTGTGGGTGTGCGGAGGGAAACCGAGTGAGTGTGTGTGTATGTCTTCCTAATGCCTGGTGACAGCCTGTGTGTGTGTGTGTGTGTTGGTGAAGAAGGGGTGACGTGTAGAGGGTGGGGGTGGAGAGCAGCCCCAGTGACAGGCTCAGCTGAAGGCTGTGTGTGTCAAGCTCATGGCTACAAGCCTGTCAAGTCCATTTCCTACGCGTCCATCTGCTGTGCAGAGGTTTTATTTTGACCAGCACGTGCTTCAGCATGATGCTGTAAAGACCAGAATACGGACGAAGCACATCGGCTTCCATCATCAGCACAGCTCGCTAGTTAGCGAAGACATGCAAGTCTAAGGTGGCTCCTAGTTGGAATTGCCCTCGATTTTGCCCTGAGCATGCAACTGAGCACCCACGCTAATTGACTAGGAAACCCCATATGACCCCACATGAGCTGCTCACAAAAAAACTCATTTAAACGATTGTTCTCTTACCCCAAAAATAGACAATCGGCCAATCATTTTGTGCTCATTTTATGCGAAGGCTAGGGGAAAAGTAATGTATATCTATGTCCTTACAGACCTCATATGCATCAGTGAACCTTGGGTGCTCATGACCCTGTCATTTTATTTCTGTTAAATTGAGCTTTTTCCTAGCTTGTATTATATACTAGGATTAAATGTAATATAGCAAAGGCCTGAAAAAGTCACATTTTTACATTGCAGCAACAAACCTGAAATAGACTTATGTAAAGCAGAGGCTGAATGCGGCAGAGCAAATTAAGTGACAGAACATGGTCACTGATCTGTCTTTGCTTTGCGTTGCTTTTCAAACTATTTGTTGCAGCAGTTAACATTTAAATTCAACTAATCATTTGGAAATGTTGTCTTTTTGTACTGAATTATACTTTTAGTGAATGCGTTTTCACGTTTTAGATAAGCCGCCTCATTTAAACAAGCCGCACCCAACACCAGGTTTGTAAAACTCATGTACTATAGGCCGCAGCCTATCGTTGGGGATATTATTTAACTCTTTTTCTTATTCACTCAAACAATTTCAGGTGTATAATTATCCTAGATGTGCGCACTCATATGATATCCATACATAATTTCAGGTGAAGTACTTGTGAATACAATCGCACATGAAGTGCACCACAACCAAAATGTGGCCTATGAAATTAAACCAATACAAGTAAATCTGAGCAGTGGGCAGTGGGCAACTATCAACAGGGCCCAGGGAGCAGTGTAGTGCAGGGGTGTCAAACTTGGTGTCCAGCACAGTTTGGTAGCTCCTCTCCTCAAACACACTCAATTAACAGGTGAGTTGAATCAGGTGTGTCTGAGCAGTAAAATCACTAAACTGTGCTGGACAACAAGCCTTTCAGGACTGGAAATTGCCACAGTGGGTTTCTCCAGTGGTACCTGGGCTGAGACCTGAACCTGCAACCTTCTGATCCCAAGGGCAAGGTCCTAACACTACAGTGAGAAGAAAACACCTTGTAATTTGTTGTTTTTAAACAGCAGCTTTTTCAGTGGTTGCCAGATTGACCTGAATGTCGGTCATGTTCCAGCCAATCTGGAAATCATTACAGTCCTTCTAGTTTGTCAGACTTTTATATGAGTTACAGTTTTTTGTGTGTATGCAGAAAATATGTCACTGCTAGGTGCAGTGTAAAGTGAAATGCTACTTAGGAACTACCAGTCAATGAAATGGCACAGCAGAGTATGAGTCGTAGTAAGTAAAGGACAGGTTAATAAATCAGATTGACAGCCATTTTTAGTATCTTAAGCTTGTAAATCCAGAACAAAAACTAAATAAAAAGTTTTTGTTTTCCAGTGAGGAATTTCTTGATTCATAAGCACAGCCAGGTAGAAATGGAGAGAGAGAAAAACACTCAAGGTCTCTCCACCCTGGCACTGTTAGTTCAAAAATGTTTCTTGTAAGATCCATTCAGATGAATTAGAACTGAAGGAACAGGGAGGGAGCAGTGGGGGAAGGGAGAGAAGTTGTGTGTGTGTGATGAGGGGCCTGCTTAGCCAGGCTTACTGTCATTGTCAACTCAAGTGTTCCTGTAGGGGAAATAAAGACTGCTCAAAATCTTTCTCCACCCCCTGCACAAGGGAAAGTCAGGGCATACATATTGTAATCTAGATTTGAGACGTCCATTAGTATTTTGACTGGAAATTAGCACCGGTGAAGCACATGCCTTCTTCTTTTTCTTCTTTTTTGGCCCAGCCGTTTAGGTAATGGCACATTCCATGGGACATTAATCTGTGTAATTAGGTTTTCTGCTGCACCATGTGAAATAGATTGCTCCGGCACACTTCACTCTTATCCAGCATGTGCAGCAGAAGTTTGGGAATAATAATTGTGATAAGTTTTTATCACTCCCCCACCCCACCCACCCAAAAAGAACATCCATCAGTCCTAACAGCTGGAGATTACATCACACATGTGGGCATGACTGGTCTTCATTGGGACAATGGTACGGTGGTAAGATATGCACCTGTTCAGCTCAAGCTCCAGCGAGCCATCAGGAGAAGGTAGGCTCTGGCACCCTGCCAGCTTCTTAAGCACCTTTTCGGGCCAAGGCTGGACACGTTCCTGTCCCAGGGTGTTTTCTAACCTGTTTGGATCTTTCGTCTCAACAAACTCAACCACGATGGACAGTCTGTAAGTGCCTGCACAGCTCATTGACCTTTTATAGACGTGGTCGATTGGCTAACGTGTCCCCTGCTATGAATGCCCAGCGCTAACGTTCTCTTCATGCATGGGCGACCTTTGAATTGCAGCTGTTATGGCCAACCAAATGCTCGCTGTCCTAAAGTGTTGCCTTCCAAGGGATTTCTACGTAATCTCTTTATGTGTGCACAGGCTGTCAATCTCGATCACCGCTGTTGTTGTGGTGGAGCCCTGCTGCATGGGAGAGGAGGGGGAGATGTGGGAGGGAGCCAAGAGCCCAACCAATGGTGATCCATCCTGTCGATTAGCTCCATGCTATCTCATTATGTTTGTTTAGTGCCTCTGCCCATTGGTGCTGGCACAGGATGAAGACACCGAAGGATCTAAGCACTACATACTGCCAACATGCAGTTCAATGGCTGAAGTTCACTACGTAGCCTCTGCCCAAGGTGAATGGACAGAAATGTTTATTGACCACGGTTTTGAGACCAAGAACACTGTTAGTCCAGATGTTTGGGTTTGAAACTCTTTTCTGTAACATTTTTTTTTAAAACTTTCATTTAAGATAGAAGAAAGCTTGATTGCAACACCAAAAACCTTCTAAAAAGAAACTTAGTTTTAAAAAAAAAATTAGATTAATTGTTTAATGTTGCATTGAAACTTTCCACAATCCAAAATAAGACAAGCATTCAACTACAAGGGAGTTCTCAAGTAAAAGAACCATGCAGGGGAGATCCGCATTTTGTCCAGGAATCTCACTTTCAAGTAGAATCCAAGTGGTTCCTTACATTATAAAACATGTCCCTGCTCATTTTTCAAAGACTCCTCTTAATAACTATTCAGGTAAAAAAAGAACTTTGATGGTACTGAAAGGTACTTCGCAGATAGAGCCAAACAGGATTCCTGCAGGTGCTTTACCTTTTTCATGAGTGAAGAGTGTAAAGAGCCCACATCCTACACTTGTTTTCATGTGACCATTGACTAAACTTGATCCTTTACACTTAAACGGGTGTTTTTTTTTACTGCTCCTTTGCCAATGTGTATTTAAATATCTGTTCAATGTTATTCCTCACTGGTAAAATGAACAAGCTACTGCAGAGTATCTCTCTCTACGTTCAAGAAGATCCTCAAGACTCAACTGTTCCATGCCCACCTCAGCATCTAAGCCCAGCTGACACACGCAATCTATATATAAAATAAAAAAAGAGAGTAATTTTCCATGTATAGTTCATGTTACATAACTATATCTGTATTTATTGCACTAGATTTGTTTATAACTCTTTACTCTTTTACATTGCTGCAACACTATAACTTCACTGTGAATGGGCTAAACTACAGGAGGGTAAACAAGTGGATATATTGGTACATCATAAAAAAGGAATTCAAATTTGGCTATATTTGCCGTAATTTTACATACATGGACAATACAGATTGGGGAGTGTATGTTCTGAAATTTACGTAGCATATAACAGACAAAAAGTCAGGAAAAGTTGCGGAGTTTGATCTTTTTTACCCATGCACTGTGGCGATCCGTGATGATCAGCCCATGTGGCTGAGCAGTGGTAAATGTCGTAAATATATATATATATATATATATAATGTTCTCGACCAAAGCTACCATTGGACAGCACTACCAACTTGGTTAGAGCAACCATCCCAAAACCACGTTAGCAATGTTACCTAATCAGGTAACATCAAATCAAATCTAAATTTTCTGAATTTCATTTGATCCATCAGCACCTCATTTCTCTCCTGACCAAAAGAGTGACACATGTATTTAAGCTTTAAAGGAGGTTACGTAATAGGCTGCCGTGCATTTAGTCAGTGCTGATGTTTGAAATTCATTACTGTACACTGCCGTGCTTTCAGGTGAATGAGGCAACGGATCCATTTAATACCCATTTCCTCTGCTAATGTTCATTTTTAGAAGATATTTTCGTGCTGCCTTATAGGTCTCTAGAATTGCTTAGGTCTGTAATTCAGTTACATCACATGAGCACAGGCACAGGCTTTCCCAAATGCACGCTACATTTTTCATGGCAATCAGGGGCAGTGAAGCACCTTAGGAATGTTAACAAAAGGCTGTTTCATATAAAAGATACTTGGCAAAGTGCTCCGCCACATTTTTGTCTTGTTTTGCCCTCTGAAGTAGATACCAGAATTTGTTTGCTCAGAGTTTATAGCTTTTTAAGCTTTCTGTAGCCAATATTTCTGTAGTCTAACCTCATAGTTAAAAAAAAAAGGTTCACTCCCTCATGCACAGGGTTCAACTGAGGAGTTGAAAGGCCATCTGCAAATTCTTCCTGCTAAAAACATTTGTGTGCTAATTGAATTTGAAACGTTCTTAGGCATTTTCTCTAGCAGCAGCACAAAACCCTCATTCAGTGTGTCCACTAACCCAGATACAAAGAGAGGGACACTGACCGGATCACCCCCAATGAGAATCACATGGCGCATCGTTCCACTCACATTCCAAACAACCTACAACCAACCGTTTGTTTTTATTAATTTTCTTTATTTTAAATGTAATAAAACAGTGCAAAAAATCTGCCTTTGATACAAAAGTTCTTTTTTAAAGCATTGCTACAAGAAAAGCTTCCGTAAATGCGGTGCAGAATCCCCATAAAATTTCCCCAGTTGCATTTTTGACACTGCTCCATAATACATAATAAAGAAAGTCCTCATCATGTGATACAAGGATGCTACCACAACACATACACCCAGCACACAAGTACTCAACGCTTTCTAAAGAAACCAGCTCAGTCTGATGTTGTCTGATGAAACTAATCTAAGTCTAAACACAATATGTATATCTTTTCAACTGCATTTTGAAACAAATTTCAAGAGCTTATCTAAACACACAGATCCACTCAAAGAAAAAAGAAGGAATAATATATATATATACATAAAAAAAAGGAACATTAGGCTTCTCCTTTTATTGTAAAGGCCACATTTTGTAGGCACTTTGGCAGGGCCAGAGGCATAAAATGACTGGACACTGTAAGGTACACACACACACACACACACACACACACACACACACACACACACAGATTTTTAAAAAGGGCCATGCAGATAAATTTCAAAGCAAATCTTTGTATCACATGGGTATAATGTTTGACCTTCTTCACCACCAACCACTCCTCTGTAAGCCTGTACTGGATAACATTGCACACATACACATTTACAAAGCCTTTTAAAAGAGATTTTTTTCTCAACCTTCCTGTTTGAAACTGCAGTGTCTGGTGTTTCAGTACTTCTCATGATGTAAACTTAAAATAATTTGTCATAGAAACAGATCACACAGTGTTTGTTGAGGCTAGAGTAATAAAGTGATTTCTGTGCTTCAAGGAATAAAAAGCTGTGGCAGCTCTGTTGCTGGACAATTATTTCATATGTACATCACATTAAGGACCCCCCATGCTCTCTTCTCAGGCTAGACTATTACAGGGAATTTCTACAGGATGCTGACGTGACAGAAATGTACCTGGACAGCACATGCCTGGCATTGCTGAAATGGTGCCATGGACAGGAAACATATATTACTTCATGTAATGTGCACGGTCATGTAATAGTAGTTTTGTCGGTCAGGTTTGTTTGTCACTGTATGCAAAAGGGCAGGTTTGTTGGATGTAGATTTCTCAGAACTGGTTCATCAGACAGGCTACATAAATAGACTTTATTTATTTTAAAAAATATATGAATATTTTCCCTTCCATTTACTTCATTTTCCTCTTCATTAAGGTGCTATTGTGGATAGACTCCAAAGACTGGTACCATAAATTCCACAAAACCAAATACCTGCTACATAGGCCTGTAATACCATCATCTAGTTATATGTGAGCCTTTTTGGGATAATAAAGTGTATGGCCAGTGTGACCCATCTCACCCATACAGCACAGTCTTTGAGTCTCTAAGCTTAAATGTGAAGTGTGGTCAATAGACCTAAAAGTCTTATTTTATTTAAATGTATTTCTTCTATTTAAGACCAGTGCCATATGGCAGATGTAGTGTCTAATGAACATGGTTGCAGGTGAAAATGAGGACAAATACATAAAGTGCCATTCTATAGTCATCTTTCTCCAGTGTGTTCCTTTTGGGCCTCTAGGTTGGAGGTGGTCCATTGACGTAGCGCAATGCAAGGTGAAAAGAGCGTTCAAGAGCATTGGAATGGTGGCAGTGGTTGTCTTGAAGCACTGTGGGGGGCCAGATCACCACAAAGAGCAGCAGGGCCAGGAGAATATAGAGCAGAGCTGGAGCTCTTAGCATGCCCATCAGTTTGAAGAGCCCCTGGGGCCAGATGCCCCAATGCTCTGTAGAGGATATCTGACCACTAGGGATGAGAAGAAAAGAAGCAGATGATTTTAAACTGTAAATGTTAAAGCAGCAATTATAATGAGAAGTCATGTGTTTGTCATGCTACTCTCCCTTTCTGTTCTGCACAACAGACCAAATGCTAAGCTCACAAAAGTGTTGCCAGGTAAGACAAGCCTTACAGAAAAGTTGACAAATTTACTAAGGTTGAAGTCATAGCACATTTTGTTTGGAGTCACTCGATGATTTCCATGTTTAAAACGCTGCACCCCAAAGCTGGACTGTTGTTTCAATAGTAAACATCTAAATAAATGTTTCTAAAAAAACAAATCAGACATTTTATAATCTGTCACACTGCCCTTCAAGAACCTTTACCCCATTACTTCAGGGTGTAATGACACGGCCAAGCTCAAATCAATATGTCTTAACTTCATATTACAGTTAAATTGATTTTTGGAGTAAATTTGATTCATTGGCCAAGAAACCCATATGACTTCACTTTGCCAATTCATTCTCATCTCATTTTCTTTACCCAATGAAAAGCATCTGCCCCTTTTTTCTAGCATGTGTGACTCTTTCAGTAATTTAAAACCTAACGGTGTAAAAAATTCACATTAGTCTTAAATAGAAATGTCCTAAACTGGAATTTACATGTTTGAGAATTAAAGTTACTGTAATGACAACACACAGACTAATCCTATTGTACTGGAGACTCAATCACATAAAAACTAATAAAATAAAATAACCAATTTAGCAAAAGTGAGTATGTAAACAGTAAGGGGGACACAAAGTTAATGAATCATAGACCAAATGACATATAGATCCCAAAAAGACTTTTTGGCACTTCTTTTACTCACTGATGAGTCTTGGTACAGCTGCCCTCTGAGTCACTGGAGCAGTGCTTCAAACACTGGTGAAGAGTAAGAGACAAGATTAGAATAACAGCAGATTAACAAAGGAACCCCACAGGGGTTATACTGTTTATGAGCAATTTGCAATCAGAAAACATTACAAGTATAATTATATGCAGAGGGTTTAGAGGTGCAAAGCACATTACAAAATGAACTGCATTAACTGAAAGAAGTAGAATCCTCCACACTCCACTAATTCAAACTTTCAGGTAACTGAAAATAGGTCTACAATGACCTACAGGGCAGGAAAGGTGAAGTTTAAAAAAGTTCAGGGACAGGAGTACAAATGCGTGCGACAGAGAAGGATACAAAAAGTTGGAACACTGTAAAAACCAGAATGCAATGAATTGATCTCATAAACCTTTACTCACAATAAAACATATCAAATGTTTAAATTGATTAAATATCTAATTTCAAAAAAAAGTAATTTGAAGGCAGCAAAACAGCCAGGTTTAACACTGTGTGGCATTCCCTCGTTAATGACCGTCCATAAAAGTATGGGTACTGAGGACAACAGCTTATAGACCTCTGGTAAAGCACTGTTGACCCATTCCTGTCCAATCTAGGATTCTAGCTGCTCAGCATCTTTGTCGTATTTTTCTGGCGAACTGGTGAAAGGTCTGAACTGCAGACATGCTAATTCAGCGCCTGGACTCTTCTACTACGAAGGCATGCTGTTGTAATAGATTGTCTTGCTGGAATATGCAAGGCATTGAAGCATATGTTGCTCTAAAATCTGTATATACACAATACACCTTTTGGGGCTGATGGTGCCATTCCAGATGTGCAAGGTGCCAGTTCCATAGGCACTAATGCATGCCCATACAATTGGAGATACAGGCTTTTCAACTGACTGCTGGTAATAAGGCAAATTGTCTTGCCTTTTGAAAGATACAGAATCCATAGTTACCAAAAAGAATTTAAAAATTTCGATTCATCCGAGTTTCAGTTTCCACTTTGCCTCAGTCCATTTTAAATGAGACACTCATTTCTGGATCAGGTCCATAGCTTCTTTGCATAATGGTGTTTGCATGAAGCCATTTGTCAATGGCATGGCAAACTGTGTTCAAAGACAATGTTCGTTCCTGAGCCCCTCCCATGATTTCCATAACAGAATCATGCATGTTTTTCAAGTAGTGCCACCCAAGAGCTTGAAAACCACAGCCACCCAGTATTGATTTTCAGCTTTGGCCTTTGCACACAGAGAATTTTCCAGATTCTTAGAATCTTTTAATAATGTTTTTGCCATTTTACATTGAGGAACATTATTCTGAAAATATTCTACAATTTGTAGATGCATTTTTTTGCCCATATTAACCTGTATCCAGGTAACAAAGAGTAGCAAAATGTAAATCTAGTCTTTTGTTACCCTGTCCCAAATTTGAGATGTGTTGCAAGCATTAAATTCAAATTGATCTAATATTTTCATGTAATACATCTCACATTATGTTCTACAGTGAGGAAAATATAGGATTATAAAATTTGTCTTGTTAATATTTTACACAGCATTCAGTTTCTTGGAAATTGTGTTTAAAGACAGATATACATGTGCAGATTGATAGATGTACCTGTGGGTTTAGGTGACATTTGTCAGAGCAAGGTGAACGGTCATGTGACTGTGCTGAACACATGTTTTTGGCTTGTGCTAGGTAGGGGGGCCTCTTGGGGAGCACATTTTCCAGATACTCAATTCCCCCCTCCTCTTCCTCCTCCTCCTGATTGGATGGTGATGAAGTAAAACTGGAACACGGCTGTGAGGTTGCACACAAAGAACAAAATACTCAGAGTTCCCAGAGCCATACAACACAGCACTCATGGCATGTGACAGCATCTCTATGCTACAAAAGAGTAACCATAAACAAACAGAGCCTGTCTCCATTAACTAATGAGGGCTCTGGTCTTTTCTGTTCATCCTTTCTTTTACTCCATTTTCTTTGATTCCTTCACTCTCTCACACTGACACCCACTAGTTCCCTCATAGGATGGATGCATAAGCTGCTACCCCTCCAGTAGCACCTCCTGGTATTCTCTTGCAGAGCGCTTGCTCTTGGCTCATCGCTGTGTGTTGCTTTATGTTTGCGCCCACAATTACGGCAGCCATTAAAGAGCCAGTTAGTGCTGCGGCTCCCTTTTCCAGCCCTGTAAAGCTGCCAATTAACCGCCAGCACTGAGAAATTACGAGAGCTTCTTTGAAATGGAAATGGCTTCTCTCTCGCCGAGGTTCTTCCAAGACTAGAGCAGGCAATCGGCCTCTGCATCAGCCAAGCAGATTCTCTTTTCCAGGGTGGGGGGGGGGGGGGGGGGGGGGGGGGGGGGG
>JBBIGC010000001.1:24177960-24195914 GCA_037576955.1 Lepidarchus adonis
TTTCTTTTCCCAGGACCACCCCCCCCCCCCCCCCCTCAACCATCCTCCTCCTCAGCAAAGCAGTGCTTTTTAGTCAAGATTGTGCAGATTAGTTTGAGACAGCTTAATTTGTAGGTCAGAAAAAAAAGACCAATTTTTCCTGAATACTTCTCTCTGTGGTGCCTCTAAAGCTTACACTCACTTACACTTTTCTTACCAGGGAGGTTATTTATTTATTTTTTTTACAAGATGGAACATGAACGTGTTTACAGGCAAGCCGAGGTAGTAAACATGAATCTGATGAGTCACTGTGATGTGCACTTAAAAGCAGACAGAAGCATAGCGGCCGTATTGAAGTCCTTATGTTATGACTGCATGTTTTGATGATATGCCTGCATGTGCTGCCATAATTTGAACAGAGGAGAAATCTCCATGCAGATTTGCTTCACTGTACATACAGTCTGCTGTCTACACTGCAGCACCAAAGAATGCATAGAACCAGAACACTATGCAGAATTTAAGACCACTACGCAATACCACAGTACAGATCATATATTAAACAATTGTGAATAAAATGTTTCATTACCGAAATGTCATTACCAATAAGTGTAGTGTGAATGTAAAACCTCATGAAAGTAGGGCATTTAAGTAGGAGCATGCAAAGGTGATTTCCACGTCTCAAACAATTCACTGAAACAACATTGGTGTGTAAACCACAACAAAAATGTTGATGACTTAATAACGTGCCATGTGCCATTGTTATGAGCATCAATTACAGCTTGACAATGACGACTCATATTGTTCGCAAGTCGACTTATTGCTGCTGAGGCATCGCACTCTTCTTGAAGTGTGACCCTCAGGTCATTGAGGGTTTTTTTAAGGAGTTACGAGGCTCGACACAGCGACATTGGTTTTCTATGAGATTCAGGTTTGGAAAAAGTGTCATCCGAGGTTCCCCAGTCTCCAGCAGTCTTTCCCTAATTATGCAACCTCGATGAGCTGGAGCATTGTCGTCCATGAAGATGAAATTAGTCTTGTGTTGTTCATACTCAGGCACAATGACTGGATTAATTATGTTATTCAGGGAGTATGAGCTTGTCACTATACCACTGTGCAAAGTGTAGGGCAGTTCTGTATTGACTACTACTACTAGTAAACACTGCTGGTGGTGTTACTGCCCACACTGTAACACCACCATCAGCAAAGGCTTGTCTGGTGACAACAGTGGCTGATGCATTTTGGGCCATTATCTTCTCCAATGACATCTTGAACTGTTACATAGTCCGAACATTATCCCCTGGCTTTTCGGTGGGCAGTCAGTGTCATACTTTTTAATGAACAGTCTGATTTTGGTTTCTTTCTTGGTCCAGCACCCCCCCATTCATTTTTTTTTTCAAAAAAATTAATTTTAAGCTGCTAACTACGTGACTTGGAATTTTGCAGTAGCTCGTGTGATTGACCTGGCATGCATGGTGACTCTTGTTACAAAAGACTGGCTGTACTCCATGTCAATCAATTGCCAACTGCCACAGTGGAGATGGATGACGGGCATTTTTTTTTTTTAAATGACATGCAATCTACCCACACTACCTCTACTGTAGTGTTTTCTCTTGCTTTTTTTTTTTTTTTTTAAACTGTAGTGTTTTCTGTGGCTTGCGGTTCACTCGATTTATGCTGTGCACTCTTGTGTGAGTGGTAGAGTTCATTTTGAAAGGCAGGGCTTGACAATCAACTTCGCAATCGACATGTTGGGCACCACCCACCACTTAAGAATTATAGCCGAATATTGTATGAAAGTTTATTTAAAACATGCTGCAAAAAGAACTCACACTAACTACACAAGTATACAGGCCTTACTCCTCACTGATTATTGTTTGTGGGTTTTTTTAATGCTTTTCATGCTGATTGCAAATCTGTTTAGTTTTTCTCTAGTCTGTATAGTTTTTGGATGAAGCTAGTAATATCCTGCTAATGAAATATCCACTTAAAACTCCCATCTAGAGTTCTCTCCAGGAAATCTAGGTGCGGTGAATGACGATTTCACCAGGAGAATGTTTTCACCAGGACATTCAGCCAACAGTTTGTCTATAACAAGGTTTCTGAAATGATGGTTGACTAACTGCTGGTTGCTGTACACAGATAATCCAGACACAGAGTAACAAGAAAATTATAAGTATAATATAGATTTTTTCCCATTGGTGCATATACATTGTACATGCAAATACAGTGTAAACTAACATTACTCATAACACAAAGTTGATGTGATGTGCTACAGTAAATCTGCAGAAGTCTCAGCTATAAAACTAAAGTAAGGTGTAATTCAGAATAACTCGCTTGTAGCTCACTGAAATCGGTGAATTCATTAGTAAATGTCATTCACAACATAACTAATTGGGTAATTACATAACCATTACATTTAAAAGTAATAAGGCTTAGGGTTAAATGACTACCACAGTGTAGCAGTATAATAATGCCAAATAACACTGATGAACATGTTGGACAAACATACTATTCATCAACCAACCGTATTCCAACACTCGCGCCCAAACAAACATAGAACAATGAATCTTTGGACAGTACCTGCAGAGGGTGCCCTGTCTGGACAGCTTTAGAGCAAAGCCGGTGTGTCTGTCCCAGCCAGGCACTGATGCGCTGATGGTCAAAGGTGACCGGCTCAGGCAAGTGCAAGTCTGGAGTAGATGTTTTCCAAAGTCTGCCGTACTGTGGCCTGCCAGCTTCTGCCAGGGCAAACAAAGATACAGCATGGGCAGCCGTTCTAACATGTGGCTTTGGATCTGTACTATAAATAGCCAAGCTTTTCTACGTTATATGGCTCCCTTATAGTTTATACTGTATTTAATAATCATGAGAATATAAAAGTTTCATGAAGTATTCTGAGAACAGTGATGAACCACTTTGCTTAGATTTTCGGATTAAGGCTATTGGAAAAACAGCCATAATGAGGGCAGCCCATAACGCATAGCTGTCTAACGCTGATCACGTCTTAAGCCGTGATAAGCAGTGCCTTCACTGGCATCATTACTGCAGTGACCAATCAGAGCCTCTGGTTTTACCTGGCACAGGGGTTTGGGGTGGAGCCACACCCTCTAAGCTCCTCTCTGTGACCTGGAAAAGGAGAAGCAACAATCAAAAATCAGCCTCATTTCAACTTCAGTGTATGTATGTTTGTAGCAATGCCACCTTTTTAGTGCAGTGTGTGTTTGTGTGCGTGTTGGTGTATGTGTGCGTGTGCGTGTGTGTGTGTGTGTAAAAAGGGATGCAAAAGGATGCAAAGGGATGAAAATGGCCTTGAAGTCATATAGTAACAGCTGGTCACTAAATGAACAACCATAGAAGAGAATGAAGACTTGTACTCTTAAAGGAATTATATTCATGACTTAGATATTATACACTCACACACATATATACCACACAGTCAAACCTTGTTAGCTCGCCCCTATTGGTCTGGGCCCTAAATTTGGTGAGGGGCGAGGTTGGCGAGCTGTCGTAATGGGGGTAAATAACATTGCCATGAAAGGCTGTAGGACACATTTCCTTCAAACTAACAGGGTTTGACTGATACACACACTTTTTGGAATATTTATATACATTGAAGGAAAAAAAAAATTCAACACCTAGTCATCAAAGTAAACAGGGTAATGACATCAGATCAACTACTTGTTACTAAACAGAAGTTGGGCCCAGTTGTTCTATAGATACACGACAGTAAACAGACATGGGTACATACCCGGACACACTGCTCATAGTGAGCACATTTCATTATCAACATAAAAATTCTAAGCATGCGCCCCCACCCCACCCCTTCACTTTTGCATTTCAATTGCATTTGTTGCTTCATGGAAAATATATGCACATACATTATGTCACTATATATTACCATTAGGTTATTTAAGATCCTTGACTAACTGCAGCTTCACTGTACACAATTTCAGTAAAAGCAAGCTGGACTCAGCTGTGGGAGAGTACTGCAGGAAGCTCACCAGCTGCTGGACACATGTTGGGGCCTTTCGCAAGTCCACTGAACTCAGGTAAGCTCTCCTCCTCAGAGGATCTTTGGTAAGCAGCTCCTCTGTGTTGCAGACACCTAGGGAAGGAAGATAACCTTTAATGCCCTCGATGAGTCAGAGGAGATTTGCCTCTCGTTTAGATAATAATAAACTGATACGCTGCACGGGGACATGTGTGAAAAGAGGATTATACAATGCACTGGGCCTGTGAAACGCATAACTAACATATTAAATGAGCTCATTACAGTGGCAAAACAAGACATCTAAAATGACACAAAACACAACAGAATGAGTCATTATAGTTAGATGATTATATAATTATAGTAATGTAAACTTTTACTGTAATTTTTTAAATGCATGACCTTGTTTTCCTCTGCACTTCCACATCTTTCCCCACAAAGAGGTTAACAAGACCATCAAAATATTAATATGGAATGCAGATTTAAATTGTATAAACATTTTATCATTTGCATTCATTTAAAGTGCATTGAGATTTAATCACATCTATGAATTTGACAACAGCTTTGTGCTGTCCAAATCCAAAACTGTCCAGGTTTACACAATACACAAAAATGAATAACTAAATATATAAACACATAAATAAATAAATGAATGAACGCATGAATAAACATAAATAATGCATGTTAAATAAACCTAGGAATGAGGGACAAGGTGATATACAATGAGGGATGTGAAAAGGAACTCCCATTGTCCAGGTGTTCCCGCCAGGATCAATAGTGTCTCATTAGACTATGAACCCATGACATCATGGCAGTACACAAAAACAATATAATCTATACCCAAACATCAACATAATTAATCAACAAGTAATATAATAATTCAACTTCTCATAAGTTTAGAAATTTTCATATACAACTAAGAAATGGTTCTAACCCTGCTTAAGCCAGCACATGTCCAGGCCCGTCTAAAGTTTGCCAGAGACCATCTGGATGTCATGTGGTCAGATGAGACCAAAATGGAACTCTTTGGTATAAACACCACTCACCATGTTTGGAGGGGGAAGAATGCAGAGTTGTAACCCGAGAACATCATACCCACTGTGAAGCATGGGGGTGGAAACATTATGCTTTGGGGCTACTTTTCTACAAAAGGGGACAGGATGACTGATCTGTATTAAGGAAAGGATTGGGGCCATATATCATGAGGTTTTGGGCAAAAACCTTCTTTCAGCATTGAGAGCATTGAAGAGGAAACGTGGCTAGATCTTGACAATGCATGACAATGATCCCAAAAACACCACCCGGGCAATGTAGGAGTGGCTACACAAAAAGCATTTCAAGGTTCTGGAGTCTCCGGACCTCTATCCAGTTGAAAGGAGTTGAAAGTCCATGTTGCCCAGCAACAGCCCCAAAACATCACAGCTCTTGAGAAAGAATGGAAAATGGGCAAAAATACCAGCTACAGTGTGCAAACCTGGTGAACACCTACAAGAGTGGTAAGGTTACATTTAAAAGTATTGAGGTGAGCTTTTGTTATTGACCAAATACCCATTTTCTGCAGCATTATACAAATAATAATACAAAAAATAAAATAAAAAAAAATAATACAATGTGATTTCCTGGATTTTTTTTTTTTTTTTTACATTCTGTCTCTCACAGTTCACAAGTGAACCTATGATAAACATTACAGATCTCTTTCATATTTTAAGTGGGATAACATGCAGAATCTGTGGCTTTTTTTGCCTTACCATATTTTTGCAAATACAGT
Source organism: Lepidarchus adonis (assembly GCA_037576955.1). NCBI lineage: Eukaryota > Metazoa > Chordata > Actinopteri > Characiformes > Lepidarchidae > Lepidarchus > Lepidarchus adonis. Next base: position 24,183,696 of record JBBIGC010000001.1, read on the forward strand.
ATACTGTATTATACTGCAATACTGTATTATCAATTCTTAACAGCAATTTCAAACATTTGAAGAGCAGTGTAATTTGGCTTGTTTTCCTAAAGCCCAGAGCCCACCTGCACTGGCACTGAAGCAGGAGGAGTCTGCATCATCATGGGAGATAGATCCCCCAATGTCCACAGAGGGGTCCCATTCTAGGACCAGTGGTTCATGGCAGAGTTGAGTGTGACCGTAATGTGATGGTGGTGGATCACCAACACCATCCTCTTCCAGCACAGTCTCAGATGGGCAGCCTGAGTCTGGACACAAAGGCCAGTCCTCTTCAAACACCTGAAACAGTCAGATACCCATCATTGCCAGTATACGAAAACCTCACAACATCAACCGTGAGCCTGTGATAAGTTATTAAACCATATGATTGGTTAAATAAACGTTTGGGCCTGCTTGTTATGTGTTAAATGTGATTTCTCAATTCATCAAATGCGGTAGAATGAGATAAGCTGAAGGGTTTACTTTAATGTCACGAATTCAGAGACAATAGATAACAGTCTTATGAGGCTGCTTTCTTAATTTAGAATTTAAGACCTCTTTTCTTTTCAGATTATATAATAGTCTCAGAAGTCAAGTTTTAGCACCAACTGATTTGAATCATGGTTTCACCAAAGAAAAGCATTACTCAAACATTCAAACAGCAATCCCTCTACCCACAGGACTTCACATGACTTCCCTTTAAACTTTCTCGCTCCATTTTTCAGTGAATATAAAACCTCTCACGCGAAATGTGCAAAGCCGTGGGAAGCACACACACACTGCCAATTCATTACTGGATGTCCGGTGTGTGACTCTATAACCTCTACATGCCTAGTGTATAATGAAGATCAGTGCAGCACATTTTCAGCATCATCCGCTCCAGCCTACACAAACAATGGCCCATACAGAGAACTTGTTCACATGGACAGTACATGTATTATACAGGGGCTATTTGGCTTGAATACAACTATTTAAACTATTCAGGGGAATATTCATGATTTGTCACCCTGAAATGCTTGAAAACATGTGACTTACTACCACATCCTTGTGGTGTAATGCTTTAAAAAGCTTTAAAAAGCTTCAACAGAACACAATTTTCCACCAAACTGGTGTAACTGCAGTTTGTAACCTCCAGAAATATGCAAGCGATGTTCTGAGACACTCGATTATGCAAAATGTGATTCAAATGAATAAAATACAGTGAAATCACTAAAGACTTTACTAATTTCCCACCAAAAGTTCAGGGATATTTTAAATGCATTAGTATTTCAACAATATACTTTTCCCATGTTGGTTTGCAATAAGTTAACACAGTAAAGACTAAGGTTTATTTAAAAAATGAATACTCATTGCACTCACCTTAGAATGATTAAGACTAACCTTTCACAGAGCAAAATTATGATTTGTCCATAGCCATGTCACGCACAACACCATCAGAATTAGGAGCACTCTGAATGCTTCAGCAAATGTTTATTTTGAGGATATATAACAGATATCAATATCAAAATTTGCATTCTCAGTATGCTCTCCAATATAGTTGTGTCCAATTCCCCAAATTGTCTGTGCTAATCCAATTGAACAGTACTACTAATACTGGAAGGATGAAGGTGAGAATTCTCAGTCATGTGACAAAACACTGCATCTTTTCTAACCACTGCTAATGCAATGTCATTGAACAGCTCAACACATTGGAGGAGATCACTACCTTCCAATTCTGTTAAATCGGCCAACAGAGGCTCATGCTGATTAGCACTATGGTAAGAGAAGGAGAGAGAGAGAGAGACAAAGAACAAGGCCACTGCATAGACAGTGGTGCTGCTCAGGAGCCCCTGTAAAATGCTTAAAATGTATGTGATAGTTGTACATTGGAGCTAATGGGACCACTATACAGTTTCTTTGTTGTGATGTAAGGACTCCTCCGCACACAGCGTTCAGGCATTTAATAGTTTAGCATGAAGACAGACAATGAAATCTGAATTTGACTCCAAAGGTCAACTATTAAACAAAGGAATGTGTGTATATGCATATGTATGTTGATGGTAGTTACCAGTCTCATGCTGAGGAGGCGGGTATGAAGGCGGCCTAGGCCCTGGAAAACTCTGGCACAGTACAGCAGCAACTCCTGCAGCTGGCTCTCGATGGCCTGAGCATCAGATGGCTCACTCCGCTGGATCAGCTCTTCCCCTTGCTCAAGCAAAGCATTGAGGCGGCATGCGCTTTCAGCCACAGCCTGCTGGAAGCCCTGATACCCACACAGATGTGAAATATTCATGCACTCCCTCATACTACGTGAAAGTATCCCATATATTTAGGTAAAAAATTAATGTCTACTTGAAGCTGCCGCATCTTGGCACAGGTGTTTCTCTCGGAAAAATGTTCCACCTCCGTCAGTCTCAGGTCCATGTCAGCCAGCCAGACGGCCATCTCTTCCCTCTGCCTCTCAAAGTCCTCTCGCTGGAGCACAAAGTGCTGTAGCAAACACAAGCAAACAGACAGGACATCACAGTTATTTAAAAAAAACAAAAAAAACCAAAACTGTCTGCACTCTTACATACTGTCTTGCAGTGCGTATTTTAGGATAGAGCATAAGAGGCATCAAAAATACAATAGGACAAATCAAATGTCATGGACCCAAGGGCAAAAATGGACATTAACAAAACATGGAGACAGTTTACAGCCAGGGGCAGGACTACTGGGGTTAGGCTCAGGTTAGGCTAATGGCTTTTTGAGGCCACTGTGGATGAAGAGTGGAACTGTAATGTGTATATGAGGACAGGGAGAACAATAACAGAGCAACTACTGCCATGTCAGGCCTCATTAGCAAAATTCAATTTAAATAAACCATTAAAGCTTAGTTTAGCTTAGCAACACAGCATTGAGTTTTCAGTTGAAAATACTGCGTTTTGGGCCTGAACAATGCGGCCAATTTAAACCACACAGGTTCAACAACAAATTTACAACATAAATAACAGCCCAGTGCAATTTAAACTGGAAATTCAATGTAATTTTGTGATTCAAAACAAAGCATCCTACAAGTTGGCATGAAGTTTATTGGGATTCTTATATAGGTATTGTAAAGCTTGCAGTTGTAGCAGAAACCGTGGAAGGCAGTAGATGTCTAGTACAGGGCTGTATGAAATGCACAAAATGACCCATTGCAGTCACGTTATCAAAGACTGTTCTGTATGCTTTTGTTCACAATTATTTATGTTTACCAGATCATTTAAAGTACTTAATTCATCAACCACATACACACTAAAGCCTTGTTCATTTTACATATTTGGGAAAATGGTCAGTTTGTGGTATTGTTCACACTACAAAAGCCAGAGACTCGCAATCCAGTCAGACAGTTATGTAACAGGGGGTGACAACTTGTCTGTCTGGTCTGCAAAACAATGTTAGGTCTTATTCATGTGAAAATGATGTGACCCTCAAACAAAATACCAAAAGAAAAAAAATACAAAAAGAAATGCATATGCTAAAGCAAAAAGAACCTGATCTGGGTGAAGGAATGGACCATCAGTATGGATTCAGTCTGTTCTACAGAGAGGGGTGGAGGTAAATTCGGTTAATCAGAATGTCTGAGGTATGAAATGTTCTTTTAAAATATTTCATTTCCAATAAAAACCCAGTGGTAGTTCACAGCCATGTTCACAATCAAGTTGTTGTTTTTTTTTTAGCTGGGATGAATGTCCTCTGCCTTTCTGTCAACTTGTGTTCTGTGCTCTCAGTGGCAGCAGCTTGCCCATGACTGGCCCAAATATCTGGGCGGCTAGATATCTGGTCATAGTCAGTTAGCATGTTTGGTCATGTCTGTGGTATTCATTTGCATTTACAGTATTTGGCAGACACTCTTATCTCTTCTCTCTGTAGACTCTGTAGACTACAAATCATCCTGTACATCACTCTAGATTTGTCCCTCTTACCTAATCTTACGTTAAGAGCTGCTATTATACGAAGATACCACCAAAGCTGAAGATAATCTATGCATCGTTTTTTTAAACAAGTTGTAAGAAAGTTTTTTAGTTTGAGAGATGAAGTTATTGATCAAGGTACTTTTTCAAGACGAGACACTCTGCAATTCAAAACGGTCAGGAGAAGTTAATTCCCTCACTGAGTCTTGATGTTCATCTGGATTTTGGAGAAGGGAGGACGCATATGGGCTGAGAATGATGCTCTAAGAGGGCGAGGTGTGTCCTGTGGTTTAATCATTGTAGATAGGTAAGCAGGGGGAGGAACATTTTTGGCTTTGTAGGAAAGTATTAACATTTTTAATCTGATGTTGTAGGCAGCACGTGAATGGTTTGCAGCAGTGGAGTGTATTACTGAAATGAAAAAGTGAAAGTGAATATCTGCCATATTGAACGCATTCAATCACACACAAAGTGCACCACAACAAAATGTGACCTCTGCATTTAACCCATCACATGTGCACATGTGCACACTATGAACAGTGCCCAGGGAGCAATACAGTGAGGCTCAAAGGATACCTCAGTTGTGCCCGGGCAATGACTTAACCCTGCAACCTTCTGATCCCAGGAGGAAGGTCTTAACCACTAGACCCTCACTGCTCACAGATCAAATTTACACCCAATGGAGCCTTAAAATCAAATAGTGTGAACAAGGCATTACACACACATGATTTGTGGAATGTTTGAGACTGGTTACCACACACAAAACATAATAAATAAGCGATTTGTTGGAGTGTTCCATTTATACCATAAATGAGTGCACTCAGTATTGATAAGTGAAATAAAACTGAACAAATTTATAATTAAAAATGAACAATATATATACTGTGAACATAAGTGCATCTGCACTACACCAGGTGCACCAGGTGGGGACCACAGAAGAGACCATGTTTTGAAGTGGTGTGGACTTTACAAACAGTTCAGGTGCTGGTGCACAGTGTACCTTCAGCCGGCGGCAAATCGTGTCCACGGTAGAGCTGAGCTGGTCCCAGCGTTGGCCGCACTGTTTAGTCATTTCTACCAATCGGGTTCTCATGGTGCCCTTAAAGAGACCCAGGAGGATGCGGCTCCTTTGGCTCAGGCTGTCCAGCTGAGCCAAACGCATCCTAGCCTCAATGCGGAGACTCTGGGGACAAAAGACACAGGGCCACATGTGAAGAGATGCTGCCCCAGTTCCTACATTTAAATTATAAAGATACATCAAACTGTAAAATGCATCCGTACACCACAAATCAATTTGAAGATGGTGATTCAATTGTGGAGGGCGTCAATAACCAGTTTGGTCTGTCAAGTCAGCAGTCTTCCCCATGATTGTGTAGCCTCCTGACCTGGATTGAGATCATTTAAAGGCTCAGGAAACCTTTGCAGGCGTTTTGAGTTAATTCGCCGATTAGGGTGTGACACCATTACTTTACAAGATTGAACTTTCACAATATTACAATTTTTTGAGACAGTGAATTTTGGGTTTTATCATCTGAAAGCCATTATAATCGAAATTCCAAGAAATAAAGGCTTGACATTTCACTCAGAGTAATGAATCTATATAATTTCACTTTCTAAAAGGAATGTCAAGAAATATCGAAATTTTTCATATTCCATTTGTTTTGGATGTTCACAGTGGAGGAAATAATTATTTGACCCTTCTCTGATTTTTTTGCCCACTGACAAAGAAATGAACAGTCTATAAATTTAATGGTGGGTTTAACAGTGAGAGGCAGAATATCAAAGAAAATTTAAAAGAAAAAAAAAAATCACATTATATAAAATATATGAAATGATTTGCATTTCACTGAATTAAATAAATATTTGATCCCCTAGCAAAACAAGACTTAGTACTTGGTGGCAAAACCCTTGTTGGCAGCACAAAGGTCAGACGTTTCTTGTAGTTGATGACCAGGTTTGTGCACATAGCAGAAGAAATTTTGGTCCACACCTCTTTGCAGACCAGTTCTAAATCATTTTGAAGCTGTTGCTTGGCAACTCAAAGCTTCAGTTCCCTCCACAGGTTTTATATGGGATAAAGGTCCAGAGACTGACTAGGCCACTCAGTGACCTTAAATGCACTTGAGCCACTCCTTTGTTGCCTTGGCTGTATACTTTGGGTCATTGTCATGCTGGAAGACCCATCCACAACCCATTTCCAGTGTCCTGGCAGAGGGAAGAAGGTTGTCACTCAAGATTTTAATGGTACATGGCCCCATCCATCCTCCCATTGATGGGGTGAAGTTGACCTATGCCCTTAGCAGAGAAACAACCCCAAAGCATAATGTTTCCACCTCCATGCTTGACAGTGGGGATGGTGTATTTGGGGTCATCGTCAGCATTTGCCTTCCTCCAAACATGGCGAATAGAGTTCAGGTCAAAGAGCTTGATTTTGGTCTCATCTGACCACAGAACGTTCTCCCAAGCACTGTCTGATTCATTCAGGTGTTCATTGGCAAACATCACATGTGCCTTTTTGACCAGGGGGACTTTGTGGGCAATGCAGTATTTTAATATAATATGGTGTAGTGTGTTACCAATGGTTTTCTTGGTGACTATGGTCCCAGCCGCCTTGAGGTCCATGCCCATGAGCTGCCCATGTATATCTAGGCTGAGCTCTCATCTTTCTCATGATCATCTTCACCCCACAATGTGAGATCTTGTGTGGAGCCCCAAACAGAGGTTGATTGATGGTCATTGTGTTTCTTCCGTTTTCTAACAATTGCACCAACAGTTGTCTCCTTCTCACTCAGGATCTTGCTTATTGTTTTGTAGCCCATTCCAGCCTTGTGCAGGGCTACAATCTTGTCCCTGGCATCCTTAGGCAGCTCTTTGGTCTTGCCCATGGTGGAGAGGTTTGAGTCTGATTGATCAAGTCTGTGGACAGGTGTCTTTTATACAGGTGACTAGTTGAGACAGGCATCTTTAAATGTGGGTAACGTGTTTAAATGATGAGTATGTAACAGGTCTGTGGGAGACAGAACTCTTAATGGTTGGTAGGGGATCAAATACATATATTTTATATACAGTGATTTTCTGGATTTCCCATTTCTCACTGTTAAAATAAACCTACCATTAAAATTATAGACTGTTCATTTTGTGTCAATGGGCGAACATACTAAATCAGCTAGGGGCCAAATAGTTATTTCCTCCACTGTGTATATACATTTTAAAAAGAAATAAAACAAAAACATTATACAGAAGTTGGAAATCCCATCAAATTTTCCTGCAGATGTTATTTTTCTGGCCCTCAGTACAACAAACATTACTCTCCAAGGCAAAAAGTTTGGGCAGCACAACAAATTTATTTCAGAGGTTTGAATATAAATAGTGGGTAGCACCAAAAAAAACTGCTAGTGAGATCCTACAGACAGCAGAGTGCTTAGGAGGCATGCCAAAGTGTTTTATTAACATTTTGTGTCTTTACGTTCCAATGGAAGTGGTCCCAGGGTTTTAGGCAGTATTAACAGATGTGCTGTTTTCATGTGTAAAGATATGTGAGGGTATGTGTCACTGATCAATGTTGGCTGGCATTCACTCACCAGGAAAACTAAATGTTCAAGAACTAATCAAATGCATTGGCTTTGGCTATTTTATATTTGGTTATTTTAAATTATACAATGCTATAATGTGTGTGGAGAAAAAGATAGCTTCTACTATATGCTGGCAAGTAGCAAGAAATAAGCTCTCAAAGTTTTTTCAATTTACCTCAAATTTTTGCAGTTCTTCTTTCGCAGTAATGTAGAGCACTTGGCTTGAGTTTGGTGAGGCTGCTAACTTCTCTGCCAGTTGTAGCCAGTCATCCAAGCAAGAATATTCCTTCATAAATTCATGCCATAGCATCCACCTTCTCTCCAACCTGATGCACAGGTACACACACAATGTACCACTGGAAGACCGTATGAATGAACAAAAAATACACACATTGCCCTTATGCTTCAAGTAATCACTCCAATACTAATACTGGTCTAATAGTTTTACTTTATACCATTTTGAAGTTAAACAAGTAGGAACCAACTTGGGTCCTTTTCCCAGACAGGGATTAGTTGTTTTTTCTGTCTCATGGATAGGACAGTATGATTTGTAGCCAGGCTACTTCATCACAGCAAATTGCACTACATGCTTGCTCCAAGGAAGGTTTTGGACCAACCACTGTCTGATGGATGTGGATCTCTCGGAATGATACTCCATTAACTGTTCTTTAGGGTAAAACGTGAAATCTACATTTCCTGGCTCAAGGCTCATGAACCATCACCAGTGTGCCAAACAGTCAGTCATGACCATGCTCTCTTTGAAAAACATACCTACTTAAGACTAAATTGTTGATAATGTGGGCTAATAAAATAATACAAATTGTCTTTTAAATTACAATTATAGTATAAAAACAATTTATTATACTTTCCAGTCAGTGTTTTCTTCTTTATAACCTTTGTAGCACCAATAATACTATTTTATTATGAGTAAACAAACTGTAGTACATAAAAGTAAAATATTAAGCAATGCTGCAGTACGCTTTAATGGCTTTTACGGTCATAAATGTGTCAGTTTCTAAATATCATCATATTCACATCATTTCCTCCTTAAACTGCCCACTCCTATATTTTCTGTGATTCTGAATAAAGACATCACATAGACATGAGCATGATTAATTACACAGTGTTTTAACATGGGCTAAGATTGTTAATCACTTTGGTAAAACATGCTACACTTAACTGCATCTCTCAGATTTTGTGAATTCAAAGTGAATCTTGCTTTATGAGAAAGGCACCCAGATGATCCTGAGACACTAACTAAAACACTCCCTGTCCTATAGAGAAAAATACACAACTAAAACATTACAAAACAGTTGACATTTAGGAAAATGTAGGTATTCAAGTGTCACCTGACCAACTTCATTGTGCATTATATTGTTTTACATGCTTTTCAAATGCTCCATTTTTTACATAAGCTCTCCTTCAGACATGCATTTATGACTTTCCTATTAGTATCAGCTCACTTAAAATCCAGGGTTTGGGATTGGTGCATTCTCTAATCACAACGCATTTGCATAGCATGCTTATTTCACATTTGATCACAAATTACTTACTGCACACAGCCTTCGAGACCGGAGGAGTCCTCTTGGCTCAAGTCTGCTAACGAGATCCATTCTTTGGAGTCTTCCTTCATATCATCTTGAGAGATGAGGTGATCTCTGCCTGAATGAAGTGCCTCAGTGGGCTGCAGGTACACAGCTTTACACAGAGCGCTCACGTGAGGAGTGTGCTTTTGCTTCTCATCTTCCTCTTCTTTGCTTTCGGTGGGGCAAACGTGGATGTTTCCATGGTGACTGGCTTGGAGTGCCGGCTCCCCTGGCATACTGGCATCACTAAACATCACCTGTTGGCAAGAACACAGTGGGAGGTGTGCTCATTAAGAAGAAACTCCGTAATAAACACACTACTAAGTGATATGCATAAAACTGTAATGTGCATGCTTTGCCCTTTGTTTGGGTCATCTGCAATGCGCTAAAGAAAATGACTTTGAAGATGTTTTTAAACCTATACTTTGGGCAGATGCAATATGACACTGACAAATTAAGCTAGTCGAGTTGCCAGGTGTTAAAATTGAAGAGGTCTTGAATTTGTGAATTTGGGACCAGTGAACATTCAAAAAGGTACCTCGGTGGTGCCTGGGCTGGGACTTGAACCTGAAACCCTCCAATCACAAGAGCAAGAACTTAACCACTAGGTCACCACTGTCCAAATGTGGTAGCAAGTTGCAGAGAACACTAGTATGACTCACACAGGGAGTACTGGGAAACCAGTTCAACATCCCGAGCTCCTTTTCTACTCAGGCCAAATTCATGTGTGCTCATTTCTTTTAATGCTCCATGTATCTCACTGCCACCCTAAGGTTTGTGGCTGAGCATCTAAGGCACATGATCCTTTTACAACTCTTAACCTCCACAGTAGCAAAGGGCATAAAGACCTGGTTCTATTTAAAAACTAATTCTAGTGAGCATTACAATAACAAAACAACAATAACAAAAATAAATTTAGCTTCACAGATAATTTAAAAATTGTAAAATATATATACATACTCCTTCCATATTTGGTTAAGAGCTTTAAAATGTGTTATGTTTTGTTGTTTTTTTGTGATATTTCAGGCTAATTTTCCCATTCATTCTTCTCATTTACTCCTACAACTGATCCTGCATTTTCTATTGGTATCGGCCTGATAATGATACTGTGTGGCAGATCAATTTGCTTTTGTCTGGTATTTCTAGCATCAAGCAAACAGAAGCTACACTAGGAGTCCTCAAATGACATTATAAATCCACGAAAGAATATTCATGACGTGGCAGTTGAATGGCCTATCCTGACCTAGAGGTGAACTCAAGTTGCTAGTGTTTTTTAGGAGCAGAAGACAGGTAAAAGTCAAGCACCTCAGACCCAGCATGGTAATTACCTTGGTTCTAAACATAGAATATTATGTTAGGTTATGTAAGGTTTAAGATGGTCTCACTACTCATGTTGACAATCAGAAAAGCTTTACGTCAGGTAAGAGGATATCTTTAGTTAGCCAGTTAGCTGAACCCAAATACTAGCTAGGTCAGCTACAGTTTGGTCCTTTACATCAAGCTTGCTAATACCTTAAGACTTTCCTTCCATAGCTATCTCACTCATTTACTCGGTAACACATACAGGCTGAAGTAAACAGAAAGGTCCAGAGTTCACTAGCACATGGAAAGGAGCCAAATTTATTTAGGACTGTTGCTTCTACTTGGCTAGTGTTATACAATCCTTCTGTAAAGCAATGATGTACATCAATGCCCTACTATAAGACAACCGCATACGGTCAAACCCGGTTAGCTTGCACCCAGTTATTTTGCCAAACACGCCTCTTGCTATTAAAGGTTGCAGAACAGATTTCCTTCCATGTTATGTACCCTGTAACGATAGCTCGCCAACCCCACCTTTCACCAAATTTAGGGCCTGGACCAATAGCGGCGAGCTAACAAGGTTTGACTGTATATCCTGACCATTACAAAACCTCAAAAAAATTATGTACATCTGTTTACGCAAAACTAAAAGTTTATAATTTCTCCAGAAACTCAGTGCAAGAGTCAGACCTTGATGCTCTCACACACACACACACACACACACACACACACACACACACACACACACTGGGGTATAAGTTCAGCCATCAAGGCCCATATATCAGCTTTATACCCGTTACCCAAAAGAGTTACGAGGCTGCCACCCCAACCCCTGGCAGGGGAAAAAGCCAAATAGCTTTTCCTCAATCTCACACCTCCAAAAATGTGTCTGGCAGAACAAGGTCAGTCCCATGGGGCCATGGCCTCTGTCAATCAAAAGTGATGCACTCAAGTGCCAAGGGCTAAAGTCTAGAGACTACTCTGCAGCACTTTGAGCACTTGTGTCTCAGTCAGAGCTCAAAGCTAATACACTCTCGGTCACACCCCATACAGGAATAACAGAATGGACCATGTCTGGATTTATGAATGGACTTGTCTTCCATCCCCACTAGGAAAGAATGGTCCCTTCAAGCCTTCAGCCCCTGCTAGTCGGTAACTCAGAGCAAGACGCCCATAATTTACCTGCAACCTTGCCTTTCACCTCAGCCATCTCCACCCCAGGTATACTCAGGCATTTGCCTCTGCTGAAATGACAGTCATTTCTCAGGGTTTGGAGATACAGCTCTGCTGTTAGTTTCCCCCAGCGTAGAACATTAAGCCACTGGACTGAGACCCGAGGCGCTGGAGTTGAAAATCGAAGGCAGTGGGATTGTTTTTCTGGACCTGTGAAGAGTGTTGATCATGCCTTCGAAAGAAATTGAGTGTGAATATGACTATTTTACACACGTCATTCCTAGACTCTTCAGCATGAAACAGATTCAGATTTTTTGGGAGTCATATCATAGATTCCGGGGGGAAAAAAAAAAAAAAAAGGAAAATATTGTGCAGTGAGCAATACTATACAGCTGATTGTCTCTTCTTCCCACCAATATAGACTAAGAGTTTTCATAATTTTTTTCTTTCCATCTCTGTGTAGGGGGGAGGGGTTAATATATAATTAATGTTTAATATATAATTTTTAATAATTATTTTTAATGCGATATGTTTTTGGTCTGTACCAACTTATCATACTTCAAAAGAAACTACTGTGTCAAATGAAAAGTGTTGACATTTTTCATTATTTTATTATTGCAATAATAATATAATAATAATAATATTGGCTCATGT
>JBBIGC010000001.1:24204439-24216909 GCA_037576955.1 Lepidarchus adonis
AACAGTCATTTGATTTGATGATCTGTAAAGGTTTTTCAGATATATGCTCAAAGCAAAACGATATTATGGACGTCAGTGGTTCAGTTGGTCGCTTGCAATGTAATTCTTTTTGTTCATTGTGTAAATGTTTTATAAATGTTTTTTATTTAATGTGTAGTAGCTACTGTCACTGGCTGTATCGCTGCTAGACATGATTTGCCCTACATAATACAGGACACCAAATATTATAGACATTGATCAGCCATAACAGTAACACCACTGACAGGTGAAGTGAATAATATTGACAGGATATTTTAGGCAGCAAATTAATATCCCGTTCTTAAAGTTGATGTGCTGAAAAGAGGAAGGGTCCCAGCCAGTTTGACGGACCTCCCCAGTACAGCAGGTCTTATGGAGTGTTTCAGGTCTGCAGTAGTTAGTACTTACCTAAAAGTGATCCAAGGAAGGAAAACTGGTGAAGCAGTGACACCCAAGGGTCATTGATTCAGGTGGGAAGTGAAGGCTTGTCTGTCTGGTCTGATGGTGAAAGTGAATACTTGTCATTGTGCACACATCACCACACACAATGTACAACAAATTGCGTCCTCTGCATTTAACCCATCGCTGTGGGACGGTACCTTGCACAAAGGTACCTCAGTGGTGCCCGGGCTGGAACTTGAACCTACAACCTTCTGATTGCAAGGGCAAGGTCCTAACCACTAGGCCCAACAATAGCATAGAGGAGCTTCTGTTGCACAAAATGGTGGCTCTGATGTAGAGATGTCAGAACACCCAGTGCAACACAGCATGAGGAGGACCTACACAATACCAGCCTGGTGGTTTTAATGTTATAGCTTTTAGGCAGTGTTCTCTGAGGGCCCTCTGTCAGTGCTGGGCCCATGGATTCATCCTGACCCCCCCTTACAACTCAAACACGATTTTTTGTTATGGATAGTTTTTCTCTGATACTAGTGTGCCTGGTTAAATTTCTGATGTTGGTTTGCTACCATGACGCAGCTGAACAGTAGATAATGGTAATAGCCTGACTTGTAGTCCTCAATTATTTCCAGAAGGCTGTTTCCACCATTGTAGCCTAGATTACCTGGAATTGCACTATATCAAGTTAAAATGGACATGAAAATAATGCCAACTCATGGATTTAAAGTGCACAGTCAATTCTAAGCTAGCTGTGAATGCACAGAAGCTGCTGTGGAGAAGTGGGTCTATCTGTCACCTTGGATGGCCTTGCCTTACATTCAGTCATTCAGTCAACAAAACACAGCTAACAAACAATTTTTAATTCACCTTTAGAATGTATTAAATCAGGGTGGCATATCAGCACTGTTTGACTTCATGGATTTATGTGCATGCGTGAGGTTTGCTGATAGCCAAGCACCGAGTGTAATACGCATATTCAAATGAAGGACTATTCAAATGAAGGCGTATTCTGGACCAGTTATGTAAGGGCATAATTCAAAGGAGCTTCCTGTACATCAAACAGTGAACTCTTTGTGTAATGACTTTAGATATAAATAAAAGGAATTTGTAATTATTTTACAGACAAGAAAAAAAGAAAAGACAATTTATTGCCTCGCGGTGTACAGTATAAATAAAACAGATCATGCATTGCGTAACATCTTTTAATGATTTTGATTTGATTTTAAATGTCATTCTCATGTTCTTCTTAGTTGCAAACCACTGAAGAGTAGCGTGTGTAGCTTGTCTTTCTAGAGAGATGGAATATGTGTATTAATAGGCAGCCTTCCCATAGGCTTTTGCTTTGTTGATTAGAGAGGAACAAAGGAAGAAGCCTCAAGGGCATGGCCCGTTGTCTGACAAGCACTGGCTCCAAACATGGCGAGCACATGGCAAGACAGAGTGACGACATTTTGCTCCTTTGATCAAAATAGACGAGAAGAATGTGCCAATACACTGGGGTCTCTGAGATTCGCCAGCCAACCTTCACTTGTGGTCCGCTCATGAAGACAGCCTCTATTTGTCTTCCTTCTTGCCCAGTGAGAGGAGAAGGCGTGAGCTCTCTCTCGTCTCCCTGCATGGGGAGGGTTCCTCTCCTTCTGCGATAATTCACTGCGCCCGTCTGAAAGGATTACTCACTCTGCTAATTATGAACAAAACACACTGTAATTATGCACTGGAGTGGATTTATTTGCTGTACCCCCACTCTAATTATGCAGGCAAGAGGAGCTCCCAAATTGGCCCGTCCAGGAGAACAATAGGACATGTGTCCAGTGAGGTGGAAAGGTGAGGAGGCCGCAGGCTTCATTACAGAATGGGGCAGAGGTGAGGTTCAGGCTTTCTGATTCTGATGCGTTAGAGAGTCAGAGGTGTAGTTACTTAAATTAGATCACTTCATTCAGTACAGAACACACAAATCCCACAGTCTGGTATCAAATGTTTGGAGCAGCTATGTTCACATGAGGCATTAGCTTCATGGTTCTGTGTGACCATATGGTGATGTGTGAAGTGGGTCAGGAGCAGTTGCCCTGGGTGATGGAGTTAAGGTAGAGTGTAGTTGGATTAGTGTATAAAAATTATGGGCATTTTATTTGTGTGTATGGGCTTTTTTTTTGTTTGTTTTTGTTTGTTTTTTTTGTTTTTTGGAGACAATGTCCTGAATTTGTAAGAAGATAAAACAGAACAAACCTCTCCCCTGCTTTTGCAATGTGCTTTTACAAAAATCTATTTTTTTATCTTAAAGGCTAAATATTTAGGGTTGGGTTAATAAAGAAATGTCTTTTATTGTATTTATTTATTTATTTATTTATTTATTTATTTATTTATTTTTAAATATTTTTAAAAGCCAATTGACCTTGTGTTATATTAACTAATATACAGTCTTGAACTTTACAAATATCAACATTTTATGTTTATTTAGGAAACACTGACAAAAACACAAAGAAATGATTTTCAAGAGTTTCAATGACCAACTTAAATATATAAATAAAAATGTAATAGCTACAACACACTCAACAAAATTTGGAACAGAACTAAAATAATGTTGAAAAGTGCACAGAATATTCAAGTAAACAGTAGATAACAGTAAATATTTGGATAACACCACATTAAAAATGCTAATTGGTAGCAGGTGAGGAATCATGACAGATCAAGCAGAGATGGGTTGTGGCTCACCCCTTTGTGCTAAAATGAAGAAAATGGTTAGTTCTATAGAATATCTCACTGCAAGACTGCAGAAAATGTAGGTCTTCACTCGTCTATAGTGAAAAGAATATTGTGAAGAAATTCTGAGAATTCGGAGACAGAGTGCAATGTCTGGAACCACTGCTGAATGTGTGATCTTTGAGCTCTCAGGTGTCACTGTCTGAGAAACTGTCATGCTACTGTGAAAAATATAGCCATCTGGGCTTGGAAGTGCTGGAAAACTTTTTGTCACTGAACACAGTCCATAGCTATATCAAGAAATGCAAGTTGAGACTGTAATATGCAAGGAGGAAGCCATACATCAATGCAGAAATGCCAGCAAGTTATTTATGCAGACATGCCTAGAAAGTTCTCTGGGTCCAGGCTCATCTCAGATGGACTAGAAGACATTTCTGCTTTTTTATGGGGGAAAAACAGGAATTTGATTCTTGGTGAGTACAGTTTCCCAGATAATCAATGAAAGGTGCAGAAGCCAGCAACTGTGATGGTATTGGGGTGGGGCATAAGGGACCTTACATGAGCATTGGAAACAACTGCATGGCTTTGTAGACACAGGGTGTTTTTCTTAGTCCAGATCTGTCTTTTATTGAAAATAAGTGCAACATGAAGAGAAGAATCAGACAATGATGACAATAAACTATGGAGCATCTGAAGTCTTATATCAATAAAGAATGGACAAAATATCAAATTGTAAAACAACTACAATTACTGTATTTCCCCAATGATAGACCATCCAACATTATAGGCTGCCCCATTCTATAAACCGCAGAAAATGCCCATTTATGTTTTAAAAATGTAAGATAAGCTGCTCCATGTTCTTTTTTTTTTTACAGACCTGAAGTAGAAGCATCTCACTTGACACACCCCTGGAGACCTTTGAAGAAGCCTAATAATTTTTGCATCTTTTCCCCTTTTATTTCTGTTAAATATAGCTTTTTCCAGCTTGTATTATACACTAGGATGTAATGTAATGTAGCAAGGCTGAAAAGGTTTAAGAGAGGCTGGATGGGGCAGAGCCAATTTTAGTTATGCTCATAATTACATACCCTGACAGAATGAATGATTTCTTAACAATTTCTTATCAGAGAATATAATTGATAAGACAAAAACTTTTCTTTCACTCATGGTTAGTGGTCGGCTGAAACCATTTATTATCAATCAACGCTTTTTTCTCTTTTGAAATCATAATCACAACACAAACTACCCAAATGACCCTGATTAAAAGTTTACATACCTAAGTTCCTAATACTATGTATTGCCGTCTTTAACGTAAATGGCGTTTGAAGTCTGTTGTGGTAGTTGTGGATGAGGCTCTTTATCTTCTCAGATGGTAAAGCTGCTCATTATTGCTGCAAAAAGCCTCCAGTTCTTGTAAATTACATGAAGCGGTCTCTTCAGAGTGGCTCAATAATATCGAGGTCAGGAAACTGAGATGGCCACTCCAGAACCTTCATTTTATTTTGCTGTAGCCAATGACAGGTTGACAATGACAATGACTAAGCCTTGTGTTTTGGATCATTGTCTTGTTGGAATGATCAAGTACGTCCCATGCGCAGCTTCCAGGCTGATAAAGGCAAATTTTCCTCCAGTATTTTTTAAAAACCTACTGCATTCATCTTGCCATCAATTTTGACCAAATTTCCTGTGCCTTTGTAACTCCCACATCCCCAAAATATCAGCAAACCACGACCATGTTTCACAGTAGGAATGGTGTACCTTTCATCATAGGCCTTGTTGACTCCTTTCCAAATGTAGTGTTTACGGTTGTGGCCAAAAAGTTTCATTTTAGTCTCATCACTCTAAATGACTTAGTGCCAAAAAGTTTGAGACTTGTCTCTGTGCTGTTTGGCATATTGTAAGCAGGATAGTTTGTGGCATTTGCGTAGTAATGTCTTTCTTCTGGCAACTCGACCATGCAGCCCATCTTTCATCAAGTGCTTCAAGTTTTGCATCTTGAAACACAAGTTATTTGTGGGATTTTCTTTGCATCCTGAACAATTTTCCTGGCAGTGTGACTGAAAATGTAGTTGGTCTACCTGACCGTAGTTTGGTTTCAACAGAACCCCTAATTTTCCACTTCTTAGAGTTTGAACACTGCTGATTGGCATTCTCAATTAATTTGATATTTCCTCATATCCCATTCACATTTTATAGAGTTCAACTACCTTTTCCCACTGATCCTTTGACAATTCTTTTGCTTTCCCCATGACTTAGAATCCAAAAAACGTCAGTGCAGCACTGGATGAAAGAATCAAGGGGCAGCAGGTGTCCAGAAACTCATTGACGTTTTATACTCACCCACTAATTACAAGCAAACAGATCACAGGTGAAGATGGTTCCTTTAATAGCCATTCAAACCTGTTTGTGTCAAGTTGTGTGCATGTTATCAGGCCAAATCACCAGGGTATGTAAACTTTTGATCAGGGTCATTTGGGTAGTTTGTGTTGTGATTATGATTTTAAAAGAATAAAACACAGTTGTTTGATAATAAATGGCTTCAACCAAACACTAACCATGAGTGAAAGAAAAAATGTTGTCATTCATATTCTCTATGGCCAAAAATGGGCAAGAAATCATAAATTCTGTCATGATACGTGTGTGTTCATGTGCAGGTGTGTGGGGTGGTCTGTTTTTGAAGGCTGTAGTCCCAGAGCAGCAGTACTTCAGGGTATCACCAGCAGGCCAGGCACACAGATGCTCCTTCCATTTGTGACGACTCCCCCAGGGATATACAAAATGTTAGCTTGACCCCCTTAACTGACAAACAGGACTTCACCTTGCTAGTCTTCACAAGCTTACTCACACAAGCAATTTCTTATTGGTCTTCCTGTGTAAGCACAAAGCAGGCAGACATTTCTCTGTGGGTAAGATCCCAGCCTCGTAGAAAGAGCAGAACACAGTTTGTCTGAGTGAAACCCATTCTTACAATGAATCATTCAATGTTTGTGTAGTAATTATGTAACGGCTCGCCAGAGTGGCATTATTTTAATGGAATGTCTCCCCCTGCTGGTTGTGATCTGTACTGCATGATTGCTGATCCACTTTGATGTTCTGCCTTCACCACAGCATCCTTTCAAGTATGCACTGTATGCCTAGAGGCATGTTAAATGGATGTGATAACCTAAGATGTCTTATTTTGCAGGTTTTCAGAGGGCAAAGAACATCTTTGTCAGGAGCCAACAGAGACATAATTAGGTCATCACTATCCTCCAGTCTACCTTGAGCTTCTCAAGCTTAGAAAATGGATGAACCCTAACATAAAAACAGGCATTTGTCTTCTCAAATCTTGTCTTTGGTGGGTAAATATTTTAACATAGTCTTCTCAGGAATGGGTCCTTGTGCAACCTCTGAAAAGGCCCAAAAAGTCAGATGCTCATAGTAGCAAGCCAAGATGACTAATTGACTCCACAATGTCAGCATCAGTTAAAGAATCCAGTTGGCATTGATGTTTATTTCAACTGATGCCAGTTGGAAAGAAAATTGGAACTACATCTTAGGTGCACTTTGGAATCTTTTGGAAAGTTTTCTCCAGGCCTCAAAGGGAACAGGCAGCAATTACAGCTCTACAATGCAAAGATACACAAATAAGAGGCCAACAGAGGTCGACCTGTAAAATGACCTGAAACCAACATGATGTGATATAGCATCTTGTCAACCGATGTCAATCAATTTAAGTTACATTCATTGGTTGACATCGGATCAGATCTTTTGGCAACCTGACCTTCAGACCCGTGACCCAACTGTGCTTCACAATGCTAATGGCCTAGTAAGGAGGCAGCACATCACACTGACTTGATACTAATGCTCTTAGCTGAGATGGGATTTGACCTGCTTCTGCAGCCATCTGGAGGAGTCAAGAAGAGGTTCGACCTTAAGCATAAACTCTCTCGACATGGAGGCCGTCAAGGTAAAACAAGATATATAAACCTGCTGACTCATGAACACACCCATACACTACAGGACAGATTTAACCTCTACGCCAACACCTACAGATTAAGCTAGATTAAGATAAAAAAGACGTTCACAACAAAGGGAAAGCTCCTTTCAATGTGTGGATATGAAGAACCTTTTCAAAGTTGATGTGAAGGTTCTACACAAATGATTTTCCTAGCACTGTGTGCCCAAACCTAGAACCTCATGACTGTGTAAGAAATCATTTTCAGTGTTTTTCAGAACAAACTCTCTTTTGACACTTTTTTGAGCTTGTTCTCCTAGATTTTACCCCCAGAAGAGGTTCTCCCTGCAGCTACACACCGTTTACGTCATTACATGAGCTCAGTTACTTAAGAGGCATCTTCAGGTTTCATTCCTCCTCTGCTAAATACCGCCATATGACTCAGCTGATCTTAATTTCAAACTCCATTAACTCGTTTCATGTAGTTTCACATGACTACAGCCTTCCTGGCCTAGATACACACTGAAATGGGGCTTTACCTTTTAGAGGACTTTAGCTTTTTTCTCTTACTGTCTCTGTGCTATTGCTATAAAAGCTTGTGCGTTCACAAAAGGCTTTTTCTATTGTGCCTCGTTTCTCTGCGTTTGTCCTAAATATGTTCCGGTGTTGCGTTAGAGCAGCTGTATTTATTTTTGCCTTTTTGAATTCATGTTTAGTTCAGTGGACCTTATGTTGTGCGCGCAGATCAGTTTGATTTGGCAGAGCCATTGCAGCGAGCCCTCACTGAGCAGACTGCTATGCTTGGGAGAGGTCATGCATTTGCTAATTGCCTATTGGCCCAAATCATATCAATGCTTGTCAGTTTCATCGTGCAAATCTCTGGCCTTGGATGCTCACTTATGCTTACAACTAGCCCCCCCCCCTCCCAAAAAAATGTACTGCAAGACTGAAAATGGGTCGCGTCAATTCATAATTCAATGCCATGCGAAGACGCAGATTTTCTTTTTCGTCTTCAGCTTCACTGTGCTGCTTTGCTGTGCTGAGCTCTTTGTGAGCATTGCTGCTTTGATGAGTACTGATGTTTGTGACAAGTGGGCTGCACTTGCTTTGATCTTATTAGCTCTGCCCAGCTGATGATGCTCTATTCTTGATCTATTGAGCTTAGGATTGATTGACATGATGCACTCATTCATCTTTTTTAGCCATTGAAAGAGTTGTCCAAGGAGGAAGTGTCAGTTTAATTTCTGTGGCTGCAAAATTGCAAATAATCTCTGTGAAATGCTGTACTATTTTAGGATTTAGCCGTTTTGATTCTCTTCATGCCATTCTCTTACCATCTATAGAGAGAAACACAGTATATTTCCCTAAGCTCACACTGAGGGTGAAGGGGATTACTGGGGTCAAACCCCTCTTCACTGTCTGGACGATTTTTCTCTCAGAAACCGGAGGATGGCTGCTGAAACAACTGCTCCAGCATGGGAAGACACTGCAGTATTTGTACTAAGTACTACGTATACGATGTTCTTAGCTGACTACTGCGGATTATCAAATGATCTCATTTGGCACAGAAGCAAGAAAAAAAAAACTAATATCCGCTCAGTGGGATTTTCATATGATTTCTTTGTAAACCCAAGTAGCTTAAAAAAGCAACTGAATATTGATGTTATAAACTCGGCCATGTTGTAAAATGTACATTCCCTCTGTCATAACCCACGTGTCATTAGTAACATCCCTAATCTTTGGAGAGTCTGTGGTTTTAAAATGATCCTTGATCATTTAATCTTCTCTTACCCTCAATTTATTGGCATGTTGTTGGTTTTTTTGGTTATTGGAAAACATACCAGACTTGTCAATTGTGACAGTTTTTGAATTAATTCCTTAACACTGAATTAAGGGTTTCTGTGCCGTAAAGGGCAAATTCTGTTCATAAATAATAGCAGTATAGTGATATAACATTTTCATCACTTTATATTGTATAACATTTACATTAGAGCCATTATTTGTGGTATTATTTATTAAAGTCAGGAATTTTAACACTGACATTACGGGACTGTTTAAACGTTGTTTACCAAGCTGGAGTAGCTGCGCCTTTAAATAGCTGCACTACCATCCACAACCAAAAGATGGCAACATTTTCACATTTTGACCTCAGAGCAAAATGTAGACACAAAGAAGACATTTGCCAACATGTGAAGGGTGGATATGAAGCTCAGTGGGGAATAGACAGAAAAAGTAGCAGATTATATTCTTTTTTTAAACTTCCAGTAAATATGTGAACCTTTTTTAATCTTACATAGAAATGTGTTTAAGTGAAGTGTTAAAAAATAAACTGTCGTATGAAATCGCATTTATTTTAAACTTTTAAAACATTTTAATTTAATTTTAATTTGTGAAAATATATATTTTATTCATTTCTGAATTCATGATCTCCCTTATGAATAAGCTCACCAACCGGATCAGCCCCAGATTTTCACACTTCCACCTATCTGCTGTTATGTCGTTTTTTTCTGCATTAAAAGGTCAAGTCAGTTTGATGTTGGCCTATGTTTTCCCTTCTGAAACAAATATTTTTGCGAGTAAGCATCATAACAGGACCTGTTTCAAAGATTTACCAGTGAGCAGCATCTAAATTTTCATGTTATCCTGTTGCTATTTTTCTTAAATCACATTACATTTATAGAAGTTTAGATAAGTTTACGTAAACTCTGTTCTATTCTAGTTTAAGGGTCAGTATTGTGCGCATGACAAAATGTTGGTGGAGAATAAACTCGCTGGTGCAGTGAAGATGTGGAGCTGAATGCGGTTTCTTATTCCAAAAACAGAAAAACAATGTATCTTTTCACACTGAATAGGAGGAAGAGTTCTTTTTTTCCTACTGTGAAAGAAACCTGTGTGTGCGATACATACATAAGTACCATTAATCATTATTAATAATATATAACTAAAGGTAAACTGAACAAGTGTGTTATTTAAGAAGCGTGTATCAAACTGGTAGTCCTTCGTATGGCTTGGTACCAGTGAAGTAGTTCTGGGTTTCAAAATCCTTGGTTTAGAGGCTGGGGGCGTTTAGACTGGAGCGCATGCGTGCACACGAGGCCTGGGTGCAGCAGATTTCTAAATATAGCAAAGATTAGAGCAAGTCGAGCTGAATGGGAACATGTCTGTGGCGGAGAACATGTCTCAGTTTTCCCTGTTCACTGTGTTCGCGGTGTCAAACACAGCAGATCCACTTTAATCTAACGCACTTCAGAGAGAAATGAAGTAGTTTCTCTTTTGCCGCCTTTACTGCTCTGAACGCCGACATCAATGAGTGACGTCACCACATCAAAGCCCCGCAGAGGCCGAGACTCTCACACGTGATTAATGAAAAGAGTAAGTAGTAGATACACTTTTTATAAAGCTATTGAACCGAGAACTGAAACTAATGGAGTCCACTCGACATTTTCATACTGAAAGCTGCGTTTTTTCTTTAGTGTTATTTTTCCTGTTGTAAAATGCAGTATGTTTCAGTCTCATCCCATAATTTAGAAAACAATGTCGAATTTCTGTTTTACAGAACATTGTGTAGATATTCCGAAATTAACAGAGAACGTCGTAAAAAAAATAATGTATAACAAACGGACGGACACGAGACAACCTTTGATTCATGAAGCTGAAGATGTTACCTGTTCCATTTATTAGCCTTTAGTAACTAAAACCTGATGATCAGACCTAAACCAAAAAAACATTCGAGATTTATCCTAAGATTGGTCTAAGAGAGTCACAGAAAAATGAATAAACCAATAAATAACTAAAATACATAAATCAGTAATACATAAATCAACAAACACCACTTATTTTATCCACTATAAACTATAATCTATAAAACAATTTATATTGTTTTAATTTTCTCGCCATATTAATAATACACATTGGCTTATACAGTGTTGACTGAGGAAGGCTAATATAAACACTAAACACCAGAAATGATTTCTTTATTTAAAGCTTTGTTTTATTCTTACTGTTTTTTATTCCCTAAAGTTATAAAATGATAAACAAGAAAATATAGATAAGAACGTGGTGTCTTGAGAAATCATGCCCCCTAATTTAATTACAGTCTTACAGACATTGGCGGTTATTAGTTTTTAGAGCTTTTCAGTTTTCTTTTATTCAGTTATACATTCATCTACAGCCATCATCATCATTCTGGATGCTCTAAATTGATTATTGTTGACAAAAAAGTTGTATTTCATCAGAATTATTTCATACATTCATCTACATCTAACAGCAAACAACCCCAAACTTCTGCATTGAGATTCCACTCGTGCTGATTCCTTATTAAATCTTCAGTTACGTGTCCTATAATAAACGTTTCACCAACATTTCCTTTGAACAACAACCATGAAAGTAATCAAAACTGTAAGGAACAAAGCATATCAGGTTCTTCAAAGAGTATTTCAAAAAGATAACTGCCTTTGAAAATAATAAGTGTGTTTCCACGAGGGGTGTTAATTGCCCATTAATGGAGTTATTAATCCCAACCGTGCTCTCAGTTTGAAGTTAAAATGGTGGAGAGAATAAATACCAAGATTAGTTTAGACTGAGCTCATTGCTGAGACAGACCATTTGAAGAAAGAGTTACTGCACAGAACAGTCAAGAGGAACCAGCTTTTCATGAACAGCGCCTGACTGAGGGCACAAGGACATGGACGCCTCCAAGTTCTCCAACTTCACCATCGACTACATCCTGGGCGAGAACACGCGGCCTGTCCCGCATCCAGCAGACAGTCCTTCAGCTCCACAGACCTTCAGGGGAGACTTCAGCGACGGGAACCTGTTGCCATCCAGTGTGTTTACCTCACATCCCAGAGGGGGCGCGGTGATGGCTTTTCAGCCTCCATGCCCCGGAATCTACGACGTAGCACCTTTTTACAACACGTTCAGCTGCTGCGGAGCGGCCGCTTACTACCAGGCAAACTTCAGTATGAGTTACTGCTGCCGCGAGCGCTGCTTTCATCCCCACCCAGGTAGGAAAGCCCCTGAACAGCCCCGGAACATTTAACTTTAATTAATTCATTTTAATTTGACTCTAGCGCGTTTCCACTTCTGTGTTTTGCTAATGTGATTTGCTGTTTGTTTACAGACTGCGACAGAGAAGAAGCCCTGTGCTACCAGACAGGTCAACAGAGGCAGAGGAACCGGGTCAGAACCGTCTTCACTGAGAGTCAGACCAAGCAGCTGGATCAACTTTTCTCCATCACCGAGTATCCGAGTGTGGAGGCCCGGGCAGAGCTGGCCAAAAACACCGGCCTGAGTGAGGAGACAGTGCGGGTAAGAAAACTGCTTTTTGGGATCTGCACTTGGTTCTCTCTCTCTCTCTCTCTCTCTCTCTCTCTCTCTCTCTCTCTCTCTCTCTCTCTCTCTCTCTCTCTCTCTC
>JBBIGC010000001.1:24221274-24240818 GCA_037576955.1 Lepidarchus adonis
ACGGGGAGTGATCTCTTACTCGCCTTGAGCGAGGCTCGAACTCCGACCTCCGCGCTCCCTAAGCCTGTGCCTAATGCAATGCAATAATGTTGTTCAGCAAAAACTTTTCTTTCTTCAACAATGGAGTCTTGTGTGGTGTGCGCTTGCATACAGGCCAAGGCAGTTCAGTGCATTACTTATCGTTTTCTTTGAAACATAGCTGCTAATTCCAGGGCTTTCTGAAGCTCTACACAAATAAGTCCTTGACTCTTTGACAAATCTTCTGATATTTCTTTTCACTCCTCTGTCTGAAATATTGCGGGAAGCACCTGGTCATGGTGAAATGTTGTTCTTTCCACTTACTGATTATGGCCCCAACAGTGCTCACTGCCATCAGTATGTTTTGCAACAATCAAGATGTGAAGGACTTGAGAGACTTTTCATGCCTTTTTGCATACAGTCACACAATGTATGAAAATCTGTGGTTTGGGTTCTTTACGTGTGTGGATTGGTTTGGTTGTTACTGATATCTGGTGAGAATGTCATAACAACAGCACCTTTAGACTTATATTTACTTAGAAAATGTACGGTTAAAAGTTACGGTTAATGATTTGAAAACCCATTGATTTCCCATTAAGTGACACAGACTGATTTTGATTCTGACTTTCTTAGTCTTACCTCTGAACACGGGATGGCGGTGCAAACACTCCATATTTGGGAAGGCAGGTGAAGTAGCGAACTCCAAACACAGAGCCATCATGTTTTCCAGTGGGTTGCTCCAACTCCACACCAAACCAGTAACCTGAATGAGCCCAGCAAACACAGCATGCTTTTATAAAGGCACAGCCTACTCTTCTAACTTGACTACATATGTTTTCTTTAATAACAACTGTTATGAGGTTACATGATGTTTTATATAAGGTTAGTAAAATCTTACTCAGTTTAATGAGAAATTGTAAAGTGCAGCTCAGAAATGATACTTATTTCACCTATACCCATAACAATAGTCTAGAATGGTAGCAATTTAAAATAAGAAATTCACTGGCAATATTTACCAGAATGGATGCACAGCATAAACAGCTCAATTGTATGGAGTAACTGACATATATATATATATATATTTATTTATTTTTTTTTTATTTTTTTTTTACTGGTTAAGCTTGTTGAACTTAGAAGTTACTTGAATGACTGACTGTATTTCATAAATAATGTTTTATAATGTTAAACAAACATTTTGTGTAATAATCACCACTCCAGTTACTGTTTATGTTGACATTTACAAATACAAACCCCATTAGCTTGCCCTGTTATTTTACTAAACTCGCCTCTCACCATGGAAGGCTGCAGAACAGACTTCCTTCAATGCTATTTGCCTCCTTAAGCTGCCAACCTTGTCCCTCGCCACAAAGTGCAAAGTGTTAGCTGTATGCATTTCTCCCTCTATCGCTCGCCAAACTTGGGTCCGTGTTAGCATGATAACCTAGAAAGCGGTCAGTGATGCTAATTCTATAGGCTGCTGCTGCTGCTGCTGTTGTTGAGTGGGCAACACTAACATATGAGGGACCAATCACTGATGCATCCTCACTCTGCTTGGTGTCTCCACCGTCAATCAACAAAGAAAACCCAGCTGTTTGACTGATGGCTGGTTGGTTGGTCCACCTGTCCACGTTCCTCCTTTGCTAGTATGACCAGTTGCATGTTACATTTTAATTTCGACCTGACGACAATTACAGTATTACTGATGGCTTCCATTCTGAGTTGCATTCTCTGACTGGCGAGCAAAAAAAGAAAAATTGCATCTATCGCAGCAATAACTTGACAAAGATGCAGGAGGATATCGCTGTTTTTACTGCTTGATTTAATCAGCTTGTTAGGAATTGAGCACAACATATAATTCTCATATCATATATCTTTTTTTTTTTAGCTTTATTTCTTTTATTTGTTTAAAAGCTTTTATTTTAAAATCTGTCAAAGGGTTGTCAAATAAATGGGTTTCAAAGAAACATCACTAATCTGTTTCGGTAGCTCGCCACCCCCCCTCGACAGTTTTAGTGCCTAGACTAATAGTGGCGAGCTACCGGGGTTTGATTGAGCTTTTAAAGAATGGTCCAAGAAAAAGCATGGACCTACTGTTCTTCCATAAAACTCTTATCTGTAGGGCCATCCAACACAGTGCTTTCTAACTGAGCAAGCTTAAGGTAAGTGCATTTCTCTAAACAGGCCCTAACTGTAGATATACCTGGTGCAAAGTCTGTTTTGCCATAATAGCGGACGATTCCTTGCTTCTGTCCAGCCACCAGAACCTGGTCTCCCACTTCTACTTTCACTCCATCAGGGTCCAAACTGGCCACTGACAGGGACTTCTTCCTCATGGCTGAAATAAAAAATGTTCATATTGATAGAAAATACATTTTTAACATCTAAGACCTGTGTCAAGAGTCAATTAGTTTGATGAATATAAGATGTTAGCCTTAGCTCCTCTTATGAACTTGACATTGCAATAGAAGCACTGAGAATACAGTATATTAGGGACATACTGTATGAGACATACTAAGAGTTTTCCTCACCTTTCTCACGTTCTTTTTCCTTCTTTTCTTTCTTGATTTTGCCAGTGATGCGGGAGAAGTCCATACGTGGGGTTTTGGGTGTGGAGGTCACTGAGGAAGGTGTCTGATCAACAGCTTTGCTGATTTTGGACACAGGAGCAAAAATTCCTGGAAAATATATTGCAGAGTCAGCAAACCATGAGCACTTACTGAATGTAGTAATCACCCATGCTGTTAACATCATTCACATCAATCGAAGTGCAGAAAAACACAAATGAAGATGGACATACCTAGTTTTGGTGGGCAGATAAAGTAGCGAACTCCCCCGACGCTACCGTCGTTTTTACCTTCTGGCTCATCCAGCTCAATACCCACCCACTGACCACTGGCAAACTCAGTAGTACCACAAAAACGCAAAGTGCCACTCTGAGGGACAAATACAAAGACAACATGAGTATTGGTGGGTGCACTTGGATTAAGAGAAAAGATACCTATACACACACTACCAGTCAAAAGTTTAGAACACATTTTTCCATTTTAAATAAACAAAATAAAAAATCCATTAAGTTTGAATAACTAAAAAAGAAATTTCAGAAATGACCGACTGCCTTAACTTACAGTATTACTGCCCCATGGTTAACGTAAACAATTCAAACAAGTGGCCCAAAGTCTGTGACTAAAACTTTTGTGACTAAAAACAGAAGAAATGAAAACAGATCTGCTGTGGGCCAGTATAGCAGCACCAGTAGTAGCACAAAGGCTACATAACTTACAAGGACCCAACAATAGTTGGTGAACTGTTGCTGGAAAATGCAAACTCCAAACACTTTGCACTTTGGGGAGAGGGCAAGAGGTGAGGTTGGCGGCTTAACAGGGTTAAAACCTTAAGAGGGGAGTTTCCCGAGATAATGGGGGGGAGAGCTAACAGGGTTTGACTGTATATATAGAGTCGGTTGGCTGTATATGAAGTATTGTGCAAAACCTTAAGCACCTAAGACATGCATTTTAAAGCTGTTTAGAGCTACATTAAGTGTTTGTGTTTTTTTTTTCTCATTTTCAGATCACTGATATTAGAATTAATACAAATAAGATTAATATAGTGAACAGTACGTGTTTGTCAATGTGTTTGTTTACCATTTCCAGAGATCACCTCATGGAAGCACAGAATTATCTGTAGTAACCATCAAATACCTGGTTTGGGCTCAATCAGTGGTTAAATCAAGTGCTGCACAGCCAACACATATCAACTACTTTTTGCACAAATACTCTCATTTATTCTAATGATAACTTGTGGTTAGCTGCAGAAAGACATTCGCTGTTGACATAAATGGGAACAAACAATATAATAACTGACCATTGCACAGTACTGTATTAGGGCAGCTGACAACTGACAACCTAGTTTTAGCGAAGATATTGTTGTGCCAAATTCAAGTGTCATAAACACAAACACAGTCATGACACTACCATGCCAGTGTCACTGCTGTTGTGAGAATGGCCCAACCACAATATCTGTTTAGCAGTGGTCGTGTGGTCAGATATTAAAGTAGTAAAGTAAAGTAAAGTAGTCCGGTTAAAGGTGATAGTACTTGTAATTCACTGTACTACAATTACTGTAGAATAAGCAGTGTTTACTAGCAGTAGATTTTCAAAAGATTGCATTAAACAGATTTGCTTTATCCTAAAGTTAACAAACATTGCTCCTGTTTTGCAGTCGCTTCATTTTAAAACTTAATCATTAAAACTTTTCTTCTGTGTTTATATCTTTTTCACCTTCATGTCATCCAGAACTATGCGGTCACCCAGCTTCAGTCCGAGGGACGAGAGCATGAGGTTGCCAGGGATGTTGTCGTAATTGGGCAGGGTCACACGAGGAAGGTTACAGCTGAGCGGCACAGCATCCAACAGCAGCTGCTTTAACTCTTTGGCCACCATGGCTGCCTCTGCTTTATCCAGACTCATGTCCATGGGGTCAGGAACCACTTCAGCAGGTCCCTGGCCCTTATCATTCTGAATTAAGACAATGGAAAATGATTTGCCGTAATGTTCCGTAACAGGAGTATTACAGCATGTGGAGAAAGAAAATATACAAAAAGGGAAAATAGGTCTAAAATAACTGAAATAAGTTACTACTTTTGATTTGTGAAATCATTGAACTGAGAGCAGATAATTATGTATTTAAAATCATCAGAGAATGTTAAAAAACAAACTACATTTACATTATTGCATCTACAGGCTCAAGTCCCACTTTTCTCTGTCTGTTTCTAAGTAGATGAACAACAAAAATGTGAGAAAAAGACAAAATTGTAAAATAGAGCAGGGGTGCCCAATACGTCAACCAAGTAAGAAACCAAAATCAGAATGTTCATTAAAAAGTATGACACTGACTACCCATCGAAAAGCGAGGGGATTATGTCTGGACAATGTAACTCTGGCTGTTTCCATTTAGTTCAAGATGTCATTGGAGAAAGTAAAGCCAAAAAACTTTATTTAACATTTTTTTTAGCATTTTTATTGTTGGTAGATCATTCTGACTTGATCATTTTGAAAGTAGCTTGCAAGGCAAAAAAGTGAGGGCACCCCTGGTTTAGAGCTACACATTTTTCTGCTTGTTTTAATTAGCTACAGCTGAGAACTAATTAAATTCACCAACTCATATTATTACAGAAGATAACTGTGATTTCTACAAAGATGATAATTGACTAGGAATGATTTGATGGTAATTTTAAACAAAGCACTGCTGGTTGATTGAACCGAATGAAACATTAAAGACATTCTGGGACTTACTCTGACAGTGGGGTTGGCTCCGTGCTCTAGCAGACACTTGACAGCACCCAGGCAGAGGTTGGAGGCGGCAATATGCAGAGCAGTGCCGTGATAAAAGTCACTGCAGGTAGAGTTCAGGACTGCAGAGAAAAAAAGGCAAGTAAGCATGTTTTCAGACTCCCACTGATTCATTAGAGGGTATCGTACACAGCTTGAAGCTCTCATTATCCACTTCATTAGCAGCTTTTTATGTAATATACAACATTTGCATTTAAATTCCAAGCCTATAGGTTGAGACAACTGTTCTGCTATGTTAAAATCTAGGTGCAAAGACTATAGAGTTGTACTTCACTTTCCACTATCACCTCGTGATCAGACTCAGAGCTGTAAAAACAACACTATGAAGGCAGACAGAAGCAAATCAATGACCTATTCTGCACTGAAGCCATGAGGAGCGAGGGATCAATACAGAGTTAATGAAATGAGCACAGTAGAGCAAGATGGTGTGAGTATGTATGACTCTGACTATTTATCCGTAAGAACCAGAGCACTTTTTCACATTGAGAGTTTAATCATTTCTCAGAATTTACTGGATCAACACAGCCAAGAAAGTCAGATGAAGGAGCTGGGCAGCTTACAGTGCAGGGAAGTAAGAATGAGTCAAGTTGGGAGTGAACCAGTGATTGATCTGTAGTTGATCCATGATCTGTACAGACACCACATGGTTCAGCACATGCAAACAGCAAATTAATAGCAAAGTTTAATCATAACAGTGTGAAATACAATTTACTGTCACAGTAATTTTTTCAAGCAATAATTCCCTAAATCTTAGTGTAAAGTTGCAGTAAAAAGACAAAGCATTCAGTATGAAGATCATGCCAGGTCTTTATAAACAGGAAAATATCAAAAGTGTGAATGGACTATACAATGCAGTTTGTTTCCCTCACTACTAATGTATTTTTGCTGATTGGATGAATGATCTGATCCATAACCAAAAACCATGAAACCATCTGAACCATGAGGAAGACTATTGCTAAGATACCTAATATTGCGTAGGGCCCCCTTGAATGGTTGAAACACCTCTGACTTGTCAAAGTATGGATTCCATAAGACTTTTGAAGCTTTTCTGAAGCAGCAGATTATTTAAGTCTTTTAAGCTAAGTATAAGGATAAGACTAATTTGTCCACAACATCCCACAGATGCTCGATAAAGTAAATTCACTCTAACCCTTTGTCCCCAATACAGTACTAAACATATTTTGCAGTGAGGCAGGATGCATTGCCCTGGGGAAAGAGACCACTGCCATTAAATTACAACATTGACAATGTTTTGGTAGGTGGTATTTGTCAAAGAAACATCCACATAAATGTGATGTTTTCCAGCAGAAAATTGCCCAAAACATCATCCAGCGTCCATCCTGGTACCATCTCACATGCACACAGCCACACACATAATAAAAAGAAAACTTGATCAGACCAGGCCACTTTTTCATTGCATCATGGTCGAGTTTTCACACTTGAAAATGGATGTTTTTGGCAGTTATAATGACTGATCTGCAGTTAGACTTTTCAGTTAGACTTCTAGCATAGGCAGCATTAACATTTGCAGTTTTTTTTGCAGTGCATTAATGAGCTTTGGGTGCCCATGACCATTTCAACAGTTCAGGTTGGTCAATCTTGTTGCACTTCTGGTAGTGGCTAACAATTTTATATTGGAAACATCTCACTAGACCTGCCATTTTGTGGTTCTCATCGAGTGTTTTGTGTTTTGTGTGTGTGCATGTATATGCTGACCTCTAGGCTTAGAAGCTTTGAGCAAAACCCTGATCAGTTCGGGCACATCAAAGTAAGCAGCATAGTGGAGCGCGTTCATGTTAGTCCAGCGACTGCGCAGACTCACGTCCGCTCCCAGGGCAATCAGCTGATTGGTGAGTCTGAGGGAAGCCTCTGGGTCACCTGACAAAAGGAACATGTCAAAACATGGTCACTGTAATGTAATGTGATAAGGCTTTAATATAGCAGCGATGATATACTGCAGCTTAACAGCAGCCATGTTAAATTACTAGGAGTAAAGAGTATAGTTGTTCAATAAGTCCAATGCTTAATGCAACCAAAAGCCAAATTAAAAGAATTTGGCTGAACAGGGAGAAGTAATAGATTAGATATTGTGGCCAATCACTCACCCACTCCATGAGCTCCTGCTTTGCAGCTGTAGTGGAGGAGGGTCATGTCTGTCAGCCCATCACGGTCATTGACATGGCACCCACGCTTTAAAATCTGAAAGACAAGTGCAAACCTCTTAGGAAACATAAGAAAATAATAAAGTAGGAAAATATCAGAGGAGAAATATGTAGCTAACTAATATGAAAATCTTAAGTGAGTGATTCCCATGTAAAAGAGCACTTCTCCAGATAAGCATGACATTAACCAAGTACTTCATTCCTGCCTTATAACAAAGCCTGTGATGAATTAGCAGTACTGATGGATGAGAATGAGAGATTTTTTTGCTGAGTCATTCATACTGCTCTTTCACTTTCCGCTCCAATTTCCACCAGCCTCCCAGAGACCTCCACTGAGAATTGGAAGCCATTTTATGTGTGAGAATTCAGCAGAATACAAACAATCTTTTTTTATGTTTTAATTGAGAACAACCATAAACAATTTATATTGATAGTTATATGAATATGAATAAGAATATGAACCCTTGAGTTAATGACTTCAAAAAAGCTAACTGGGATCAGGTGGATGCTTACCTGGATGTGCTTTCAGAGGACCTATTATCAAGAACTGTTTATTTACATAAAGCTGGAAAGTTTTACAAAGTGATTTCAAAGACTTTAGAAATTTATCAGTCCACTAGATCTACAAATGGAGACACTTTGTCACTGTGGCTACTCTACCAATAAGTGGATGCACAGTCAAAATGAACCCAAGAGCAAAACAAATTCTCATCAATGAGGTAAAGATACAACCCCAAGTGACATCTAAAGATTTGAAGGCATCACTGAAACTGGCTTACCTCTGTGTGTTAATAAGTCTACAATACGTAAAACATTGAAAAAGCAGAGTGTCTATGGCAGAACACCACGAAAGAAGCTGCTGCTTACTAAAAAGAACCTTTTGCACACCTGAAATTTGTGAAAGAGCACACTCACACTCCACTACGGTTAAGGCTAAATGTTTCTAATTGAACTATTTGGGAAGAACACCAAGAACTACATCTGACACAAAAAGAAACTACATATCCTCATGAAAACATCACACCAACTGTAAAGTATGGGAAAGAAAATTTGGGCCTGCTTTGCTGCATCAAGGCCTGACCAGCTTGCAGTCATTGAGGGCAAGCTCAATTCCCAAATGCATCAAATACAAATTTTCAGGATAATGTCAAATTGTCTATACATAACGTAAAATGCTATAGAAGTTGGGTAATGCAACAGGACAATGATCCAAAACACTGGGGCAAGTCCATAACAGAAAAACAAAAATTGCCTTTTGGAGAGGCCAACTCATAGCCCAGACCTCAACCCAAAAGAGATGCTATGAAATGACTTGAAGTGATCCATACACAAAGAACATGATGGAGCTAAAGCAGTTCTGCCAGGAGGAATAGGCTAAGATTCCTGCTGAACAATGTAGAGGTCTAATCCACAGCTAAAGGAAGCGCCAGGTTACTTCTGTCAACCACTTATAAATTCCAAGGGGTCACATACCTTTTCCACTAGCAATATGAGTTGTTTATCGATATTCTCAATAAAGACATAAAAACATCATTTTTTGTGTTATTATTGACATTTTATTTGTCAATACCCTTGACTTAGATGAACACCAGCTACCATTCTATGACAAATTAGTTCAGATTCAAGATTCAAGAGAGTTTTAGTCAATACAACAGTATGCACAGTACACAGTGTACTGAAATGCCGTTTCACACAACGTAATGTAATGTAAAAATGTAACAAGGAGGTACAATTAAATACAATCTATAAGTAAATAAACTAAAATAAAAACTAGCTATACATATATTAAAAAGAAAAGATCTGAAAATCCAGATCTGTACACTTACACAGAAGAACATAAGACATTTTAAAGTGTTGAGTGCATTGTGCAAAAGGTGTGTGTAAAGGTTGTTCCAAGTGTGTGAAATTGAGAATTTTTTTGAAAAATTTGAAAGACAATGTAGAAATTAAAAACTCTATTGTAAAAACAAGAAATTTACCTCTTTACAGCTCACATAATGAATCAGAATTAGAATCAAACAAACTTCATTGATCTTGGAGGAAATTGCTTATGCAAAATGAAAATAGATTACTGTTTACAGGGTTATTTTACAGAGAAATGCTTTATTACTGAATGAGCTATACTGTACATCACAATTTCTTATCTGCTTAGTAGAAGAACCACCCCACTCTCACTATTCTTTGGCTATTTATGAAATAGTTAAGCTAAGTGTTAGCTGTCTGTGCACACAAAGGCCCAGGAAGATGACATGGCTCCATATACCACATTCCACTCAGCAGCAGAAACATAACACCAGAGGAGCTTGAGCTGAGGAGATGAGCATCAAATCAATACATCTCTCTTTCTGCTGCAATAATGGCATTTGGTAATAAACAAGCTCTACTTTATAGAGAGTTTTACTAAAGGTTAAATCAAAAGGCCAAAGTCCTTGTTGTTCAGGTTGAAAATACCATTTAGGCAGTATTTAAAGAAGGAAAGTGTCTAAGTGAAGTTGAGAACGTGTTCTGAATACGTGATTGTATTGTAGCTACTGTACTGTCTGTGAGTGTATTGTCATTGGACCTTGCCTCAATGTAATACAAGATCAATTCAAGGTAATAGTGCATGTAATTGATAAAGTGTATGGCAAACTGTAGCTGACACCAGTCCTATGACAAACCTGAGTGCCAATGAAAGAGAGATGAAACCATATGATTAAAAAAACGAACAGGCATTCGATCCCATCCAAGACAGGACTTGGCAAATACTGAAGATTGATGAGCAACATCAATTGTTTTGGACAAATGAATATACATCTGAAATGTTTTCAGTCCTGGTTGCTCTGCATATGCATAAATTGTGAGGCATCCATAATAAATCCATAAAATAAGCAGGGTAATGCATAGTGACATGGCTGTTATGGTAAAATAAATTACTGGACAGAAAAAGACCCCTCTGCTTTATTTGCCCATAAAGGCCATCTCACTATACATTACCCTGCTTATTAGACCAATCCATGCCAAAGCAAGACGTAAGACATAAGTATTTATGTTAAATATATTTTTGCAGTTTTGTGGCATACAGTAAGAAAATATAGTTTAGTGACTTGCAATGAGAAAAAATAGTTCTTTTGAATGTTCTGGTTGTCACTCAGCAACGCGATTTGCCCATTTGGCTTTTCTTCACCGGAACTTTAACCCCTTTTCTGGTCTTTAAATTGGGCCTGCACCCAGCACTCCAAAATATCCAACATATATTTGCAGAAATATAAAAATGTATATTGAAACAATCGTCCAGGTTTGCTAACTCAGCTAATGGGGAAGTGATATGAAACTGTGAATTTGAAGTACAATACCTGTTTCCATGGCAGCGAACGCTTTTCATCTGCAGCGGGTGTTGTAAGAAAATATTGCCACACGTCCGAGACACCTTTCCATTGAAATTCAATGGGAAGTTCTTTTGCATTCTTGAGGGCCGTATAATAAGATAACCTACTGCAGATTTACCATCTTCATACCAGTATCTGGGGCAGACACTGCTGTGGCCTATTAGCCAGAGAACAGGGCAGACGACCAATATCTTCCTTCACATCCACAATGGAAAAAGCCCAAAACTGCCTCCTCAGTGCAGTGGTGAAGCCTACTAATTGTGCTCTTTACCAGTGTGTTTAGATTACTTACTGTTCACAGTGTGTGTGTGTATGTGCCGTCACAATCTGATTTTCACTATATAGATTCTAATATATTCAGATTGCCCAAGAAATGTCATATCTGTGCTTTTGCAAAGCCAAGGGCTGCCTCTCACCTCTTCACCGATGATGTCAATCTTGTGCTGCACTTGTGGGACCCACTGACGAATGATGGCAAAAAGCTCTGGGATTGTAGTCCGGGGATCCATCAGAATCTCCAAACAGGACGGGTCATTTGGATCAAAGAATGTGAAAGCTGAAATAGTGATTGAGCAAAATAAAGAACAATGCAGGATTTTCACTGACGGTAAGTAATTTGTAAAAAAAAAAAAAAAAAAAAGAAAGGTTTTGATGTCAGTAAAGGTAGAAAAATGTCTCAAACCTGGCAATACAAAGTGTAAACTGAAAGTACATTTAATTTATTAAGCAACCGATATAATATATATTTAATAGGACTGTCAAAGACAAAGCATTAATGCCACAATTTATTTCGTTTGACCATTCCTGCAATCTATCTGCAGTATCACAGACTGAAGCTCAGCTGCGCTCGTATTACATGTGACTTTAATAAATATTCTAATTTAGCCCTTTCATTTAAATTCTGATTTGAAAAGACAATTTAAGTGATAACTTGACATAATTTACAGGAAAGCACAGGAAGCATGGACTGTATTAAAATATATACACTACTCACAAAAAGGCTTTCAGGTGAAATTTCAGAATGAACCTAAAATGCCCTATAACCTTAACAGGTGAACTTAATGTGATCTTCACTCAACTTTTGAATGCACATGTCCAACTGATCAATGTTTGAATACTTTTTACACAACTTGTCTGTTCTCTAACAAGGAACTTAACAGCAAAATACACAACAGGCGTTTGATCCATAATTCTACCAATACATTTCCTGGTTCAATCAGAAGTAGTATTTAAACAGTCCTCCTCTTCATGCTGTTCACATTTTGACTTCAAGAGACCATGACGACACCTATCATCTGATAAACAGTACATCGCCATTGTGAGGATTCAAACAGGATGTTCTCAGATGGAAGTGGCCACTGAGCTTAAAGAGTCATCTTCAGGTTGGAACAAAGATACAGAGAGACTGGAAGAGTTATAGAAAGGCATAGAAGTGGATCTTTGGCCATAATCCACACTGATGACCGCTTCATTGTGAACAGTGTCCTGTAGAACTGGATGATGAGTGACACTCAACTCCAGGAGGCACCCAAGTATCATGTCAGACCATTTGAAAGTGTTTACATCAGCGTGATCTGCATGCTAGATGACCTGCAAGGGTTCCTGACCACACCACCAGGTACAGACATCATCGTCTTGCATGAGCCATGGAGCATTTACTCTGTACGAGGGGCCAGTGGCTCCCAGTGCTGTTCTCTGATAAAAATCAATTCACACTGAGCAAAAATGAAGTTGGAGACGTGACGGACAGCGCTATGCATCAACCACTGTTTTCACCAGAACAGCTTTTGGTGTGTTTAGTCAATACAGAACTGCCCAACACTTTGTGAATGGTACAGTGACAAGCCCATACTACCTGAATAACATCATTAATCCAGTCATTGTGCCCGAGCATGAACAACACAGGCTTGATTTCATCTTCATGAACGACAATGATCCAGCTTATTGAAGTCGCATCATTAGGGAACGGCTGCTGGAGACTGGAGAACCTCAAAAAGAGTGGCTGCACTTTCTCCAGACCTGAATCCCATAGAAAACCAATGGGATGAGCTGAGTCACCATGTACAGGCTGGTAACTCTGTACCCAGAACCTCAATGACCTGAGGGCAGCCCTTCAAGAAAAGCGGGATGCCTCAGCAGCAATAAGTCGACTTGTGAGCAGCATAAAATGTCAGTGCCAAGCAGTATTGATGCTCAAAGGCACATGACACGTTATTGAGAGATTCATATTTTTTGTTGTGATATACTCACCACTGTTGTTGGCTTTTGTTTAAAAAAAATGTATGAGATGAGTAAATCACCATTGCATGCTTCTACTTAAATGCCCTTCTTTCATTATATAATATCAATGTAGTGTGAACGTATTACATTTTCCCAAATTTTCACCCGAAAGACAAATATTGCTGCCTTCACTGAATGTAAAAAAAACTGGTGAGAACAGTGTTAATATTAGGTAGCATTTGGGAAATTATATGTTTATAATTTTTTAAAGTAATATACGCACACAAATACACAAAGACAATGTACTGTCATCACAACTTATTTTAATAATTTGACAGTTCTAATAATCCATCTAGTCATATCAGAATAAGTTATGTAAATCTAATATTGTTACTGTTATTACTAATAGCTCAATGTTTTGCACACAATTCATTCACTGACAGATGATAATAGAATAAGGGACCCACCATAGTCTTTGGGGAGTGGGGCCTGAGCTGATGGGTGAACCATAGGTTTCTTGCGGGGCTCATGGACAGGGCTGGTGAACTCAGAGGTGGGCTGGGTCTCCTCTACCTCAGTGGTCTCTTCTTTAGTCATTCTGTTTTAAGTGACTGTGGGCCTGTAAATAAAACACAGGAGTCATGAAGCAGGTTGGTGAAATCACATTTAATCACAAGCTATACTTATGCCACAAAAATTGATCAAATGTATTACAGATGTTAACCTCATTACTACACTACTACACAATCTCATGCATCAGTTGTTGATAGTAGAGTTTAAACTTTATTACTTTAAACTCAATAGACTAAAAATATAAATCAATCTGAATCCACAATTCTACCAAACCACAATCTGGTTCATCCATTGGTTACCTGAAAGAAGTGTTTTGTAAGGAAAAGTAGAAAAAAATCTTAAATCAAGATCAGAGAGACTGTTTATATATATATATTATATTATATTTAAGTTAAAAAAACACATAAATATTTATGGTGCCTTCAAATCTACAAAAATTAATCATATTTAAGTTCCATTCAGACATAAAACATAAAAACTTATTTTCACATTAAATGGCAACTAAATGCATCTATTACAATCTAGTTCAGGCATGTTAATAGATCACCCTGTTTAATAGCAGATATATAGTAAATTACAAAACTGGGGGTGCATTGTATCATATTTAGAAGAACCCATTCTTCACTCTTTTTCCGAAGAAATTTCTTATAACACAGGTCTCACACAATCCCAAACACAGAAGATCCATCTGTATTGCTCAATCGATAGCAAGGTACTCTATTGAAATGCTTCCACAAATCCACAAACCATGTAACATAACCTGAGATCCACCAACTTTCACATACAACTCTATACTGATAGGTACAACAGCTTATATAAACCTGGATTAATTAAAAAGCATCTTCCTCCATGAGATCCAAAAAACTTTTAAATTCTTTTTATTTAATTGAAAGCTGCTTGGTCCAAATGTTGTCTGAATTACATCTTGTAGCTTCTGGATCACGAATACTAAGAATTAATACAGGGCAAATAAATTGTTCCGTAATTATCCTTCACTTGGTTGTATGGATCCAAGAAAAAACTTTGAAAGGATTCTTCATATTTACCTATTTAGGCATGTTTACATATTTAGGCTGTAAACATGCATTGTGTTAGGCTGACAGTGTGCATTGTGGGGGATGGGAATTCTGTTAAATCTACTACGTGTTCATTATTATTTTGAACAAAACACTAGAAAATCAGGCCCACAATTAGAAATATTGCTTAAGAAATGTATAATGTATGTATTAATAACTCAAATTTCCATATTTAATGGCTTCATTACCCTAAGCACAGTCTGTTTGGTGAAATCCTTACACCAGATAAGTGCAAAATACTTCTGTAGTCCAAATTTAGTAGCAAGTTTACACAGTGCCTAGTTAGCTGTATAATTAGCCGAGCTGTTAGCTAGACGTGTTGCTAGCATGCCATACTATAAACATATGCCCACTGAACATGCCTTATTTTACATAAAAGCAAAATAAAATAAAAAGTAAAAAAGTGCTTGCTTGTTCTGTGTTTCTAATATTCAGACTATGTCACCATACAATTGTATTGTGGACTGGACCATAGGGGATGTTTCTTTTTCAAAAAAATGGCGTCATTACACCATTGGACAGTTTGAAAAAACGGTCTTGAACTGCCGATATCCATACAGCAGTGTCTGTATAGATAGGTCATAATATTTAACAAATATACAAATAGGTCATAATATTTTACAAATATACAAATTGGTCATAATATTTTGCTATGATATCGATTTTTTGAGCACAGCTCTACTGGTGTACATTTAGAATTTTCCACTCTGAGTTTCCTACCTGCCTCAGGTAAGAGAAAGGTATGAATACTGAGTTCTCAGGGGAGCAGAGTCTCTAGCCTGCGGATGTACATTCCTGAGCAGACACAAAGTTTTGGCCTGCAGTCTGTGGAAGCAGGGAGTGAGTCACTGATCACTGCACTCTCTTACAGAGAACACAAGCCTTGCAAGAAGACTCCACGCCATTTTACAGTCTGCAAAGCGACCTATTGTCATGAATGACAGGTAGTAAACACATAGCACTTAGTACATAGACCTGCAGAAACCTGAAATAGCTGTGAACTGGCGTTATAATGCAGGAAATTAGTAGAACAGCCTAACATGTTGCAATAATATTAAAAGAGAAAGTGAAATCTACTTAGCAATGTAAGATTCATTCATGTAATGATTAATAGTGTTTACTAATCTGACCAATGCAATTTAATGATTATGACCACAGCTGGGCATTAGAAATCTTTAAGAAACTTCAAGCACTGTATGGCAATCAATTTGCTGTGCTAGTTGCTTCTAAAAAACCAATGTGACACTGCACTTTTAACATATATGCTACATTCCTCATGGTAGCATATATGGTGGTTGTTTAAAGAAACTTTGAATTTATGGTTATTAAAATAGCAAATGTTGCAAATCAGATATGTTATTAACCTTTGTATTACATTACTCACATCACATTTACAAAAATAGTTATTTAGGTAACTAAAATTGCTGTCTTAAGGCACTGCTCAAAGAACCAAAGAACCTACAAGAGCCAGATGTAGATTCTAGTACCTCACTGTGATACTCTAACTATCTAATGAACGATGTGTAATCCTGTGGATCTGCACAACTAGACCCACATCAATAATGCAAACAGACTTAAGGAATGTTTATCGTAAAAAAATGACACATTTCCCTTCAGATTTGCCAACATCAGTTGCAACGTCCGTTCCAATGAACATCTAAACAAAAGTTGTAAAGCTTTAAATGAATCTCATCATTTTTGATGATCACTTGATCACTGTTTAAATCAAATTCACTGATAGTTACCCAAGACCGTATGCCAAGGGCCATATCCCTACAAACAAAATGACAGGTTATTAGCTGTAGCCACTGTGGGCATAAATACTGGTCCACACATTTGCTCAGAGGCTCCATAAGCTTTCACTTTCTCTAGATATTGCATCAGTGAATTTCTCATTTTCAGTGAAAAGACATACTCATACTATCCCTTTATAATATAGAATATAATTCTAAGTGAACTACAATTGTGGTAAAAAAAAAAATGTGGCTGTGATAACCACTGTTGTTGTATTATTTTCATATATAACGTTTAAAAAGCAATGACATTACATGGGAAATAGTATACGTTACATACTACCCCTTTGAAAGTTAAAGCTTATATGAGCAAGACAAGAGATGTTTGAGGGACTAAATACCACAAAACCAATAGCAGTTGATGCTTTTTTTTCTATCATCGTCATCATCATCATCATCATCATCATCATCAGTGTGATCAACAATGACATAATAATAATAATAATGTGACCAAAAACCTTTACAGAAGAATGCTATGGATATTTTAATTATGATATTTTTTTCTATTATATACACACACGTGACAAAACAGCTTTCCCACTATTTAACAACAAATTCTGAGTGTTTTAGCTGGACTGTATGAAAGCGTACAGCTTCAGAGAAACGCCCATAATCAACCAATCTGCCCGTTAACCCAACACTGCTGCTTCTGACACGCAACTCAGTGCTCGAGCCCACTCCAAATGTCATCTAGTATTTTACATTGCATC
The DNA here is from genome assembly GCA_037576955.1 of Lepidarchus adonis. Lineage (NCBI taxonomy): Eukaryota > Metazoa > Chordata > Actinopteri > Characiformes > Lepidarchidae > Lepidarchus > Lepidarchus adonis. The sequence goes on from JBBIGC010000001.1 coordinate 24,238,543, forward strand.
ATATGCAAGTCGTGGTACAATAAAACAGCATCTGTGCACCATGCATGTCCATCTTCCTCCCTCTGTCAACACGAGAACATGGACGCTCCGTCACGCAGCACAACAGCCACTCGTCTGCGTCACGCCCCAAGCGCTGCTTCTAACAAACATGTGTAACCTACCTGATAAACAAGCCACAAAACCCAGGTTTTCGTTTGTCTCTCTGATCAGTCGTTATATTTTTAAGCTGACAGAAAGGCAGGCTGGACGAGGGTGGATGCTCTTGTGCCTTCTCCTGCTCCCTGCTTACGTCACGGATCTGACTCCCGCTCTGACCACTCCCATACGAGCTCGCGATCCAGCTCACTCCAGCCTGGACCAGTCTCCTCCAAGCTCCATTCACAGCCTGGTTTGCGCTCTCAACCAAGCTTGATGCTCAGGAAAACACTCGGATGCCATTTTCATTTCCATACGTGAGCCGACTGACTGTTAGACACGCGTTTTCCCTGAACGCAAGTGTTTGTTAGCTTGATCAACATTTTGTCATAAACATGACCGCTTCCGTCATTGAATTGGCTACGTACAATCATCACAAAAATCAAGTACAGGGTCAGGAAAGGTGGTTTATTTACCCAAATCCACATTCACATGTAAATTCACAGAACAGTTAGTAACACTGGGCCTCAATTGGAAATATCTTTTAAAAAATGTTAATTATTATTGTGCAATAAAAGTTTTTAAGAAACATTTGTCTGATTCACAACATTTTCTTATTTATTCACATATCTGTGTTCTTATTTTCCAATTTTACTACCGGTATTAAATGTACCATTATTTGCATACGCTTAGGCAATTATGCTGTGTTTCCCATTTACTCAGTATTCCCTAATATTATAAAACATATACTATGTATTAAACAGTTTTGGCAGATTAGTCAACAAATATTAACATACTACTTCCTGCTACCAGGAAGCAAGTGTTGCTATGCTGATGTACCTCATATCAGCCAGTGACTCTCAAGGCTACATTAAAACCATTTTTTTTTTACACAAATGAACTAAAAACGTTCATGAATGTTTAACACACTGCTTTGAAATGCAAAGACACTTCAGTAGAAGACATTCATTTACTAAAATTTTCATCACCACCTGCTACTTTTTCAACATTCACTCAGCACTGTTTGAAAATAGTGTCCATAAGCACCATTCCAAAATGGTTTTCTAAGAGAGAAAGCCACTAATGACACACTCACACACAGTAATGCCTTTTTAACCTGTCTGAACTGGCCAGGTCTTTATTGCTTGTTCCTACCAGTCTTTAAAATGACTAACATGTGCTGGCATGCTCCCTAGAGGCTAAGTTACATACAAACATTACCACGTGAGTGAGGCATGATAGTAGATGCCCAACTGCCCAAGTTATGCATTTGCCATAACCATCTCATCAATGGTGAGCTTGGACATCCGCCATCAGCTCGCTCCCACAGACACTGTGAATGCACAACACCCCAAAACAGTTTCTCCCGCTCCCTGCAACACACAGAACAGCCATAAAAACAGCATAGAACAACACAACACTGCAGATCCCATACTTTCTTCACTCTCATTATGCATTCCCTCCTCAGCAGCCAATGGGAGCTGCCCCTCACCACTACAATACTTAAAGATCCACTAGTTTTAAGTGTGTTATGGGTATTTGAGTATACAGCGCTCTGACACTTACAACTCTTCCCAGTTAATACTCATACACTAGTTAGATTAAGCATTACATATTGGTTCTGCAAACACTGTGATACATTGAATAACATGGTTCCCAGCAAACATGACGGTATCAAACTAATGTGTTAGTATAATGTTTATTTATTTAAAAATATATAATGCTTTGTAAAATGATCTTATCATAAATTATTATCCATTAAACTTTTTAAAATATATATTACGAATGATAGCAAATATCATATTATTGTACTTAAAATTCATTACAGGACTACAACATTACAGGACTACAAAATTAAAGAAAACACAATAAACAGTTATTTTGCACAAATATGTCACTGCTCAAGTGATTGTGTTTTTGAGTGTCTGAATATTAGAATGACAGAATCTTTGTGGAAACTGCATAAGTGGGTTTTAAGGAGAAATTTCAATGAATGGTTGTGTTATGAAGCGGACAGACAACGGGACTGGAATCAAAAAAGGGATTTATTAACAAAAAGTCTTTGCATAACGCGGAATTCAAAAGGAAAACAAAAGCCAAAGTCCAAGACCAAAAAACCAAAAGAGAAACAAACTAAGAGT
>JBBIGC010000001.1:24240918-24275780 GCA_037576955.1 Lepidarchus adonis
AAAATACGCAGGTACTGCATCTCCGTATACGTTCCGTTAATTTTTGAGTGCGTGCACAAAAACCGACGCAAGGAACGCAGAATACGGACCGCAGCTCTACGTACGTACGTACGTAGTTAACAGCAAGTATATTTCTGCCTTTAGAGCACTACATTCTTCCTTCTGCTGACAAGCTTAATGGAGATGCTGATTTCATCTTCTAGCAGGACTTGGCACCTGCCCACACTGCCAAAGGAACCAAAAGCTGGTTCAACAACCAGCGTGTTACTGTGCTTGATTGGCAGCAAACTCGCCTGACCTGAACCCCATAGAGAATCTATAAGATATTGTCAAAAGGACGATGAGAGACACCAGACCCAACAAAGTATTAAAGATCATTCCTGACATCTGTCAATTCAATAAAGATTAAAGGAAATATACAAATTGACGATTTTGTTTTTTATTGCCTTTTCCAGAATTGGGGTTTGTACTTAATACAGTACCATTAACTCCCATTCACTAAGAACAGAATTACTGTTGTACCCAGACTGAGTTTTAAAACAGTATTCTCTGGCCTCTTTCAGAATGAAAGAACTTCATCCTTTACAGTTTCCTTACACAACTTTCTAATGAATTCCTGATTAATCAAACAGTAACTAGGTTTTGACTGTTACAGACATGTAGTCAGTATTGTGCATGAAGTTTTAATACATTGTATATTAAAATCATATGAATTAATCTTTTATGTGACATGGTTTGAGGTAAGCAAAGTTTTTTAATGATATTAATGCCTTGATTCTTGAAAACTCTCCAGATGCTCACACAATAAAAATAGATATGAACTATATTTGTATATTGTAGCTTTGAGTAAGAATGTGGATAAGGCCAATGTCATCATAAATAGTAAGAGATTATATATAAGACTTAAAATAGATATTTTATGATCAGATTCCTCTTTGTTATATGAGAGACAGAGTGAATATGATAATGTTAGGAATGTAGCCCTGAAATGTTTCAACAGATACTGTTGTCGCACATACTAACCTTCGCAATACCAAAAATACTTGAATGTATGAATTGTTTTAATTATTTGAATAGCATTTTAGGTTGACCTGAAGTGTATACTGTATCAGGATTTTAAAAAATGTTCAGTGCGTTTTCTTTTCATAGCCTGTGAAAAAGGTTTGGGACTGAACTCTGTTAGAGAACAACACTTCATTACAGAGAGAGCCTTGCTTTTCTTGCCAAGTGAATGCACCACATGTCTGGGCATCAGTCTGGCAAGTATAAACTGCAGTCATTTTGAATCACTTTAGTTCATTTTCAAAACCAATAAGAGAAATTAAGAGGTTGCATTTATGAATATACTGCAAATGTGAATATACTGGCTGGAGGTCTATGCTAAATGTTTGACAGTTTGAGCAGTGTTTGAGTGTTGGGTCACAGTGACAGATGGTTCAGTTAAATGACAGATGGATGATCGGATTTAACAGTAACATAAATGTATGTGATGCAAACATGAAAATGGTACTTTCCATCTGGCAATGCATAGTGACCATACATATATTGAAAGGTAGAGAAAGGTAAAGACTTTTTTCCCAGATATACATATAGTGCATCCTGACATAAAATATCTGTAAATATAGGCAATATGACATAATTGTATTGCTATCAAACCTTTTTGAATATAATGTGTATGTTATGGTACTTCTGGTTGGGCAAAATCAGTCATTAAATTCTTGTTGATTAATTAATTATCTTATACAAAATTGTGATAACTATTTTTCTTTACTTCATTCATTTTATATTCCAAGTACAAACCAAAGACAGCTTCACTGGCTGATTCGGAATCTGATCATGAGATGATAAAATGCACTGCAGCAATTATATAGAACTTTTTGACTTAAATGCATAGTGTTACAATTGGAGGAAGAAAACTCTTAATTTCAGCATAAGAACCATATACCATGTGTAAAACATAGTGGTGAGTGTTGTAGATGCCTGGCCATCACTGATGGGACATTAAATTCTGAACTATACCAGAGAATTCTGAAGGAAAACTTCAAGACATTTGCCTGTAAACAGAACCTCAAGAGACAGTGGGTCATGCAGCAAGACAACGATTCTAAACAGTTCTACCAAAGAAAGATTAAAGAAAAGCAAGAGAATATTCTGGAATGGTCAAGTCACAGTCACAGTCACAGTCTTAATCCAATTGAAATGTTGGGGAAAGACCTAAAGCAAGCAGTTCATGTGAGGAAACCCACCAACATCCAAGAATTGAAGCTGCTCTGTATGAAGGAATGAGGTAAAATTGAGTCAATCTGCAGGATTGATCATCAGTTATCACAAACATGTAGTTTTAGTCACACCAAATACTGAAAGCACAGGTTCCATTACTTTATATGTTATTGATCATTTTTTTCAGTATAATGTGACCAAATGTAATTTTTAATTTTAAATAATTATCATCTGTAATTAGGACTTGTTTAAAAATCAGCTGTTTTAAGTCTCATTCATAAAGAAACTTTTATAGGGTTCACAAACAAGCACCACTGTAAATAATTGTGGTCATTTTAAATAAATGCAAACCAGCATTTATGTAATAATTGTGACAGGCCTAATTCTTCAACATTGAAGAGTTGCATTATAGAAAATACATCCCACTTATAGAGATAAGAGCAGTAGTGAGGCATAGAAACTGTCTCAGCAGTGTGCATGTCTACAGGTGATGTCATATGCATGGATGCTCTACAGCACATACTAGTAAGGACAATTCTAAAATTTATTTTAAGAGGGATTCATACCCCCTACAATGAGAACATGACATGAATACAGTACGTAAATAGTATTTTTTTATATATTATATCTTAAATTAAAACAATTATACTTTTAAAGAATTTCTAGTAAGTAAAAATTAGATTTACACCACAAATATTTTTAAGAAGATGTAATATAATGTTTGTTAATGTAACTTCAGAAGGAATCTAAATAGTTGTCTGGTCTATTGTGTGTAATAATAGTGGTTCAGAATTAACCATCACATATTGCAAGATAATGCACCAGCTTTAGGGAAAACCCTTGGTTAGATAATTAAACCTGAAGTAATAATGACCAGAACTTTTAAAAGTAAGTAGTTAAATATTAGATGGGTAAAGTGAGTTCAGAAAAAAATCATTAATGTATTGATTAATATTATTACTACTTTTTAGGTATTCCGAGATTAAATGTAATTGTGTTGGAGCATCCCTAAACGGAGTTGTGAGTGCCTGCTTGGTGTAAAAATGTTCAAAATTCAAAAACTTAACAAATACAGCATATATTATAAAAGAATGACACCATGGAGTTTCATTTGATTTATTGATGCATTCAGACTGGTTTATTTAAAGTGCTATCCATGCATTAATATTTTAGTCCCAAGCTAACACACTAGCCAAGAGCTAACAGCTTTACAATGCAATGTGATACTAGTATTGTACTCTTACCACCTTAATAACGGCCTGAACTGCATAGTAACAAGTAGCTGCTTGCACATTGCACCATCATGCAATTTTATTCATTTCTTTTCACCAACTACTAATTTTTCTCATTTACCATCTGAATATTTGCTTGTTTATTTGTTTTTAAAAATGTTATGTACTACTATTTTTTGTTTGACATATTTATATTGCCAATTGTTCTACTGGTACTTTCTATTAGTTCCAACTGGCTTACAAACCGCAAAGAACATAATAACAAAACAAAAAAAATCATGATACTTATTCTATTTTATCCATTTGTGGATTCTTCTTTAAAATAAAAATGACAAATAAAAGCCTGTCCTCTTGTTTAAATAAAAGGAGCTCTGAGGTTTTTTTGATTGTTTTTTTTTTTCAGCTGGATGCTGTATGGATGCTGGTCAGTGCACTTCCTGGTAGTGCCTGGTCACTGCATCAGGGGGGTTTGGATTCAAGCCAAGCCTCCTCACTTCAGGCCAGCAGTTATATAGCCCTGCTGCATAGCAGACGGCTGCAACGAGCAGCATCTCGTTACACACAGCACTCCCCTTTGCGGACGGCACGGACAGGCTTGTGGGGGGGAGGGGTGGAAGGGTTAGGAGTGAAAGGAGTAAAGGGAGGTCCAGGCACAGAATCAACCAGGCAGAAATAGAAAGGCGAGAGAAGCTGCTGCTAAGCATCTCCAGGAAGCCCCTAGGGAGAGAGCCAGAGTGGAGTAGAGCCCCCCGGCTGTCCCATTGACAGACTGACTGACTGACTGGAATGGCAGGTAGGAGGAGAAAGCAGAGCAGGATGGAGTCACCTCTCAATTAATATTTCAGTATACTCGCTCGCTGTTAGCCTCTAGTTTCGCCTCGACCTCTTTCATCCTACTGCATCACCATTTCCTTTTCACTGTCCCAACCCTCCCCTCCCCTCCCCTCCCTTCTCTCACCTTGGCATCACCCTCTTCCTTCACTTTTATTCTTTCAGTTGTTGTGCTTGCCACCTGCTGAAGCTGTTTTGCAGCTGTGATCTCCATGTGTTAGCAGGTGCAGAGACTAAAGATTAGGAGGGTTATTAGATATGCATAGATAGCCATTGCATTACCTTGGATCTCCTGTGTTCTCGGCTACAAAATAAAAGTGCCTACTGTTTTGTTTTTGCATTTTCCCTTTTTTACAAAAAGTGTCATAATTTTAAATGCAATGTATAATGGTTATAATGAATGTGAACTAGGTTTTTGCGGGTGGACTGGCTTCATGTTGTGATGGATGAATCAGCATTTGTTGTTTCTGATTCATGGTTGTTGAAAAACTTGTGCTAACCAGTAGGCCGCTGATAAAACTATTTAAGCTACATTGAATTTACACATGAATTATAAAGTACATCATTCAAGGCAGCAATTAATCATGTTTACTTGTATTATTTGCAGTACCTACCCCTAATAATATGTATAAAAAGCATATTTCTGTAGTGCCTTTCATGCCGCTCGCATTGCTTTACAGTTTTACAAAATATGGTATGTTTAAAAATAGATAAATAAAACCAAAAAGAAAAAATATATAAAATAAAATGAAAATAGAAACATAATGTTATAAATTAACACTGAACAGTAGAGTAAACAGAAATATTAAGGAACTCATTAAAAAGTCAAGCTAAAGTGAAAAAAGAAGTTTTGGTTTATTAAATGTTTAAGGAAACCTGAGGAATAGCCTATTGGTGGCCTGGGTCTATTTCTTTGGTCCATGTTTGCTATTTTGTCAATTGCTTTCTGCTTCACATGTAAGCTTTTAATCTGCAAATAATCTCGACAGATGTTTACATTTGCCTACATCCCAACCTAGACTGCCAGATGCCCACACACACACTCAATTCACCCATCCACCCACTCAACACATAAATCCACCCACTCATACCCACACCCTCCCCCACACACACACACACAAAGCTATTCTTCAACTCTGTGAGTTTTTTGGGGAGCTGGAGTCACATTGTTTCTGTCTCCCTCTCTGTTGCCTCCTCTTTCAGATGATAATATCTCTGCAGGCAGTGGGATGGAGATGGATGATCGTCTGTCTCACCTGGAGCAGAGGGTCCAGCTACAGGAGGATGAGATCCAGCTGCTGAAGGCTGCTCTGGCAGATGCCCTGCGCAGACTGGGCTGTTGTGAGGAGCTCACACAGGCCAACAGCCGGAAGCCTGCACCCACCAAAGGTTCGAGACTCATCACGACTTTACTCTCTGTGTTAGTGTCATGTCGCCTGGATGTGGCAAAGCCCAATCTGCCACCAAAACTCACTGATAACCATTGTTTATAGTTTATTCACAGCAGATTAAGTAATTGTCTGTTAGTTTCTTCTCAATATGTTTTTAAGTACTATGTTCTGAACCTCTTATCTTAAACTGTTATATGCAAAGCAGAATAAAGCCAAATTACCTTTTGGATTTGCTTATCTGGTCCGAGTTTCCCCATTCCACTTCTAGTTCGTCAGATTCTGCAAGCTCTTCCTTCCAAGCCCTTAACCAATGGCTATGTACAGCAAAAAAGGTTGGGGGGTTACCCATCCTCGCCCTCCTCTCCTAAAAAGGAAACAATTATGTCCATCAAAAGGTAAGAATAAAAAAACATTTCTGTGTTTTGTTATGCCATTAGAGTTGCTTGAAAGTTTGTGACCCTATTAAAATGTTTGATATTTTAAGGAATGTAACCTAACATCCAAATATAATAGTTTGTATTTAATTTTCCCCCTAGGTTTTCTTTATCTACCTTTGGGACTTTAAAAATTATGTTTTAATTTGCAATAAAAATATCTAGACATTTTTTAAGGGTTCACAAACCTTTAAGCACCACTGTACATTTTACATTGAACACCTATATTGTTTACATATGGGCATTTTGCCTTCTTCAATATTTTTTACTCTTAAAGGTATACTTATGTTTACTTGTATATGTTTTTATTAGATAATAATTGTAATAAAAATAACTAAAAGCAGTACTAATAGTGTTGTATTTAATTACTGTTGTACACTATATTAACTTTATAGTTGGTAGATGTGTTAATGTATTATGGCAGTAGTTTTCCATAATGCCGCAAGGTGGCAGCACTGAGAAATAAAACCTGTGAAGCTGCTAGATTTTCCTTTAGGCTTACTGAGAGTTGTCAGACCTGCTGGATCTGTGGTTTCCTTATTCAAATAAGCACCAGTCTCCCCTTTCAGTCAGTAGGGGAATATATATATATATATTCATTCTACCAGATATTTACACACTATTAAGTCGTTACCATTCCTTTTTCCCGCTTCTATAATTATTTTCAAAAAAAGAGTATCATGGTGCTTTAATATTTTTTTTCCTGTTCTTATAACCTCCCTTGAATTATACATGTCCACCTTCTCATGCTATACCTTTGCCTCTGTCTCTCTGATTTCTCTGCTTGTTAGAAAAAGTATGTCCACAGAGCGTCTGTCCACAGTCAGGAAAGAGATGGCAGATTCACGAAGCAGAACCACCTCAACCAGCAGCTCTACCTGTGGTAAAAGGGATAGGTAATTCCAGATAATTCCACCATGTTGCATGATTTCTGTCTCTCTTTGTGACTCATTGCTCCTTCTCTGACTGTGACTGAGTATATCTGACTGCAACTGAATGCAACTAAAGGGAAATAAAGAATCCACATTAACTTTGGCCATGGGGCTGCAGCTGCCCTTATAAACAACATGGATCCACAGAAATGTTAATTACTCATATATTATATTCCAAAGCACAACTGTTTAAATATATCTTAAACTTAAACCTCATATCTTTGACCTCAATATGCTTCATTTACTTGTAGGCTTTTGTGTCATAATGAACCATTCACTACGTAAGTAAAACTATGAATAAATAAACACATAAATCTGATATTATATGACTAAAATATTGACACATGGCAGTATTAAAAACATTCCACTTTGGTCGTGTATTGTAATGAACTCCTTTGGATAATTTTTTTTACATAATTTATTCATTTACATAATGTAAATGAGAAAATTAGGATTTATTTTTTGTTTTTTGAGAACATCTCTCAGAAACCTCAATAACCATTACCTGACTTGGTTTTGTTATGACATGAATGCATGCTCAGTTTTTCTCTTTGCTGAGCCCTACTGCTGACTGGCACAAGTCAAGACGAATTAAAATATGCCCCGTACCACTGTCTATTTAGGTGAAGAACCTAGAGCTGACACACACCTTTTCAGCAGGTCATTAAACTTGCTTTATGTCCTTGTTGCAAACTGGTTCAGTCTAACTCCAATAATAGTTTGCCATTTGCATGTAAATGGTCATTTGATTTATTTTTTATTAAAAGTTTAAATATATAATGTAGATATTTTAAATATTAATATTTAGTTTATCTACAGGCATGTGAAAAAATTAGGACACCCTATATTATATTTATTATATTTAGATATTTAATCTCAATTTTAACAATACTGAGAGTATTTTTATAATACAACTAAACAATTAAAACTGAAGAAAAGACAAACTCTCAAAATCTTCTGTAAAATGTAATTCTACAAAAATGTGGTTTCTGGTGAGGAATAAATTAGGACACCCCTACTTTTATTCACCATTTATATGGCTCAAATCACGCACAGGTGTAACACATCAGCTGCACATGATTAAAACATTGTTGCACAGCATTTTAAAGGAGGTTTACTCTTATTTAAACCTCAGACATTTAGTTTAGTGTGCTCCTGAACAGCATGGTGAAAGCAAAAGACTTCAGAGAGAAGATTGTAGCAGCCTTTAAGTCTGGTAAGGGATTCAAAAAAACTTTAGATTTAAAAAGAATTTACAATCAGCCATTTCAATGTCTGGAAAATAGTCTACAAGTGGAGAACTGCCAACATGACCAGGTCTGGACGTCCAAGCAAGTTCACCACAAGAGCAGACCGCAAGATGCTCAAAGAAATCTCCAAAAAACAACTTTTTAAAACTTGACCATCCCTACACACATGAGAAATTATAATTAATAAGGATACAGTTGTTTTTCCTGTGTCTCCAGGAGCTGTTACTGTTGTATTATATTCACTCCAGCTGGGGAAAAAAAGCTTTTGTCAGTTGGTAACAAAAAACCCTGGATGGAGATCAGGTTTCACAACCTTTTTTTGAGCTTGTCACTTAATGTGTTAACTGCACAACTAGACAGATATTATTCCTTTACAACTGCAGGTTGTTTGCACAAAGAGAATTATACATGATAATTCAGGTTTATGGTGCCCTGAGACGAAGCCCTCAATACCAAATGTAGGCTGTGTTGCAGTTGCTTGGTCAACACCCTGTCAGATAGTTTACTGTGCCACCAGTGAGTTCATCATGTTACTGCACTGAATTGTCAGTGGGTGTGTTCACTTGAAAAGGGGCAGTCATGCAGAGTGAGGAAGTGTGTTACCATTGGCTTAATAGAGTCTCACTCATATAGGGCTTAAGTTCTCTCAAACAAGGAACTGCTGCGTTGCCTGTAGGTCTCTGTTTGCAGTGTTACTAGCACTCTGTTCCATAAAAGTTAAAGAAACCATGAAGAAATCAACCAGGTAAACCAGCTATTACTGTTCTTTTTGAAATCGCTTTAGATCTTTTGAGATTTGTTTACTCTTAACAGAGAGATTTTTTGTCAGATTGGTAGGTTTTGGTTTGGTACATGCTGTTAAAGAAGGTAAAGCTCTTACTGCAATGTCCTCAAATGCTTAAAAGTGACCAGAGAACATGCTTGGAGCATTTAAATCTGAATGTTTATAGACCAACCAATAGTGATATACTTAAAACTACTGTAACAGTATTCTAACCAGTCTCTAGTCCAGTCTGTACCTTTATCAAAGAAGTTACTGTTTACTTTGTCATTCTATGTTTTACAGATTAATGTAAAACAGTCTACTTTTTTTAAAGCTACCGTTAGGCTTTTTGCTTTCTTTAAAGCTATGCTACATATTCAATTTAATTAGAATTTCAGAAATCTCATTATCAGTATTGGCCATCAAAAATATGAAGTTTTTCAGCTTTATGGATCAGAAATCCCTGCTTGAGGCTAATATTTGGCTTCCTCAACTTGTTTTGAAAAGAGCCTTATATAATTACACACGAGTCATTAGGCAAAAAATGTGCATTTTACTATCTGGTTTGTATTAGTTTTTGCTTAGACACATGTACAAAGCTTCTTGTGTGCATTGCTTGATGCCTTGTGGAAATGTCATTTGACAGTCCGCTAAATTGGAATTTTCTTGCTGATTGACCATTGATTACCCCCCTCCTCCCTCCCCACTCCACCCAGCCCATTCTCCACCCCCGCTTAGACACATGCATTAAGCATATTGACTTACAGCAGCTCACACTCCCTGGGTGTAATTTAGATTCATGGCATCATTCTGTAGGAAAGATTAAACCAAGCACATATTTCAAAAGAATTCTGCTAGGTTTGTTTAAGTGCTAGTATTTTTATTATTTAAAGAAATAGCATTTTTTCCTTTTTTTAATTTTCTTTTTCATTCACATCACTATTCTGCACTGTAAAATATGCATGCATGCATGCACCAGCTAAACAAGCTGTGGAAAGAATGCTCGCTTCTTTGTGGCCTTTTTTCAATTGAAGCACTGCCTTAATTGAAGGCTTTCTATGGTTTACTTAATTCCAGGCCAACTGTCCTAATTTTGGAAAGACCTACAGTTAGCCCATTGTAAGTTTCTGTTTGACCACCCACAGCTTTGCATACAGGTCAAATATTTTCTTACAAAATTGCATTTAGTTAGTTAATTTAATTATCCCTAATATTTGATAATGTATAATTTTACAGAAACTTCCTTTAAAATATTTCACCAATGACACCTTCTGAACATGCAAAGTGTAGGATTGTGTTTAGAATGAGTTGTGTCAGCAGGCGCCATTTATTTCTACTCTGATAGAGCAGCCTGATAGACATCCTTATTACTTTTTCACTGACAGTAAGGGAACGTTTTTGTGGGTTAGTGGACTGAGTTCCAGACACATGCATATGCAAATACTTTAATATAATTATAATAATAATAATAATAATAATAACGACTACAGTGATTTTGCTTTGTCTTTTATTACTCTGCAAGGCAGTCTTTCAAATCAGATCATATTACTCCTTAATTTTCTCTTAGACTTGTAAATAAGGATGTAGTAATGAAAATTCTTCATAGTTTTTTCAGAACCTTTCCCTATGTCCAGCCTTGGAATGCCTTCAGAAGTTCAGCACATTAGTGCTGTATGAACAGTGTAAGACAGACTCGGCAATAAATTATGAGCTTACTAAATTATTTAACCTCCTGTAAAAACGCCACTGACAAGTAATAATGGCCTAACTCAGCTTTTTACCACTTTACATATCTGCTTTATGATATTGTGATATTTGTTAAACTGTATTAAAATATGGTCAATATACATCACAAGCCAGTGCAGAAACAAATAACTATATTAAATATACAGTCCCCATAATTAGTACAGAGAAACAGTGTCCTAAATAAAATGGCTGGGTGAATACAGCATCTATCAGCATATGAATAGACATTTGTTAGAAGCTGTTCTCTTCCTCTGATTATTTTGATCTAAAACCAAATGCTAAGATTAATAGCAAAGCAGTCCAATACAATAAAAGATAAGGAAAAGAAATCCAAAAATAGGAAGTAGTAACTCCATGTGGCTACTGAGTTGTTACTTTCCTTATACATACACTTATGAGTTTAAAGAAGTATTATCATATTATAAATATTCTAAGAGGGCCAAATCTATAAAATTGTTACGTTAGTATAAGTATTTCAGTAACAGTAAATAAAAAAAATGACCTCTGATTTGGCCTCTACAATTGGTAAGTTGGCCCATTATTTTCAATTACAATTTTGACTTCCAGTGATTATGAAAACAAGATAACAGAGATAAAATATTGTGCTGTATCCTGTTTTGCAATGATGCTTTCATTTTGTTTTGTGCTACCCCTGGCTTCCACTGCATTATACAGACTTTTACAGCCTCCCAGAGCTAAATGCAGCTACTATAGAAAATGCTTATGATTCCACACTTTTTTCCCAGTTGAATTCATTTAAAGAAAATTAATTGACTGTTAGACAGGCTCATTAAATGCATGATGTTCCTTAAGTGTTAAATAATAGTCATCTCAATATTGACCAAAATAATCATGATAATGATTTTTGCCATAACACTACGTCTGATAATAAATTGATATATACAACTAAATATCTTTTTGTTTGTTTTTTTCAGTAAAACTAAAGAGTGTACTCTCAATGCTGGTAAGTCTGTGCACAGTACGTATGTGGTTTAACCTTGAATCTGAATGCTGGTAGTTGTCAGACAAGTCCTATCCTTCAGCTCATTCTTATATTGACATTGCTTTGTTCGAACCATACACAAATAACAGTTGTAATCAGATGCGCTCGTGTGGAACAGTCCGCCTCTGGATACGCAGCTAATGAGATACTGAGGATGAAATTGGTGATAGCTATTTTAATATAGCTATTTTATGTTTAGAAATTTACAAGTGAACATTTTGTCGAAGAAAATGTTTCAGTTGAACTGAATAGCTCATAGAACAGATGTTGCTGCAGGTATGTAAGTCAAAAGATGAAGTGATAAAATACTGCCCACACATTGTATGGAAGATGAGATGAGTTCTAGCGAAAAAAGGTAAAGCCAGTCTGTAGGCCCACGCCTTTTCAGACCCAACCTTCTTGTAGTGACAGTGCAACACTCATAGATAAGATTCCCAAAACAAATATCTTTATATTGATATATTTCTGTTATTTGTACAATTAAACCTTTTTAGCTCACCCCTATTGGTCCAGGCTCTAAATTTTGTGAAAGGCAAGCTATCATAATGGGGATAAATACATGGAAGGAAATCTGTCCTGTAGCCTTTCATGGCGAGAGGCAGGGTTGGTGAGATAATGGGGGTCGAGCTAACAGGGTTTGACCGTATTTAAATTGTATTGATAGAAAAGAAAAAAATTGTGCTAAAATAGATTGTTCAGTCAGGAGAAAAATTAAAAATTTGCCATTGGCAAAAATCAGTATACATTCTTATTTAGCCAACTGCAAAGCTTCTCTCTTCCCAGAATGTTGTTATAGTTCATCATGGTTAACAGTAAACCCAGACCCAAGAGAATAGATGTTCTATGTGAATGAGGCCGCTTGATTTGCTGCCTTGATTGCAAAGGATGCAGATGAAAACCATTATGGTTTGACATGCCCTGAATGACTAGGATAATGGGCTATTACTACCCTGAGAGTTTGCGTTCCTAGTTTAGAAAACTGAAAGATGCATTTTCATTCCAAAACATGGTATGGTATTGTGCATATTTGTAATTGAAATATATTTTAACTAATTTCTTTCTCTAATAATTGTCTATTCCACCAACACCAAAAATACTAATGATAATGCAACTTGGTAACAAACCTTGGGAAAGTCTGAAAATGGTTTGACATTAATAACGTTTGATGAAAACAAACTACTTACCAAATCAGCTAACATTTGTGTTTTTTGTTGAACAGAGGATGGGTATGTGAGGCTATTCCTTCGTGGACGCCCAGTCACCATGCATGTCCCTGACCAGTTGAGGGGCAGCTACAGCCTTGACCATAAGATGGCACTGCCTGAACACAAGCTTAAACTTAAGTGGGCGTATCCTTAATACACATTACAGTATGAATCTATGATGCAAGCATGCAGCAGCATTACGTTTTACACAGTTAACTGCCAAGCAATGTTTACTTCAACTTATATGGCATTTTAACATGTTAATAAAATCAAATTGTATGGATTGTGTAATGGTTATTAACCCATGACCCCACCATCATTCCTACCAAACCATTACAACCTTATTTACCTTAACACAGTCTGCCAGTTATGGCTACAGGGGCAGAGACTGCCGCTCTAACCTCTACCTGCTACCCACGGGGGAGATTGTCTACTTTAACGCTTCTGTGGTGGTGCTGTATAATGTGGAGGAGCAACAGCAGAGACATTACCTGGGCCACAATGATGATGTCAAATGGTAAGAATCTGTGTGATGTAATGGGATTGTTTGTCATGGTACAAAAAGATAAGATTAAGATCCAGAGAAAATTTGTTTAAAATCAAATGTACACAATTAATTGCACTGGATCGTCCACGACATGCTCAGTATGTGTAGTGCACCTTTAACTTTACATTGGCATATGCATGCTGCAGAATGTATACATAAATCATAATACTCTTATCTAAAGCCAAGTTATTAAGTGATCTAAAATTTCTTATGTGATTTCTGAAACTGCAGAACACAGTGGTATCTATAAAATTCACAAAATGTAGACTTTAAGATTGTTGTTACTGTTGATTTAACTGTTTACTTTCATCAAATTGACACATAAGAGAATGTTGTTCAGTTACATATACCATATACAGTAATGTCTAGCAGAGGAAACGTAGTGTAAGTGTAAGGATTTAAGCAGCATTCACAATGATCTACAATTGGTACAATAATCTGGACTTAAATGTCACAAAAACCAAGGAAATGATGGTGGACATCATGAAATCAAAGCGCATTGAGCATTCTGCACTCTGTATGCACAGGGAGGAGGTTAGTAAGGGTAGAGAGCTTGAAGTTCCATGGTGTGCTGACCACACTCATTTGGCACCTGGTGGAGAAGGCCCATAAGAGACTCTACTTCCTTAGGAAGTTGAATATATGCTTTCCTCCTTTATCACTTGCAGACTTACTCCTATCGGTCAGAGAGCTTCCTGACCTAATGTTGTATACCAGCTGCTCAAAAAATGACATAAAAGTCCTGCAGAGTTTAACCTCCCTCAGATATATTCACACTGGCTGACTTCAAAAGAAAGCCAGCTATATTTCACACACCCTGGACGTCACATGTTCCACCCTTGCCTTCTGGGGAGATACAGATCAATTAGAACAAAAAACAATTTTTGTCTACAGGCATTCAAATGACTAATTCCTCTTTCCCTTGTCCCTAAGACTGAGCAATAAACCACCATCCCCAAGAACTGTAAATGCATATCTGTGTCACTCGCATTTTTCACTTTGCACTATAAATATATTTATATATATATAAACGAGCATTTGCTGTTTTACTTTGTGTGTACACCTCACTGTGGTCATCTGGCTATTTATCATGCATTCAGTCTTAGAGCTGCTACTTTCATTGTTTTTCAACAACAATAAAGATATATTCCATCGCAGTAGGCATGCAGTTTGTTTGAACTTATAACTTTTAACTTTATTAATGTGAACGTGACTACCGGTATTTGTCATTGTTAACACAATTAAACACACAAAAAGCAATGTGACCTCTGCATTTAACTAATCACACATGGAACAGCGGGTAGCTATCAACAGCACCTCTTTGGTACCTGAAGCTGCGTCCTTCTGACCCCAGGGGCAAGTCCATAATCACTAAGCCACCACTGCCCAGTCAAATACTAGCTGCAGTGCTAAACTAAAGAAGCAAACTCGATACACATTTTTTGGATCAAACATTGGGATAAGACAATTGCATTAAGTCACAGACTATGTATCTTCTGTACCATATGCAAAGTAGTCTCATCATTATCACGAATATTTAAAGTGTGTAGGTGATCTGCTTTTATCAACGCTCTTTATCACCTAAGGTCCATTTTTGTAATCCACAACTGTTATCCATTCACACCAAAATGAGGAAGTGAAGCTGGTTTGTGACCTAATTTGCATTCGCAAGAGCCATCGTCGCTTTTTTCCTTAATACTCATGACCTCATACAATAGATTTTTATCTCCTAGATAAGCTATTTCAATACTGTATTCAAAAAAGCCCACACTAAAACAGCAGCTGCTCTGTATGAAATACATTGTCTTTTGTTGTATATGAAATACTTTGTTGTTTGCTTCAACACTTTGATCAGATTATTAAATGCAAATCTTAGACTTGTTATTAAAGCATCATTCTCCTCATTTAGTTTTCATGTGTTCTGTAGCATAAATATACTACATATGCATAGAAACTGCTTTCTAGTTTTTAAAATCCAATTCAAAGTGTAGACATTTTTCAGGCCCTCTTTTCTCAATTGTTGAAACTACGTTACTGGCTTGTTGATGTTATTATAATAATAATAATAATAATAATAAATAAAAATAATAAATTATTGTTTATCTACTGCATTAGGGGTTCTGACGGAAAACAGTTTGTGCTTTTTGGAGAGGAAGCAAAAACTGACCATCACAATGTTCTCTTTGTAGTTTGGCTGTACATCCAGACATGGTCACCATAGCGACAGGACAAGTTGCTGGAACATCTAAAGATGGCAAGGTAAGGCATGTGTTTGCAACATGAGTTTTTGTGTGTGTATTCAGCAACAAACTGAATCTTATAACTAATGTTTTAAAAGCCTTGGATGCTCATTTTAATAAAAAGGCAGACTGATATTATCAATGAAGTATTACAAGGATGTCCAGATGGAAGTGTTTAGTACATGCATATCTGTTTAGATGCATGTGTTCTCACTAATGTATTATTTTTTTCATTCTCCTGTAAGCAACTGCACCCACATGTTCGTGTTTGGGATTCCGTCAGCTTGAACACACTCCATGTGATTGGGATGGGTGTGTTTGACCGTGCTGTCACCTGTGTGGCCTTCTCCAAGTCGGTGTGTAGTATTTAAAGGACACATTTCCAGCCAAAGTTCAAGGGACTTGTTAATGTTACTGTAACTACTACTTGGAGTTTACATTATGTGTACCTCAAACTGCAGTATAGTAGATATTTACCTTTTTACATTAATTTTGGCAATTTCTCCAAAATTTAATTTGATTCAATTACGTTGATATCAATCAAAATTATTGTATATATATTTTTAAAAATTTACGTACATTCAGTGTTTGGAGGGACTATTAAGTGTAATATAATACAATAATAGTTTTTTTATTCAGTCATATTAGAAAGGGTTTTTTTTTGACAAAAAATACTTTTATCAATTAATAAGTGAATGAAAAATAAATTGTGACCAATTGTTCTGGGCCTCTAGAATGGTGGTGCGTACATGTGTGCAGTCGATGATGCAAATGACCACATCCTGTCTGTCTGGGACTGGCAGAAAGAGAAGCAACTTGCTGATGTGAAGGTGAGATTTAACTTTTGTGTACGTAGAGACAAAATGCACTGAAATGTTGTTTTAGAGCAAATATCTGCATATTTACAACTTACAACACATTTCTGTGACCAATATGTTAATAAAAAATAAAAAATATTCTCTGTCAGTATGCTCAAGATGAAATTCAGCTATGAGTGATTAGTGCTAATATAAAATAAGAAAGTGGGAAGCAAAACATCAGATATACATTATCAGATGTAGGAAGTAATGGCGAAATGGCTGCCACTTCCCTGCACTTAGTGCTGTAGTCTGTGGTAAGCATATCATGCCATCCATTTTACAATATACCCTAGGCATTTTTAACAAAAGTAGCTCTCACTAAGTGCTCGTTAGAGCAGACGATCCACTGTATTTGTGGCTGGAGATGGCTTGGTCCATTTGCCTAGACAAGCAGAATTTGACTAAGACAGTGGCCTTTAAAAGACGACTAGAAGACTGCACTTCTAATAAATAAATGGAAAGTGTATTTAAATAATCCATTGATTGAAATTTCTGAAAAAGTCACATGTCCTATATGTTCTTCACTATATAGTGCTCCAATGATTCTGTGCTGGGGGCTGTCTTCCACCCCATGGAAGCCAACTTGATTGTCACTTGTGGGAAGTCCCACCTCAATTTCTGGACTATGGAAGGGAGCACTCTGACCAAGCGGCAGGGACTGTTTGAGGTTTGTAGGGTTTTTGTAGGGATGCTGTGTACAATGTAAAAAAAACCAACAGAATTTGATGATTTACAAATTAATTAAGCTCATAATTAATTGAAAAGACAATATATCATATATTGAAATTGAGAAATGTTGCTTTAGAGCAAATATCTGCATATTTACAACTTTATCCCTTAAACACATTTGTGTGACCAATATGTTCATGTTTATAAAAAATAAAAAATATTCTCTATTAGTATGAAATTCACTGCATAGGCTCCCCTAAATAATGAAAATAATTGTTGGTAAACACAATTTCCCGCAGACTCCAGAAATGCAAGTTAGATCACCCTTTTTGATTTCATAAAGAAAATGCCAAACCACATTTTATAATAAATTGCATGGTTCTGTAGTAGAAAAGTCTGGTACTAAAGTGCACTGAAAACATTTGGTGTATCATGAAACAACAAAAATACAAAGGTTTGATACAGCTTGCATCAGATACTGAATGAGCATACAGTGGTGTAAAAAGTATTTGTATAATGGTGCAGAAAGTTAAGTATTTGGTCAATAACAAAAGTTCACCTCAATACTTGTAATGTAATGTAATCTTGGTTGGTCAAACGTTTCCTGTAGGTCTTTACCAGGTTTGCACACACTGTAGCTGGTATTTTGGCCTGGACATGTGGTGGCTTAAACAGGGAGATCTTTCAAGCACTGCAAGATTTTAATCCATGATGATGTAGTGTGTTACTAATAGTAAACTTTTGTAACTGTGGTCCCAGCCGTCTTCAGGTCATTGACCAGTTCCTCCTGTGTGGTTCTGGGCTGTTTCCTCACTATTGTAAAGATCATTTGTACCCCACAAGGTGAGATCTTGCATGGAGCCCGTGGTCGAGGCAGATTGTCAGTGATCTTGTATTTATTAAATTTTCTAATAACTGCTTCAACAGTTGATCTCTTCTCACTAAGCTGCTGCCTATTGGAGACTGGCTCATCCCAGTCTTGTGCAGTTGTACAATCTTGCCCCTGGTGTCATTAGACAGCTCTCTGGTCTTGGCCAATGTGGAGGTTGGAGTCTGACTGTTTGAAGGTGTGGACAGGTGTCTTTTATACAGATAACGAGTTCAAACAAGTGCCATTAATACAGGTAAAGAGTGGAGGATAGAAGAGCTTCTTATAGAAGAAGTAACAGGTATGTGAGGGCCAGAATTCTTGCTTGTTTGTAGGTGCAAAATACTTATTTTACATTCTGTCTCTCACAGCTGAAGTGAACCTATGATGAATATTACAGACCTCTCATCTTTTTAAGTGGGTCAACTTGCAGAATTGGTGGCTGACAAATATTTTTTGCCCCACTGTATATTATATTAAATTGCATATAAAACAATATAATTTCTGTTTTCGAAATTAGTTTACTTGATTTGCAAATCATCACTTTGTTTTTATTTATATGTATATTTATAATTTATATGTTAAATTTATAATTTATACAGCATCTGAACTTTTGTCTAAAACATTTCATATAAATGTGTTTTGTTATATTCCATTATTAGCTTAATGTGTTTTCATCTTAATTTCTGTCCTGTTCTGTTCCTCAGAATGAACATCTGGTTTATTTTTTCAGAAACATGAGAAACCCAAGTATGTGCTGTGTGTCGCTTTTGCTGAGAATGGAGATGCAATAACAGGGGACTCCAGTGGAAACATCTATATCTGGGCTAAAGGTTGGGAATGAGTGTATTTCAGCATGTCAATAAGAGTTTTGTTGATGTGGTTAGACAAATGCAATTTCATGTGTTCTACTTGAATGCCATATTCATTGTACACATGTGCACTACATAAATGATTAGAGTTAAATGAGAATAATTATTATTCCATGAATAATTAAAAATAATGACTGACAATACAGAGGGATGACAGCAAAAGATTTAAAATTCCAAGGACAGTCAACCCCCCCTTAGCTCACCAACTTTTTTTTTTTTTTTTTTTTTTTTTTAACTTTTGATGACATTTCGCAGTGTTAAAGAGGTTTTGATTGGATGTTTCCCATTGTAGTGCACCTTCTTCCAGAATTTCTCTTAAATTTTGGAAATGAATGGGAGCTATGAGCTTGCCTGATTTTGTCACCACCTGGTGGTTTTTGTTGATCCATCACTAGACCTTGAAAAAGTAGTAAGGCAAAACAATCCCATTAACGCAGCCTTCTTATTAGGACCTAAATTATCACACACATTCCATAAACCATATTGTAATATTAAATGAGAATTCCACTGTTTGTGTTTTCTTTTTCTTTTTTTAGCATAGTTCCATCAATGTTAAAGTCATTAAGAGTGATTTGATGTATAAAATTCTAAGACAGAAATGTCTGTCTTCATGTAATAGATTGAGTGGTGAACTTATTTAAAGGTCTGTGTAACATGAAGCCTAGGATCCAGTTGTAGTGTTTTCTGTCATATGTTTGCTTAGTTTGGTAGTGAGTCTTTGTTTGATAATACACAATTACGGAGATAAATAAAATTAGTATTTCATTACATTCAATGTTCCATAAAGAGAACTGCCTTGCAGCAGTCGAATATTTCAGTTTATATAAGAGGGCATTTGCTAACCAAATCAGATTTTAGCATTAAATAGTATAGACGATGACCCCTCTTTTGCATGTGTTATTATTTGACTGGAAGTGCTGTTTGATGGACAGGTGGTAACAAAATTAGCCAGGTGGTGGCAGGAGGCCATGAGGGAGGGATCTTCTCTGTGTGTGTGCTGAAGGACGGCAGGCTGGTGTCTGGAGGAGGGAAAGACCGCAAGGTGGTGCTGTGGGACCATGGATACCAGAAGCAGAGCGAGATGGAGGTACAACATGAGTGTAACATGACAGTTGTGTGTATTTTCCTAACAGACAGTACACGTTGCTCTCTTATGGAAAAGTTTTAACCATAGTGATCTATGGATAAAACTTTTCCATAAGACAGCAATGTGACCAATATGTTCATGTTAATAAAAAATACAAATATTTTCTATCAGTATGCTTAATCTAGAGCGGGGATATGGAGTAAACCATGTTTTTCTTGTTTATTATGAGCAAAGTAAAGATTGAGTGTGTGATCCAGCAAATGCTTGTCTCTTGTGTAAAGATTTGGTTCATGCTGGAAATCTTTTACCTTCATTATTTGTTTTCTAGACTTAAAACATCAGACTGAATTGTGTCTTAATTACAATTTAGTGAACATTGCAATTGCTTAAATCATACGTTTTCAAAATGTTAATCATCCTGTTAAAGTCATTCCCTGGTTTTAAAACATCTTTAACATATAAATATTTATTTCTGAAGACAATTGCTTGTCTGTTCCTCAAGAGCTTTTTGTCCCTTCCTGAGCCAAAAAGAAGATTTTCCATTGTCTACAAGCAATCCTCATGTAAACAAAGCCATTAGCACTCCAAAACATGTTTCATCATTCTGCTGACTACTGGTGCTCGTGTCTCATGCTCTGCCTGTAAATATAAGGGGACAATGTGTCCAAACTCTTTGTAGGAGTGTCCGGAACATTGCTGTTTCTTTAAACATATTTATCAAAATCAGAGACTGGCCAGTAGTAGATGATGCGGTGACTCAAGCTTAGATTAAGGCAGGTTTAATTTCATATTTGTAGTCCACCTTGTGCATTTAGCCTTTTTTTTAATTGTATCACTAAATGTCCTATACATACTACCAGTGCACTGTGATATACTGTTTTGTAATGCAAGACAACTATTGTATTTATTATCAAAAATGACCAGTGAACTTATGCATTCTGTATTTTTATATATATTGTGTTGTTAATTTTGTGATTTTGGTGGAATCCCCTAATAAGACACAAAATCTATGGCAAGCTCATATTCTTTGTGCTCAAAGGTACAAATCTAGTATTAGTAACAGACAGAAAGGCTAAATGTGAATTTTCTTTCACTTATCCAGGTCCCCGAAGCCTTTGGGCCTGTCCGCACTTTAGCTGAGGGAAAACAAGATGAACTGTTTGTGGGCACAACCAGAAATGCCATTGTGCAAGGTTCTTTCTCTGGTACTCTCAAGGCCATTGTTCAGGTAGAGTTAAAATACAGATTAAAATACATTATACAATTATTAATAATACTTACATAGAAATGTTTTGTATAAAACACTACAGGATTATGTTTTCTTAGCTCTCTCTCTCTCTCTCTCTCTCTCTCTCTGTCTGTCTGTCTGTCTGTCTATATGACTAATAGGGTCACACAGATGAACTGTGGGGATTGGATGTGCACCCCAGCACTGAGCAGTTTGCCACCTGTGGTCAAGACAAACAGGTTCACCTATGGGACGCCACTTCCCACCAACCTGTTTGGAGCAAATCTGTTGAGGTTTGCATTGTTCTTGAATAAAGAAATACATACAAACTTCTGTGCAAAAGAACTATTGCAGCTTTTCTAGTATCTACAGAATTTGGAGAGACACATCTGAAACAACACATTAAGTTTTCCTTTAAGGTTAATTATCATCATACCTACTGTTTGCTATAATTATCGCTTTTTTGTTGATGTACTCTGGCCTCTAGGACCCTGGCCGTTCTGCTGGCTTCCACCCTAGCGGCACTGTGCTTGCTGTGGGCACCATGACTGGAAGGTATGATTGAACGTGGGGGTTTGAAAATGTGTTCAAAACAACATGTACAATCACAAAGTGATCACCTTGTATACAAAAGAAAACAAAAACTCAGAAACTTGTCAAAGCTGACCTCCAAGAAATGTGATCTATGTAAATTTTCAGCTATTATTATAAAAAAGTTTTTCTTTTAATGAACTTAAACTGGGGTACTAGTTTAATATTGTTGTCAGAATGATGGCATAATGTGGTGATTTTGTCCATCCTGTAGGTGGTTGGTGCTGGACACTGACACCCGGGACCTTATTTCTATGCATACAGATGGCAATGAAATCATTTCTGTCATTAAGTACTCTCCAGGTGAGCAACTTGTTAGATAATTCCACAGCAATAGCTTATTCCACATTGTACTTTAGTCAGTGTGTATAAAAAACACAACTAAAGCCGTTTAGACCATTTGTACATTCAAACCAACACCTCACCACCTGTACTTTCTTTATAGATGGAGCATACCTTGCTGTGGGTTCCCATGACAACTTTGTTTACATCTATGCTGTAACTGAGAATGGGAAAAAGTACAGTCGTGTTGGCAAATGCACTGTAAGTCATTTTTCTACCAAGAATGGCTCCTCCAATCATTTTTCCCTAATTGTTTTGTACTCACTGCTATCTGTCTGTCTCTCCCTCCATCCAGGGACATTCCAGTTTCGTCACTCACTTAGACTGGTCCACCAACAGCCAGTATATTGTCACTAACTCAGGAGACTATGAGATCTTGTTCTGTGAGTATCATCTGGTATCATCTAAACAATTGACTGAGATTAGATATCATTTTCTAACTTGTGTCTTCTCTGTTCAAAAGGGGAGGCCTCCAGTGGGAAACATATTACAAGCACAGATGTTGTGCGCAACCTGGAATGGGCCACCTCCACTTGTGTGCTGAGTTTCAGTGTCTTTGGTGAGTTACATATCAGTAAACTGTCAATCAATAACCACAGTGTTATAATCTAAGAATGTATCACCCAACATAAACACAATGGTTGTAATTCAAGAACATATATTTTAAAATGATCTCAGTGATTATGTGGTTCTGTGTGGGTTAACTCATTTTTTGTACCAATTAGAAGTTAAATTAATATACTGTAGGCTGAATAGGTGGATATATATAAGTATGTATTTTTGTGACATCACAAAAACAATTCATTTATTAGCTGTTTAGCTTAGTTTCCAGATACAGGCTATATGCACCAGGAGGTGAATGCTGTGTTTAGATATTTTAACAATGTTTACATACTACATTAAGCTATTTTTATTTTTACACTGAGAAGAAAATTGTTTTTCCATTATATAGGCTTTTTAAAACCTGCAAGTTTGCAGTAGAACTAGACTCTTCCGATGTTGTAAAAAAAAAAATTCTCCATCTTGTGTTGCTAGGCATCTGGCCAGACGGTGCTGATGGCACAGACATCAATGCTGTTTGCAGCTCAAATGACCATGGTGTGCTGGCCACAGGCGATGATTTCGGCAAAGTGCACTTGTTCTCTAACCCCTGTTCTCAGCCGAGGGTGAGCTTCCTGTACTCATCTGTGCAAACACATTAACACATGCTGTAGAAATGTAATTCAGTCTGTAAAATCTGCTTTCTTCCCATGCTACTAGGCACCTAGTTATGAATATGGTGGACACAGCAGCCATGTGACCAATGTTGCCTTTCTCCATGATGACAGTCATCTGATCTCTACTGGAGGGAAAGACACCAGCATCCTTCAGTGGACACTTGCTTAGTTATGCTTGATCAACCTTGCTGCTTGTTTACTGTAGCCTCCTGCCCACTAGAGGGCAGCACTGCTGTGCCTACCCTGCACCCATACTGTCCTGTCAGTCTGTAGTCTGCTGTACCACTGTATGTTAAAGCCAGTGACCTTACATGCTGGTCTGGGACCAGTCTTTTTTATAATATGTAAGGAAAGGGACTGATCCTAGATCACTACTTGCTAACAGCTCCTTGCTTGAACTATAGTGTGCATCATGCTAATGCGCCACTGAAGGGAAATGTGCTGAAAGAAAGGAATTATGACTTAACTGTTGAGTCTATTTAAGCCTATTTAAAGAGTTTCAATTGCTGTTTGTGTTGTGAAAGCCCATAAGAAAATATATATTATGCAGTCAATGAGTGGACATGTGATTCAGAAAGTACATGGAGATGTTATGGCACTTAGCTCTTTATCATTATATAGGATTGAACCTAAACTGTGCTTTGCCTTCATTTTGTTAATAAAGTTTCTACTGTACTCACACTATTCTGCTGTCTGATGTATATTTCTGCAGCATACTGTGCCTAACAGCCTTGCACTGCTGGCTGAAGGGTTCACTATTTGGAAGAGGACGTGGGGGTTTAGAGGGTAAACTGATACTCGGGCAGTAAAAAAGTATCAAACAATACAAAAAAACATAATCATTTCCAATGATTTTTTATGGTGCAGTACACATGGTATTGTCCGTACTTCCATAAACCAAAACAGCTACAATAATCCTGTGCTACAGTATCCCTGTAGCTTGGGCTTGGCCCACTTCTTATTGAGGCTTATTGAGCAACATCTCCTGTATTTACAGCCAACACATAAAGGCAGCCGGAAAGGTCAGAAGGTAAGTCTGAACAACAAACATCTACCCTTAGTTTTTCCACTCAAAATTTCCTTCCTGCTGTTTTCATGAGGGTGTCCAAAATATTGTCTAAATAACGTGTATATGTACTAAATTTTACAGTAACACGCTTTCATATTTGCACTTATTCACGTTTACAGCTCTGATTCTCTCCACTACATTCATTTACACTGGCTGAGAGCCATAAATAGGCCTTTACATGTCTTGTGAAGGATGGAGAATTCCTATTTAACAATGGAAAGTTGGAAACTGCGCATCTTCCTCTCTCGTTTTCCTTCCTCCGAACTTAATATTAAGAGCCTCTGGCACAGAATCAAGCCATGCGAAGGTCAGGCCAAGTGCCATCTGTATAGTTTTTCTCCCATTCTTAATGTGCTGTTCACAGCTGTCAGGCGAGTTATGTAGGACAAGTAATTGTTGGTGTCATTTTCTTTATATATTGTATTTGTACCATGTCACTTTGCTTCTGCTACTTTTTAAAGGATTGTTTCCATCTCACATTTCATTGTTTTCATTGTACATTTCAATGAAAATAATATTAAATGTTCACTCAGTCTTAAATAATATAGCCTCATGCAGAATTATTAACTGGGATGTATAATTTTAGGGACAATCTTTAATTCTTACATTATGTTTTGTTTTGTTTCTCTTCCGGATATTTAACCTATATTGCCAGTTGTTCTTGATTAGCCAATTGTAGGCCGATTCCATCCACGGCTTCTCCACAGTTGATGAAAGCTAACACAAACCTTCTGTGAGTCACAAGCAGCACCTCTACATCTTAGACAGTGTAACACATGCTTCTTAAGAGGGTGTGCTCATGAGTTTTATCAATTGAGGTCTAGTGTGGCTGCAAGTTTTAATGAACATGCCCAATTCCACGTGTTGCTCATCATTTAACTAAGTTCTCCTGCTTGATTGGAATAAAAACCTGCAATCGACAATGGGTGGGGAAAATGTTCACATAAACCCAAGTTGGCTCTGTAGAGTGTGTGATTTGAAAAGGGCTGGCCTAAAGAGGTGACTTTCATTGATTGTTTCAGACATTTTTTAATGTGTTGCCATTGTAAAATGGACCTGATCTTCCAAACACTTTTAAATGAAATTTCAAATATCAGTGAATGAACACAAGCGGTGCATTACACTATATACTGTACTGTCATTAAGAACAACATTATATATCTAAATAAATCAGTACAAACACTAACTGGCAGGTAGCAGTGTAGTGCCCTTAATCTGCAAAGCGGAAGTGCATATCTTGGGTAATTGGTTGCTGAGCAACAGGGTGGCATTCTCTCTCAAAGCGCTGCTGTGTGGGAGCATTAATCTGCTCCAACTCTTCATTCGATGAGCAAATCATTCATGCTCCTTTGGGAAATGAAAAACCTTTTTCTGTTTCTTATTTTTCAAAAAACACTCAATAAGTGGAATTAACTTCATTGAGCTTTCCTGGCAGACGCTGGCTCAGCCATTTGTGGATGGGTTTTTAAGGAAACATTAAAAGCAAAGCTTCTTGAAATAGATCTGCTTTTAAAGCTTACAAAAGGAGGAGTCATCTCTCAGGCCAAGTTCTTTGCCTGGGTTTTTCCTCATTTATCTCTTTCAAAACAAAATTAAACAGAGCAGCAAGCAGCCATATCATTTTGGTGGTGAATACATCTGCTTGGTTCGGCAAAATATATAGCACATTGTCATAGACAGAGGTCATTCAATGTGCTTTACAGAGGTAAAACAAGCATAAAATAAAGACTAAATGTCATTGCAGCCTGTTTAGTTACAACTTTGGGCTCCACTAGCAGATCTAAGAGACCTTCCAGGTTGGTATTCCTCAAACATCATAAAGAGATGTTTTGCGGCCAAACCATCGACTGACTCAAACACAATGCGTAGGAACCAAATTCTGTAGCTGATTGGAAACCAGTGATAGTCAGTCCACAATTGACTGATGTGCTCCCTTTTCTTTTGGCAGTAGGTCTTTTTGGGAAGGTAAATTAATAAATCGTTAGTTGACCCTGGAGGATCTAAAGGCATGGATTCCTTTGAAACAACCTTGGCTATGTTTTTAGATGCCAGGATGCCAGTTTAGTTATAGATTTAATATGATAACTAAAACTAAGATACTCATCCATAAGTCCCCTGAGATTTCTGGCCTTGGTTGTGGTCTTAATATGCCTAGTTTCAAGATAGGCACTATCCTTCCATCTTTGTTCCCAAACAGAAACATCTCTGACTTGTTTGGATTAATAATCCAGATTTTCTGCGTATGAGCGGTTCTAAAACGAATCAAATCTCGGTCTGTAAGTTTTGCTGTTTTTTCTATTTCAGCGAAGTGAAAGTAATTATTATCTGTCATTGTGAATGCACCACAGCAAAATGTGTCCTCTGGATTTTACCCATCACACGTGCACACATGGAGCAGTGGGTAGCAGTCAACAGCCATACCCAGGGAGCAGTGAAGTGGGGGCGGTACCTTGCTCAAGGGTTACCTCAGTGGTGCCCGGGCTGGGACTTGTACCTGCGACTTTCTGCTCTTAGGGGCAAAGTCCTAACAACTAGGCTACCATTGCCAATGAGCTGGGTTTTTGAAGGTTTTAATGATGTTTCATGTGGATAATGAATGTTCAGTGATGAATTTGGGTAGAATTCAGATTTTTTCGTGCTTTTGTTTGACTTGTTCACAGTGCGATTTCATTTTAAACGAGATTTTAAAAGTCACTGCTCTGTTGTAATGGGGTCGTTGTAGTTTGTGTATGTCGACACTTTTATGGATTATAAAGCAACAATAGCACCAAACATGATCAAATTCGAGTCACATGTGCTCTGATGGATAGTGAATCAAGCAACATTGAGTTTTGATATTTGGCACGATTCTCCTGGCTAAAACTCCTATTGCTATTTTTTTTCAGATGCCAGCATCTGAACCACTAGGGGGTTTTCTAAAAAGGGCTACAACTCAATGCAGATCAAATTAGGAACCAAAAATTAGACACAAGAGCAAAACCCCAAACCCCTTTAGAGACAGGTTTTATGTAACATATCTGAATGCTTTCCAGTGCAGTAACTATTTTGATCTTGATGAATACAAATGAAAGGAATAAGCATTTGTTAATGAAGAGTAAATGCAGGATTGTATTAGACAGGAGACTTAACTTTCCAAACAATCTCAGATTTCTAATCATGACAGATGAATACTGAATCTTACACTTGGTTTTTAAATGTTACTGCAACTGGCATTTGATTCAGTAGCACTTGCACTAAAAGCAGACTAATGTAATCACATCAGTAATGGACTCAGTGCCGCTGTGTTTCATTGGTCCACTGTGTTGTCCTGCTGAACAGCTGGAATGGGCTGAGCTGGGCCGTGGGATTTGTATAGCTCTAAAGCCACGTCTTCAAAAACACTTCTTTTCTGGAAGTGATACAGTGAATAAATGCTGCCCAAATATTGATGCAGCTGCCAAATCAGCACAGATTGGACCTCACTGTGTTTTTCAAAAAGACTAACAGGGCCATTTGACATCCTCTCAGTCAGAGATGGGCAGATCATGTTGCAATATCTTTTTAGGTTTATTGAAGAAATTTACATTAGGTCAATAATTATATTGTTATTGTTGCTGTTGATACTGTTGTTGTTGTTTATGCTTTTTAAAATGCCAGTTTCTCCTAAATAGTACTGTTACTGTGCAAGGATTTGTATGAATGAAAAACAGACTTGTATTCACTATACAATAATAGTGTACATAATACTATAATTTGTTGCATTATGTAAACACTATTTAAGTTTCTAAACATACTGCAAGGCAGCACAGTGGTGCAGTGGTTAGTGCTGTCACATCACAGCAAGAAGGTCCTGGGATGGATCCCCAGGTTAGCTGTGGGGACCTTTCTCTTTGGAGATTGCAAGCTCTCCCTGTTCGTGAGGGTTACCTCCGGGTGCTCCGGTTTCCTTCCTTTAGGTGGATTGGCTTCTCCAAATTGCCCACAGTGCATGTGTGAATGGTAGATTGTCTCTGTTGCCCTGAGATGGTCTGACCTCCCATGTATCCTGCCTCGGCCCAAAGTCAGCTGGGATTGGCTCCAGCTTCCCTGCAACACAAAAGGGATATAGCAGTTTGGAAAATGAATGACTGAGTGAATATAATGCTCACTTTGCAATCCATACACTCCATATATCAGTACAAAGCAGAAAACAATTCTTACATACTGTATATCCTCTTGTATGGCAGTTTAGCTCCACCCATTTACATGGAAGTTATAAGTAGTGTTGCAGCACATCCCTGTTTTGTTTGTAATAATACAGGTCAACCATTCAGAACATATTTACACATTTTCTTAAAGTCACACAAGCCTGGTGAATTCGAACAGATATAAAGAATTGGATTTCGTTCTTGGAGGTGAGAGAGGGCTGAGGATTTGTGAGTAATCAACATTAATTTAGTGCATAAATCAGGGGAGTTGGACAGGAACTGTCCACTTCAGAGCTGGCTCTCAAGTAAACATAATGATAAAACATAATCAAAAACTACAATACAAGAATAAGAGGAGGATGGGTTCCCATTCTGAGCCTTGGTTCCTCTCAAGGTTTCTTCCTATAATTAGGGAGATTTTCCTTGCCACTGTCGCCTTTGGCTCATTGGGGCTCGGACCCGGATTCTATAAACTCTGTAAAGCTGCTTTGTGACAACGCCACTGTATAAATCAAATTGAATTGAACTGAATTGAAGAACAAATGCAGATTATGTATCCTTTCTATTGGTCTTGCTTTAGATGGTATGTAGCTTTTAATTCAAATTGAAAAGTAGGCTAATGGGACTTTTTGCTGAGTCTTGTTGCATTGCAATCAATATGATATTATATTGGTATTACATTAGAATTATTTTACAATATTTTATGACATCCATGTCTTTAAGCATGATGTGAAAGAACAGTACAACATAGTGTAATAAAATTGCATGCTGGGATTAAAATAGCATTTTAATCTCATACCCATGATGCTAACTGTTGACTGAGTTACATTATATTGATGAACCACATAAATTATGTTTATTGTTTATTGTTGTTCATTTTTAATTCCTTCACCAAAGGCTAATATTGGACAAACGTCTGTGTTTCCTTAACCCTGTCTTGTAACATAACGTTCTGGCTAAAGCTGCGGTTCCAAGCTGTGGTTCCAAGTCAGCCCCTCAGAGAAGAGGTGACAGAACAGAAAATAAGCAAAGCTGTCCGCTGAGAGCCCGAGCCAGCGTCGAGGAGGAAAGGAAGTATGTCCAGGGTCTCCAAGAGAGTGTAAACACACTGCTAAATGCTATCTTCACACAAATCTGTGTTATGCTCAGACTGCTCCTCTGCATATATTGAATACCTATTCGCCCCCGTGGCTTAGTGCAGGCAGAATGTGATTTATGATTGCCACCGAAAATGAAATGATGCTGGAGTTGCTTTCTCCTGATCTGAGGAACCTATGGATCAGTCTCTTTCTGAAGCTGCAAATCTGTCCCATCCTGTTTTCTGTGTAAAATACAGACAGTCTCCCCTCTTATAAACATCTCCTATACTTTATAGGCCTGGCATTGGTGCAGATAATGGTATAATTGGATTTTTGAGCTGATGCTGTGGGGCAGAACATCAGCAGTGATGGATATCAGGTTATGTGTATTTCACAGGGATTGGATTTCGTTCTTGGAGGTGAGAGAGGGCTGAGGATTTGTGAGTAATCAACATTAAATTAGTGCATAAATCAGGGAAGCTGGACAGGAACTGTCCACTTCAGAGCTGGCTCTCAAGTAACTGCCTTTCTCCCCATGTTAAGAACTCAGTTTAAGAATACAAACAGGAAATTAATTCTATTTTTGTTATTTTATATTTTATATATAATTTAATGATTCATTCTCTCATACACACATGAAAAATACATAATTACATGCTAATTCATCATTAATCATTCAGACCAGTTTAATGTAAAATGCCTCCATTCTAGATAAATCTCCAAAAATAAAACAGTAAAAACTGTTCATAATGGTGATAGGAACCAGATGTTCAAAGCATTTAATGTCTCCAAAAATTACCCCACAGAATGCTATTACACAAAATTGTTACAGATGATGCATTTGACATTGTTTTACAATAGTTTTCAGGTGAAGTTCTCGCCCAAAGCTTATTTTTCTAAATCCCTGGTATATGTAGGGTTTTGTAAGGCAAAGTAGAAAACATGTTTTTTCTGATTTATTATTACATGTAGGTCATTTTGTATAGTAAATAACATGGCTGTATTTGTGTTGTATACTATGTGATCCCTGGTTCCTGTCAAAAACACTATGGAGAATCTCAAGCCTGATGGGTTCTCAACAATGCAAAAAGGGTTCTTAGCAAAGGGGCTTTAGAAGAAACAAAATATGAATGATTTCAACTGATTTTTAAATTAAATTTCACCCACTGGAAATTAGCAAAGAACAATAACAATTTAACCCAACTGTAATGCATTAATGCTGCAAAAACAGTAAACACTCTCCCCTAGTGTTGTGTTGTCTTCATCAAGAGACATTTGAAGTTCTGTCTGTCCAAAAATAATGTTTTTCAGTGTGTTTCTTTCTGCTTTCTTCTAGCTAAATGAATTCCTCTCCATTTTATAATGGATGGACTGAGACAACATATGATGTAATCTAAGATGAACTGTTGTTTGCTGTGCTGATGATCACGAAGCCTGAGAGAACAGTGATGAGCCAGTGAGGGCAATGACTTGCATGTGTCTTGGGTTACATGAGTCTATTTTTGCATGAGCAACAGGAAAAATAAATAGAAAAAAGGAAGAAATGTCACTAAACCAAAGACAGTTGCTTATCAAAGATTATTGCAGTTAAAGGCTAAGGACTTTCACCCTGAAAGTGAAAACATGTGTGAATGTACTGCCAGTCATCTGTGAAAATGTGAGAACAATGGTGGAACATAGTCAGGAAAGAGCTTCTTGCCGATCGACACTTGAAAGAAACAATTGCGAATGTTGCAGTTGCAAGACAATTACTTTTGCTACCTGCTCTGCTCTTTACTTCTTCCCCTGATGCTAATTCTGTTGATCTTATCTCCCTGGAGATTCGATTGGCTCTGTTTATCACGGTTGTTTGTGCAGTACATTTGACACATTCCATTTATCACAGCCACAGGTTTGCCTGGTGAAGAGCTGTGCTCCACATAGCTCCGAGAGCCAGAGGGAATGAGTCTCCTTCAGCCTAAGTGACTGGAATAAATGCAAGCA
Organism: Lepidarchus adonis; assembly: GCA_037576955.1. Lineage (NCBI taxonomy): Eukaryota > Metazoa > Chordata > Actinopteri > Characiformes > Lepidarchidae > Lepidarchus > Lepidarchus adonis. The sequence continues at coordinate 24,272,744 of JBBIGC010000001.1, forward strand.
TTCATTAATTGATGCATTAATGGGTAATGAATAAGGAGACATAATTAACAAAAAAGCACTTTTTGTAGTGTTTGCTGAATTCTGTATAGAAGTATGCAGGAATGAAAAAACAACCCACTGTTTAATAAGGACTAAGAAAGACAACAAGGCTGAAAATGTGTCTTGTGTTTACATATCAACAGTGGTGCCTTTAATTAGCCTTTTTAGCAATGTATACACAACCAATATCCATATTAATATCTAAGCTGATATTACTGTAAGTAACAAAATAAAGTAAAATCTCGCTTTATATGCAAAGAATGTTTGGAAATCAAAATGCATGCACTTAGTAAAAACCTAAAAATGAAGGGCCTAAAAAGGATTAAAATATATAAACCTTTGTAGCTCTACATGGCTTTTTCTTGCTTATAACGTGGTTATGAATCATTTGAAATGTGTTTAGTGTGTAAATGCTATAAATCAGACATTAAAAGGATCAAGTCTGCGACTAGAGGATCAGGATATTACGATCGTTTTATTTCACCTACTGAGCTGTTTTCTGAATATGATGTTATCTTTTAATGATATTTACTGAAGGAGAATTGCGTAGTACAGTGAGAGGTGTGCGTGGTTTAACTCACGCTAATGGCCTTGTTAGCCCCTGGGGGGAATTATTTGTTGCACTGCGCTGCACATGTAAGTGCTGCACTCAGTGTAGTTAGAAAAACACAATCAGGGATTTCAGAGCAGTTGCCTAAGGACAACTGAACCCACACAAAAAAACACAACACAACAACAAAAACTTTAAAAAGACTCACACTTTCGCCCTCATGCAATATTTCCATTTGCACATCCACACCTGTTTACACCTTGCTCATTTGCACATGTTCATTTTGCACGTGTTTGTCTTGTGTCTCCTGAAGAACTTGATATTATCTGCACAAAGCACAGTTTACTTTAAAAAATTTTATGTTTATGTTTTATGTCCCTTGTTGTCTCTTTGCTTAGTGCCAAGTGTATAAAGCATTTCTTTTTTTAATAGATTTTTTTTTAGATTTATAGGTATGTTTTCTACATTTATACGTATTATTTTTGTTATTTCATAATAATTTCATAATAATTTGTTTAAATATATATTTTGTATATTTAAAACAATATATTATTTTACATTCTTTGCACCAATGGGGGGGGGGGCTGTATGAAACGGTATTTCAATACACTGTGTACTGTGTATATGGTTGTATTGACAGTAAACATTTCTACTTAAATCTTAAATCTAAAATAATGAAGGAAAGGGGTTGGAGCCATGTAATGCTAGCAGTGCTCTGAATGCACAAACCCAGAAACTACACCTCTTCACCTGTACCGCAGCTAAACCAGGATCAGAGTATTGTATGTACAGTCAAACCCCGGTAGCTCATCCCTAATGGTCTGGGCCCTAAATTTGGTGAGAAGTGGGGTTGGCGAGCTATCAAAATGGGTTAAAAAGTGAAGACCCCTGCACTTTCACTGCAAATGACTTGACTCGCTACACTGTGCCTGGCCTTGAAACAACACAGCCAAACGTTGGAATACTGAAAATCTTTAAAATCCTAGTTCAGCTCCAAAATGTTTAGTTTTTCACATAAATCAGTATTAGTAATGGTCACATTTTGCGATCTAGCAAACGAAAACCACATTTTCGATGCAAGCTCAGCATGCTTCCCCAGACGCAAGTGTTTTTACTCACTTAAGATTTTCCACCATTTTAGCTTTTGGCTGAGAGAATGTCGCCACCTGGGAGCGGGCTGATGAAATCGAGCAGAAAAACGTCAGCATTATCCTGCTGCGTCTTTGTCCAGTTATTTCTGTGATACACGCAAATTAATTTTTTTCTTGTCAATCAGAGAACGCAACTTTCGTTTACTAAACATTTTCACAAACTTGGATGCAAACCCAAGTTTGGCAAGCTATAAATGGATAAATGCATACACCGAAGACGTTGCACATTGTGGAGCGAGGGTGAGGAGTGAGGTTGGCTGCTTAAAGAGGTAAATAACACGGAAGCAGCCTTTCATGGTGAGAGCCGAGGTTGCTGAGATAACAGGGGTGAGCTAATGGGGCTTGACTGTATGTGGCAGGTTGGTAGCTATATTCTGACAGAGAATATAGGTGAGTCATGTTTGTCACACTTAAATAATTCAGATCATCAAACAAATTTAAATAATAGTCAATGACAATACAAGCAAACACAAAATGTGTTTTTTAAGTGCAGAATTTTATTATTAAGGGAGAAAAAATTCAAACCTACATGGCCCTGTGTGATAAAGTGACTAGCATTTAAATTCATTTGATGATCTAAAAACATTTAAGTGTGACAAACATAACAGAAAAAGAAATTAGGAAGGGGCAAACTCTTTTTCACACCACTGTATATATAAAATATTATATTTGAAAATTCTTCTTTGAAAAAGACTTCACACACTCCATCTTAACAAATGTGGAATATAAATGTCCATACCTCTAATGACCCGCAAACTTTCCATTGGTGTGTAATGAACCTGTCAAGAGAAGCAAGCTGCAACACTTCACAGGGCCCACCATTTTAAAGGCTCGTCATTAATAATAATCTGTCCTCCTGAGTACATCACATGTTATTCAGTCCTAGAAGTACCCGTGCCCTGCACATTTAAGTTTTCCTTACTCCCCGCACACCTTATTCCATGCCTCTCTGGAAAACTGAATTTCTGCAAAGTTATTCAGATGATGTGAAACTAGAAAAACCTACAGACATTTTATATAATGTTGGTCATAATAGCCCATCTCTTATTGACGTCTGTTTCCAATAAACGCCGGGTTTGAAGAGATTTCTTAACAAATTGACGCCGGTAGTACAAATAGACTCCAATAGTATTCTGTTTTACAGAACAATTATTAGCCTATTATTAAAGAACTGTACGCGTGTTAGCGCCATGGTGTAGAGGAGGGGTGAGAGAGGGAGAGGGACACTGAGAGAGAGAGAGAGAGAGAGAGAGAGAGAGAGAGAGAGAGAGAGAGAGAGAGAGAGAGAGAGAGAGAG
>JBBIGC010000001.1:24297719-24324463 GCA_037576955.1 Lepidarchus adonis
TCTGAAATATATAGGAACTCTAATGTTTATCAGTACATTGCAGAAAATAATGAACTTTATCACAATATGCTAATTTTCTGAGAAGGACCTGTACAACTGTTTAACAGTACAGTAGTTTTAACAGCTTCGTGTAGTTAAAAATGCTTCATGCTATTTGTATCTGTGTTTGAGTAATACTAACTGGTTTGATGTTTTTAGAAATGTGTGAATTTTGTGATTTTTGACTAGAATAAATGGATTGCAAAATAGTTAATATACTGTAGCATATTATCATATACAGAGGTCACTTTACATAAATAAGCATTAAAGTTTAGTCAGTAAAATCAATATAAAAGACTAAATATATTATTTTAAATAAGTTATAACAATAAGTTTAAAAGTAAGATTTTTTGGAAGTATTATAAATGCAGTGCTTGCTGCTTAATTGGAGCCAGGGAGTTATCTCTGTCATTGGAAAGTATATTATGAGTAATACTTTATATTGCCAATTATACAATTTGGTGCTACAGTGCCACACCCTAAAACATAATGTACTATGCTGTGTGTTTTGACTTATTACTGTGTTAGAACATTTGAACATTATGTAGTTAAAGTAAGTTGAAACCAGCCATTTCAAACTGCCATGTATTGTAAAAGTATGAAAAGATTCTGGAAAGGGATATTTAGCCTGGCAAATAACTGATATTATCTAACATCTCTCTTTCACTTTCCAGATGGACATCGCTGATGGAGCCAAACAAAATAAATCAGAGAACAGGGTTCGGTGAAAGCAGGGAGGGAGGAGACCATGCTGTGGATCCCAGCTGCTACATTCGGCTAAATGAACAGGCCCCTGCTCTCTTTTATCCACTCATCACCTGCTTTTTTTCCTCAAGGATTTATAGCACCATCATGGTTGAGGCTGGGCGTGCTGGAATAACTGCAAATTAGCTGTGGCTTCAATTGTTGGTATCTCTAAAGAACTAGCCATGAAGTGTGCCAGAGACATATGATGCTCTAAGCCAACCATGTCTGAGCAGAATGGACACAGGTTGTGTTTTCTGTGGCACAATTGTACACTGAAGCAAAACAAGAAGTCTGTGCTATGGAATTTATAATGAGTTTGCATTGTCATGGTGTTTTAATGTTGCACCACAACTCAGTTTCCATCCAAACTATGGCCTGACCTAGGAATTTAGACCTCACATATTTCTTGATTATTATATCAAGTCTCATAAACAGTGACGAGATCATGTGTAACTTGACACTGACCACCTGCAATGTTGACTCAAACATTGACCAGTTCTTCCAGCCAGTGTTGTACATCATTGTTATCATCCTTGGCTTCCCTACCAACTGTATGGCTCTGTGGGCTGCTTCTTTGCAGGTGAGGCAAAAAAACGAGCTGGGTGTCTACTTAATAAATCTCTCTGTGGCTGACCTTCTGTACATAGCCACTTTGCCACTGTGGATTGACTACTTCTTGCAACACGATAACTGGAAACATGGGCCAGGATCCTGTAAGCTCTTCGGTTTTATCTTTTACACCAACATCTATGTCAGCATTGCGTTTCTCTGTTGCATTTCTGTGGATCGCTACTTGGCAGTGGCCCATCCAATGAAGTTTGCCAAGGTGCGCCGTGTCAAGACAGCCATTTTGGTTAGTGTCATTGTCTGGGTTATAGAAGTGGTGGCCAACTCAGCCCCACTGTTCCACGATGAGCTCTTTGAAGCCCGCTTCAACCGCACCTTCTGCTTTGAGAAGTACCCGATGCAGGACTGGGTGGCAGGTATGAACCTGTACCGAATTTTCCTGGGATTCTTGGCTCCCTGGTGCTGTATGTTAGGGGCGTACAAAGGCATACTGAAGGCAGTGCGTGGAAATGTCTCCACTGAAAGACAGGAAAAGGCCAAGATTAAGAGGCTGGCCCTCAGCCTCATCCTTATTGTGCTTCTCTGCTTTGCACCCTACCATGTTCTCCTGCTGTGGCGCAGCGTACTGTTCTTCAGCAACCCTTGTGACTGCAGGGTGGAGGAGAACTTGTTTGCTGCCTACCACGTATCACTTGCTCTCACTAGCCTCAACTGTGTGGCAGATCCAATTCTCTACTGCTTTGTCAATGAAGGAGCTCGCAATGATGTGGGTCGCGCACTGGCCGCCCTAATGGGTCTCTTCCACCGTGGCCAAACCACAGAAACACTGATGGGAGGTTCCATCACTGTGGAAACACCCTTGGCTGCCAAGAAGCCAGACTTCTATGGAGACATCAAGACAAATTCCTATAAAAATGACATTGAGGTGCTGAAAGAGGAGTGCCTTCAAATGACCAAAATTACTGTTAAATAGTGAACTTCTTATATGACACTGCATATGTAGGCACACGTTTTACTAAATGAACTTCAGGGAATATGCACCTCAGGTTTTCCCAAACACAGATTTTGTCTTAGAATGATGTTGGTGTCAAACCCTACTCTGAATGTTAAACCGAAAGCCTTTTTAAAGAAACTGCTAATAATAATTTGCAGATGATACTGTTTTTCCCCTCCAAAAATGATTTAACTTTATTATTCTTGCTACTGTGATGATTCATTACTTGTTATAAGCATGTTTTTTATTTATTTATAGCTCATGCCACAGCTCAAAACAAATACAAAATGGCCAAAAACAATGACCATCATGGTAGGCATTTAACTTTTTAATGAATTAATACATTTTAATGAAATATTATTTCTAACTGGTTAGATACAACTTCTCTTTACATTCTGAAACAGTTTATGCTGCAAACCCCATAATGGGACTAGATTTTACTCCAAGCCATTTATTTAGCTAAATATAATCATGAATGTGTAGCTAATTGCTGCAATTTAAAACTAAAATTGAAGTTTAATGCAAAGAAACTGGATTAGAGTAATGATATGCAACATTTTAGGAGATTTTTACTTCTCCATGTCACTTCAACCTATTTTGGCATTTTTTCCATTTTGAGGTGTTTTATTTATAAGGGTTTCTGTCATTAAAACAGATTTAACAACTTTTCACTAAGGCAAAGTTTATGTATACTGTCAATGGCATTATCTGTAATAAATCTAACGAGGTCCATTATGATAGTCTGTTGGAACACATATTTATTTTGAACCAAGGACATATTGAGAAGTATTGCAATTCTGTGACAAACTTGTACCAACTGTGTTCATTTGCTTATGAAATAAAGGATAAAGGTCTTGGATTTCAGGTCACTGTTGTGGCGAAATACATAATTTTTCAAAAATGACAGCGTTATGGGGTTTGCAGTAACTGTTTTAGAAATGGGACTCTTTTCCAAGAACTGTTGTGAACTGTAATAAAACAGCTCGAGTGAAATGTCTGTGATAGTTCTGAAGTCTGTGTAGATGAAGTCTGAGATTCAGAGGCATGTTATTAACATATGTTAAACTACATGTATCACTTGTTGCTTGTTGTTTGCCTGAGTGTGTACAGTGACCTACAGACACTTTCAATAGAAATGTGTCTAAACAATACCCTTTGCACCTGTTTACATTCTTGTCCAGATGCCTTTGTGGAGATGTCCACTGTCACCATCTTGAATGTCATTCATTGACTAAAGGTCTGCAATTCATTTAAACGTCCCTTGAAATAAAAGTAATCGGTTCAGCCATTATTTTAGTCTGCTCATGGCTTCACTTTCATATCTTCTACAATTTGTTTGATGCCTGAATGATGGAAAATAAGCAGTATTTAATAATGTACAGAAAAACGTGTTTGCAAATGCAATATACAGTGGTGTGATTTCCTGATTTCTTTTTTTCATGTGTATGTCACAATTAAATGTTTCAGATCATTAAACAAATTTAAAAATTAGTCAAAGACAACACAAGTAAACACAAAATGTGTTTTTAAGTGAAGGAGTGATTACTAAGTGAGAAAAAATCCAAACCTACATGGCCCTGTGTGACAAACTGACTAACCCCTAAACCTAATAACTGGTCACTGCCACTCGTAGCAGCAACAACTGCAATTACAGTTATTGTAATCGTTTGTGATAACTTGCAATGAGTCTTTTACAGCACTGTGGAGGAATTTTGGCCAAATCATCTTTGCAGAATTGTTGTAGTTCAGCCCTATTTGATTTTCGAGTCATACCACAACATCTCAATAGGACTTAGGTCAGGACTTTGACTAGGCCACTGCAAAATCTTCATTTTGTTTTTCTTCAGTCAATCAGAGGTGGACTTGCTGGTGTGTTTGGATTATTGTCCTGCTGCAGAACCCAAGTTAGTTTCACCTTGAGGTCATGAAAAGATGGCGGGACATTCTCCTTCAGGAGTTTTTGTTAGACAGCTGATTTCATTGCTCCATTTATCACAGCAAGTCTTCCAGGTCCTGAAGCAGCAAAACAGCCCCAGACCAAACCCATAGAAATGGCTTTATAGCCTTTTCCAGACTGATAGATCTCAATTACTCTCTTTCTCGTTTGTTCCTGACTTTCTGTGGATCTCTGCATGATGTCCAGCTTTTGTCAGGCAGGTCTTAGTTAAAGTATTTCTTGATTGAGAACAGGTGTGGCAGTAATCAGGTCTGGGTGTGGCTAGAGATATTGAACTCAGGTGTGATGAACCACTGTTTTCTTTTAATGGGGCCAATCACTTTGTCACACAGGATTTTTTTCTCCCTTAATAATAAAATCCTTCACTTAAAATTGTATTTTATGTTTACTTGTGTTGTCTTTGACTAATATTTAAATTTGTTTGATGATCTGAAACATTTAAGTGTAAAAAACATGGGGGAAAAAAGAAATCAGAACCAGATCACTGTAGATATAAAGGAGTTACCCATCCTGGATTCTTACTTTGTATGACAAATGGACAAAAGTATGTCCTGAGCTAAAAACAGAAGTTGTAGGCAACATGAAGAATGAATTTTGTCATTAGTTCTGTTTGTTTTTATAGCTAACAGTATACAATGGGGTGAAACATATAAACAAGTCTATTTGAGACTTAGTGAGGTCAAATTTAGGAATCCAGTTTATACAATAATAACCAGTGGTTTAAAATTTCAATCATTAACATGTAAAGCTAAAATGAAGACACCTGATATGTCTTGGCTAAGCAACTAGGTGTTATGTAAATTTGATATTTTATCAACCTGTTTCTTTAAATCAGAGCTGGGAACGTTGCATAACTTGCCAAGGATCTTTTCCACCATTCAGTCATTCCCTTATTCCAGCCGGACACAAATCATAATAAATGCAGAGATTGCTTTGTAGTATAGATTAGCTGCAGGTGTTAATCTCAAGGCCATTTCTGGACACTTGGTCTCCAAAGTTATTTTCCTTCAAGGCTGTATATTACCAGAAGCGTGTCAGCACGGCTCATATCATTATGCAGTCATGATCAATAGTACTTTTGAGGTGTTCTGCAGCAGGAGCACTTACAAGATGATGGAAGAGGACACAGTTCCCTGTCTCATGGCTTCGGCTCATTGACTATTTATAGCTCTGGCCAGTTCCAGCCTTTTACCAGCTAATCAACCTGCACACTAACTCCTGACCTGAATGTCCTTGGATACACTTCTTGACCATTCAGGGTCGGTGGTCTGTGGATCATGTTTCATCTCGTGGAAACAGAATAGCCTGCTGTTGTGGCTGCAACTTGTCACCAGAGCTCAGCGAGGTGGCCCATTGACCCGAAAGAAGCAAGGTCACTGGATCCTTACCGTGTCCAAAACAGTATTTGTTATTTTTCTCTATTTTTGCATTTTTGTCACACTACAAGTAATAAACCAAGGTTTTAAATGTTCATTACACTTATTGAAGAAAAAAATAACTACTCATGCCACATTTAGTAGCAACAACTGCTTTCAAATTTTTTATGTAATTATAGATTAGTCTTTCACGACACTTTTTCACGAATTTTCCCTTCTGCTGAAATGCGCCTCCAGTTTAAGCTCCTGACACAGTATCTCAAGTTACGACTTCAACAAGACCATTCCAAAACCTTTTTTTGGTTTCTTTTGAGTACTTCAGAAGAGCACTTGTTCATGTGCTTCAGATTGTTGTCTTGCTGTCGAAACCAATTGCATTTGAGCTTTAGATCACAAATTACTGTCCCAAATGTCTACTACAAGATGTTCTAGAGAGCTAAATTCATGGTTCCATCAATTATGGAACACTATTCTGTCATTTAGTCACCAAGCTGCCACTACGTTTTACTATGAGACTGATGTTCTTGTACAATGCAGTGTTAGCTTTATGTCAGATGCAATGTCTTAGTAAAAAGTCCCACTTTGGATTGATTAGTCCACAGAACATTAAGACCATCAAAGTTCCTTTTCAAGAAATGTGAGATTAGCTTTTTATGTTTATCTAAGGTAAGCCAGGCCAGTTCTTTAGATGTTTGTCTTCCTTGTTGTGCTTTTGCAGGAAATCAGTTAGCATGGCCACTTCTGGGAATATTCACATCACTGTTTTTTTCTGTTTGGACATAATGTCATTTACATTTACATAAACATTTATTCATTTGGCTGACACTTTTGTCCAAAGCGACAGTACAGGAACAATTCAGACATGACAACACTGGTGTGAGAGTTACAGGGAGTTTCTACTTTCTACTTATTCATAGAAAAACAGTGCAGGTGATAAGTGCTACAACATTACTTTCTGAAAGTGAAAAAACACATTATCTCTTAAGTGCTTATGGCTTATGAGTAAGTCCAAAAAGACGGTAGGTGCAATAGCATAATTAATTATAAATAATTAATTTGTGACATTTCTCCAGACGGATACATTTCAATAACTTTCTTTCTCATCACTTCCACAACTTTTCCTAATGTACTGCTTGTTGGAACATTAGCCTACTTACAGGAAAGGTTCAATTTAAGAATTTGTTTAGATTCAATAGGTACTGGCATGAATCAGACCTGGGTGTATCCAGTCTAATCAATACCAATTATTGAATAAATTTGGACAATGGTTGACAGATGAGCTTATAGGGCATCTACTTTTCCATGCAGGGCTAGTTCCTGGATCACCTTTTTGTGAATCAATACATGAAATGTTTGCTTACTCATGTTGTCTTTGTCTTATATTACATTTTGTTTGGTTTTGTTTGAAACTAGAGTTTGTACAAGAAAGGAGCACATTTTTCTCAGCATTGTATAAAAAGATGGCAGATTATTTGGACATTCCTTACCCAGATTTTGTGATCAATATGAAGGGAAAATTCCAACATTACTGAGCTGAACTTAGTAATGTAGCCTGTGAATGGGTTTTGGGGTGCATTGCACCAGAATGATGTGTCAGTTGATATTTATGTCATGCTTTCAGAAAAGTGCATCAGTCAGACAACATGACCGGGTCACAATTAACATAATGGGTTTTTGCGGACGGGGGTGAAAAAAACAACAAAAAAACGTCAAATTTGTAAACATGATAACATTTTATTTAAATCCCTACTGGTCAACGTTACCATGTCCTTCTGAAACATATCAAATAAAGATCATATATAAACTGTTGTACTTGGTTAATGAGTTGCAACATCTGACATCAATAAGTGCCAATGCAAATGTTGTAAGACTATACTGTTTAATCATTAACATATCTTGGCCAAAACAGTACGACTGCCACGCCCCAAAAAATATCTTTATGGTTACAGACAGCATGTAATATTTATTTTATTTATTTTCCTTTGCTTGTCCAGTTTTTATGTACTGGTTTGCAAGTTACCAAGATTCCTGATAGGATCTTTACAGAAATATAAAATCTAGATTCGTTTATGTATCATAGTATTATGATAAAATAGTAATTTCATTGTTAAGTTCACTATACTTTTGAGAAACTGGGCACAGAGTAATATTGTGAGTTTGATGACTTAAAAGGATGATGTGAATAAATGTGAGAATGTTCTAGGTTGCAACCTGGTGTTTAGTGCATATGGAATCCAGCAAACACTGTATTTTTCCAGAGACACTCAATCACACGCTAGTACCGTTTACACTGTGAGCTGTAAACTGAATAAAGGCTGTACTGAGATCACAGACATCAAATTCAAAAACTGCACTGTGATTCATTGTTAGATGTCAGAGATATACTTTTTGTCCATTTTTGTATGGTCTCCAAGTTATGTTAAGCTCTACTGCACTGTTTAAACAATGTTATACTCACAGCACAGCTGTTTCCTACTCAGTGTATTTGTGGTATTTCTGTAATCTGGGGAAAATGCATCACTGTGTGAAAAAATTTTCTTTCTCTCATTATGCTCCACTAACCAAGAACTATAGCCATAATTAGTCTCAGCGCATGCTGAACAATGTCTAACGTGGTATTTTGGGAGGCTGTTCTTGTAGTGCTCTGGGGTTTCAGTCTTAATGTGATTGGCTGGTGGTCTCATCTTCCTGTATCTTTATCGCAGTACACTGGGTCACCAGAATAGTCTAATCTTTTTAGATAGTGTTCTTTGAAGGCCCCCTGTCAATGCGGGGCCACTGGAGTCATCTTAACCCCTTACTCGGGCAGTGGTAGTGTAATGGTTAAGGAGTTGTCCCTCTGCTCAAAAAGTCAACGTTTCATATCCCAGACTTTACGCAAGGTACTGTCCACAAGCTACAAGGATGGGTCAAATGCAGAGGTGGCAATTTGTTGTAGCACACTGTGTTGTGTTCACAATTACAAATAATCACTCACTACCCCTTACACTCCCACGCCCTTGGTCACATTTCTGTATATCTTTCAGAAAGGAGTGAGTTTCAAAACTGAACATCAGGGGATAAGATGCAAGAATTCTGATAAAAGTACAGTTATGTCAGGCTAAATAACAGATTATGGTGAATTTGAGAAAGAATTTCGCATGTTCAATGTGTGCTATGACACTATGGCATGTGCTAGTTTCAGTTTCGATAATAAATTAAAATAAAGCTGAAATGGCTTCATACACCTAAAGCTATATGATTGGCTGCTGAGAAAACGACCTGCATACCTTATTACTTACCTGTCATCACCTGCTCTCAACACAGAGCAATAAGAGCCATGTGAAGAGGGTCTCAGCTGCTTACTACTGACAGTCTGTCTGAAAGGCTTATATCAAATTTACACCATGACCTACTTTGTAAAGTGAACAAAAATGCACTCAAACGAAATAAATACAATACTGGATTTAAAACAAAGGTTATCAAATGGGTTCACATAGTTGTGATAAATAGCTTCCAAGACTAAGAGGTAGTGTTCTGAGTAAACTGTAATTGTAATGGTTACATGTTTAACAAATGAAAGTAGATTGTAATAGCTGTGAATAGGTTTGTTCGATTTATAGCATTATTAGTATACAACCATGACCCTGGAAAAACCTGCTCAGCAACAGGATACATGGTAGCTCGCTCTTATGGCCAACAACAGCGAGACATGGCAGTTAACCAAATTGCAGAAGAGAAATGCCCACACAGGAAGGTAGGACAGCACAAAGAGGATGAGTAAAACAAGTGAAACAGTATTTGGTAGAGGTGGGCCAAAATATCAATATGGTGATATATTTTCGTCCTTGCTCACGGGATACAATAATCGATACGCCGACGGAATTAATGATATTTAAATGAATAAACATTGGCCGCCATTTTGACTCACCGCCGTTGCTACCTATTCTTTCCTCTGGGGGGCGCTGCTCGGCTGAGTGCAGGAGATTGAGAGGAAACTGAAGAAGAAGTTTTCAACAGCACGATGCTAGTGGAACTTGCCAAGTGAAAAAGGGGAACAGAAGTAAAGCACTGAAGCTGAGGTAGCGGTTTCTCTGTGCTTCCAGTTGTGATTGCAAAGCAAATATGGGAAAGGTGACAACAGCATTGCTGTTTCTTATGTAAATTAATAACTCATCCCTATGTTATTGTGTTATATCGATAATGTCAGAATCTTGGTATCGCAATATTATCGTGGGTCATGTATCACGTATTATATCCTGAGATACCCCCCTAATATGCAGATAGATTATGCCAGTAGACAGTGGGTAGAACATACTGAACAAAGCTCAGTATGACAAACAAACACTGATCAAACAAATACTGAATTTCATTGAAACTCCACAACTGACTAAGTTTCACTTTGTTCCATGTATCTGTTGCTATAATCAATGAGAAAAATTGATTAAAAGCAACAACAGACTAATTTCATTTGAGTGAAAAGCTGCATAATTAGGGAGAAGATTCTGCTGTGAAACATGTACATAACCAAACTGTCACTCTTTAATTACATGTTTTTTAGGGTGCTTTAAAAGAAGGTGCTGGAATCACACCCCAGGGCTTGTCTGTTTTTTTGTTGATGTCATGGTGCTTGCTGGGGGTCCACCATGGGACAACAGGTCAGCAGAAGGCTTTATGTAGGCCTGGAGGGATGAGGACTGTGGTTAAATTTCCCATGTTCCCATCCACTTTGTGTGCGACCTCTGAAAGTGCTTGAACACTTGAGCAGAATGACGACAAGCTCATGAATACAGAACAGACTTTAACAGGCCAAGACCATCCCTGTTTTTGCACAAATCAGACCCAATGTTCCATGTTTTTAAATCATTAATACATATCCAAGTCATGTTTGTTCCTGACGTTCAGCTTTGGACACGGGACACTGACGTATAAAGTTTTCTTGTAGGCCTAGCCCCTCCCTAATTTCACACATGCGAGTCAAAATAGTCTGTGATGTTCTTTTATCATTTTTTTTAAATTATGGATTTGTTGAAGTGTAGCCTCAAACAGTTTGGCTTTTGAGTAAAAAAATATGCAGAGGATGAAATAATGCAACAATTGTCTTATAAAATGTTCTGTAAGCATCAATTTGTGCTTAAAATCTAGTGAACATTAAACTAAAATATTTCTTTTTCCTTTTCATAATCTAGGAAAATAAAATCAAACAAGAAATGAAAACAGCATCATAAATCAATCCCATAAATATATTAAAGCAACTCAGCTTCAGACATTTCAAACTATACATCATTTCGCCCTCCATCTGCGACCTCGTCCTATTATTTATTTATATGTTTGTTTGTTTTTTTGACACAACTCTTGTGGAAATATTATATACAGCCTGGAGGAAGCCTCTGTAGATTGTGAATATATGGATCTTGACAGAGAGGGCACTGAGTTTTAGGGAGGTCCTTCTCAAATTACATAATGCTTCTACTGTACATGCTGCATGGTCAGTTTTCCCACAGTATCATACCACAGATGAACTTGGGAAAATAAACACTGTAGGGTAAGAGAATACCATTTATGTGATGCAGCAGAGTGGTGCTTCTCCCTTTCTGCAAAACTGTTATTTTACCAACCTCCCTGTCTGTGTCAGCTATTCCCATGCAATTATAGCACTCACATTTTCAGTATGTCTAATGTTCTGTATGTTCCAGTAAACAAAAGGCCTATATTTAGTTCAGTGTATGTATATATACACGCACAAACTCCCACAGAGTCACAAACACACCCCCACACACAGACACACTACATATATGAGTGAAGTCTATTACTGTCATGTGGGTCTGTGCTGCAGTGTCAGAAATGTAATCAAATTTACTTATTTATTTTATGTGTTTATTTATTTTATTTACTTACTTCCTATCCAAATAAGTTTGTGTTTGCCATCTATTGGTAATATTTTTAAATATATATATTTACTTTTTTATTACAAGAGGATTGTGTTGTACTTCTTTGAAGCTCTCACATCAGTGATGTCATGTCTGAACTACTGCTTGCTTGTTTCCTGTAAATCTGGACAAAAGCGTCTGCCAAATGAATAAATGTAAATGTAAATGTCACGATGCCGAGGGCTAAATAAAAACGGTATTAGCGCGCCATCTAGTGGATCATCACGGAAAGCGCCTTTGTTTCCTTAACCGGCTGCTTTCGGTGGGAAACAAAACACGTTACAATAAACTGAAATACAAAACATATGTAATAAAAAACATTGATAATAATAATAATACAATTAGGAAACTATTAATCTTTTAAAGAATGAAAAGACATATAGTCAGCTCGCCGATTAATGTCGAAACAGCGGAGAGTAGTTCCGGTTTGTGTTTCGCACGTGGTTGTCGCGCGCGTAGCTTACTCTCATAGAGAAGCGACACAGTGACAGTACAAGTACTTAAACTTAGTGTAATGTACTGGGAATAAAGCTGCGGGCGGGTCACTATGTCTCATGCTATATCTTCGTCCGACGGTGAGGATGACATTCGTGACGCCAGTGAAACACGGCAGAAACAACAGAAAGGGAGTAAGAGAGGTGAGTGTTGGCTAAGCTAACAGCTAGCACTGTTTACATTAAGAGCAAGTTTATCTTCACTGCAAGCCAACACGGTTTAACCTTTATTTATTTAATATGTATATGTTAGTAATAGTGCTTAAACAGTTGGCGTGTCTCTTACGTTTTGTACGGTTTCCCTCGAGTGATATTTGTCTGTTTTGCAGCTCAAAAGTACGAGACTCCAGAAGATTTTGTGTCCTATAAATACAGTTCTTCTGCCAGTGCTCTCCTGGACAGCAATGACCACACAGAGCTGTGGCTTATTAAAGCTCCGACTCAGTTTGTCCCAGAAAGGTTAGTATAGGATGTATGGCTTTATTAGTATTATTAGAAACATAATTATGATATTCCTTACTCGTTTGAAAGACACAAAAGTTTTCACAATGAGTATTAAAGCACAGATTGCACATCAGTATGTATGGAATGTATTGGGGGTGTAACAATTATCGATGCTTCAACCAAAATAGTGCACGATCCCCACGATTTATCAATCTGACACATGGAAATCGACGAGTGTTCGTTCTGTAATTAATTATCCTTAATTTCACTGTGTGCAGTATATTTTACTGAAAAGTTGCTTATGACTGCATCACTGTATTTGGCCTTTAATAGTAAACTGATCACATTTGAAAATGTAGCAGATTGTGTGAAATTTTGTAATATTTCATAAAACTGAATTGCAAAGCTGCAAATATTAAGGTGTCGGATTATTGGCAAAAAAATGTGTGCTGTGATGTTATCTGTTCACAATGGCACACATTTACTTCCCTAAATATTCACTTTGTGTGATTTGTGTGATTCAAATGTCTACTTTTATATGCTGTTCTTGCATGAAGAGCCTCTTTAATAATAGCTCATTTTAAAGTGTAATAGGATTTTATAGAAAAAATTAGACCCACATTGGTATCGGCTAATACATGATTATCAAGTACAATCTTTATATTTGTGCTGTAAACAGTTCTGTATGCTAATAGACTTCTGACCCTTTTCCACTGCATGGTAGCTAGTTCGACTCTGCTTGCTTGAAGGTTCCTGGTACCTTTCTCTTTTATTACTGTACACAGTACACTTCGGGGAAGCTAGCAATTCCACACAAAACTTTTGAGCTGTTATCACCCATTCGACAAACACAGCAGCCATTGCGAACACTGAAGAGATGGAACTATTTTATTGAAATGCGAATCGTTCAATGGATGGAAATTTGCAGTGCCTGTAGTAGCCTCATGTTTGTATGAATGTGCAAGATGTCCAAAGACATCCCACATCACATGATGATTCATTCTGAGCAGTCAGCAAAGTTTTCATGTGTTTTTGTACTTCCTTCGCTTGCTTGGAGCTACAACAGAGACGAAAAATAGTATTACTGTATGTACCAGGTACTACAACAGTCAGGCTAGTACCAGGCAGTGGACAAGCAACACGTACCGAAATGCACATGTCTATGTAATACATAAAGTCTGTTTATTAACAAGTTTATTCATGATTAATTTTATATAATGTTTCAGAGAGACTAAGTGCTTGTGCTGTGTCTTTCAGGCTTGCAGGTTTAAAAGTGTCCTTATCAGGCCTGCAGACGATCCAGTCTACTGGTGATACAACACCTCAGATCTACAGTGTTCTGGGCCGTGACACTGGCCCTACTGACCTCCATCTTCTCACTTCCAGTTGTAACCAGGGTGTGTCCCTCTCTGCTTCCACGTTTACCGGGGTCCTAAGTATCTCTGAGAGTTATGGGGACTGCAACGGTAACCAGGGCCCCATTGCTATTCCAGCAGCTCCAGCTCCTTCTATTCCCTTGGGGCTCAGACAGCGCTTCCAACCTTTCGGCAACTCTGCAACCCCTCAAATAGCAGAGAACACTGCCTCAGCATCTCTCTCAGCAACTGAGAGAGCAAAGTTGGACCTGGAGAAGAGTGAAGAACAGAGAAAGAAGAACAAAAAGAAGAAGAAAGAGAAACACAATAGAGAAGAGAATAAAAAAGAATTGCATATTAAGAATGAGGAAATTCAATATGACTATGGTAATATACAAAAAACTGAACCAGTGGAAGAAGAGGGCATGTTGGAGAAAAGGAAGAAAAAGAAGATAAAGAAAGAGAGAAGAGACAAAATGGATGAAGTGGCAATTGATGGCAGTTTAATTCCTAAACTGGAACCAATGGACACTTCGTATGGGGACATTGACACGCCAGTAAAAAAGAAAAAGAAGAAGAAGAAAACTCTAGATGAGTAGAGGGTACATGTTGTGAGCAAATTATATATTGTGAAAGTACATTGTGTGTTCACGGTGATGTAGACTCCTCTAGTTATTGAATTCGGCTGCTTTTAGGTGCAACCTTTTTTGACACAGCTTGTATAATCTCAAAAGAAAAGCCTTGCATATTGAATGAGCCGCTCTAGAGCAGCTGCATATGAGCTTAAGATCACCATGACCAATACCAAGCATCCGCTAGAGAGGAGAAAGGGCTCCTAGCATTTGGCTGTGAAGCAATGGCTGGGTCTTCAAAGCCATCTTCCAACATCTGGTGCCTTCCCAAAAGACTAGAGACCATTACTGCAGCAAAGGGAAGAATTAATCCATTTTCTTGATTTTGAATGAAAACCTGGATCTGCAGGTGTCAACAAACTTTTTTATTTTTATCATTTTAATATCCTCAAGTCTGTCTCTGTCACAGTCACATTATGCAGACACTGTACTAAAGCCAGAAACATTGCCTTTGAATGTATTGCATCATTTTCCTCAGCAGGGCATGAGGGAATGCTCAGTGTTTACATGTATCTAGTCAACAACCTCAATCTTAAACCATGTCCTTTTCTGAAATCAAATATTTGACTGTTGTCTTTTATTGCATTGACTGCATATGTGAAAATGTCAGGGGCTGATGTGATATTAGCCTGATCAATCAATCCATTGTGCTGCATTTCTGGAGTGCTGTGAGGGCACCGCTAGGTGGCACTAGTGTTCATTCACACAGCTCCCTCCACTGGCGAGATGTGCCCCAAGATCTGCACTGAGGTATGGCCATGTTTTCTAATGAGCACTGAGCATCTCTGACGCCTGCTGGTTTAATACATTTGCTCACAGCCATTGCTCACATATGGCAAGTTCTCAGTGTAAGATCACCTTTCTTTTCTGAGCACAGCACAGTTAATTTATGTTTGGACAAAATTATTCACATTTTCTATGCTCGTTGATGAGTCTGTGTATAAATGCACAGTGCTGGAGAGTGGTTTACTTTGAGAAATAAACTGCAGTTTGCTGTAATTAATGCCTCATGAGATGCATGTGTTCAATAAGCTTGTTGCTTGATATGGAGTAATTGTAGCTCTGCATTTCACGTTTAGTGAAAAACAATTCGTCATCAGCTTTGATTGCAAAGCTTGAGATTGGAGTCACATAGAAACCAGTAGGGTGACTGCCGATCAGAGTCGGAGCAGGTTTTCCTCAACTCTTTTCCCACTGTGCCATCAATAATGTGGTTTGGTTTTGGGGGTTGATGGTGTACCATAGGCGCTGGGTGAGATACTGGAGCACCGCTTGCTGTCTGGCAAGGCAGATAAATAATTGAATGCAGTCTGAAGTTTGGAAGCAACGTGTCCAGACTGCAGAGTAGAAGGCTTGAGCCCCGTGCGCCCCAACTGATGCAAATGATAAGGTTTTGGGAGGTGGGGGGGTGGTTAGTGTAATGAATTTTTAGAGCCAATCTCATTTGTGCGCCATCCCTCCCCATCCTGCTCCCCTCTCACCCCCACCTCTCTTTCACTGCAGCAATCCTCCCTTGCTGTATGTTGTAAAACTCTCTCTCTCTCTCTCGCTCATCGGCCTGCGGCATTTGGAGGGGGTGGTGGCGGCGGCGGTGGTGTTGGGGGGAGTTGCCATGGCAACGTGGACTTGCCAAGGACCACGGAACGCCACTGCAATGGAATTGCATTCGGTGCACATTGACATGTGCGAGCGTTCCTTCACTAAATCATAAATGAAACAACTGAGCCGTCTCCTGCTGAGTGGAATATACTGCATTCACATATTCTTCCCCCTTCCCACTGTCTAGGCTGTAATGGTCAGTGGTCATGGTATATATCACACAGTAACTGGACATGATTTAGGATCTTACTACTGCACAGTGGCTGTTTGTGCTTTAGGCATTCTGTCTTTATGATGGAAAAGAAGGATGAAGAATTGCATAATGGGGCATGAAGGTACCTCTCCGAGCAGCTCTGTGCACCGCACCAGCAACTTGATTGCATACTAATGGCGGGCATGACATGGCGCACCCATTCTGCCTCAGTTCTCACAGAGCTGCCTCCACAGGATTTGATGCGGAACAAACTGATCACAAAGAAAACATCAACACAATACCTTTTTTTTTTTTTTTTTTTTGACGCACTTCACATTTTTTTGTAATTTCTTTTGGCTGATGTCATGTTTAGGCCTTGAAACGAAGTTTGTGCTGGGCAACTTTGTGCCTTTTATTTTTACCACCTCAGATCAGTTTTGTGGTTTTGTTCCAGTGCAAGGGGGGAGGGGGACCTGATGCTACTGTTGCTATGCGCTTACAGACAAGTCAAGTCCAACATATGTTATGAAAGCGGCCCCTTTTCAGCCAGTCTCCATGACAACCACAATGCCATTTTTTGCCCCATTGTTTCTTTGCCCACCTTCCTGAATGTGTTTGGAGGTTGAAGCTGTGCACAGATGCCATCCGTCATCCTGCGCACATTAATCTCAACTACTGCATTTTAATAGTTTCACTAAAAAAATAGATTTTAATTACAGTGTGTGTGTAGTCATCGTCCAAAGCACAGTATAAAGGTTGGCTCACTGATTATCAGAATATTTTGTATTATCTCTGTCAGTAATAATAACAAGTAAACACAAATTGCATTTTTAAGTAAAACATTGTATTATTAAGGCAGGAAAAAACATCCAAACCTACATGGCCCTGTGTGACAAAAACTAATAACTGGTTGGGCCACCCTTAGCAGCAACAACTGCAATCAAGCATTAGCGATAACTTGCAGTAAGTTTTTTACAGTGCTGTGGAGGAGTTTTGGCCAAGCCAGGAATTTGACTAGGCCACACAAGTCTTCGTTTTGTTCTTCTTCAGTCAATCAGAGGTGGACTTGCTGGTGGATTTTGGATCATTGTCCTGCTGCAGAACCCAAGTTTGTTTCAGCTTGAGGTCACGGACAAATGGCCAGACTTTTTCCTTCAGGGGTTTTTGGTAGACAGCAGAATTCATGGTTCAATTTATCACAGCAAGTCTTCCAGGTCCTAAAGCAGCAAAACAGCCCCTGATAATCACACTACCACCACCATATTTTACTGCTGGTATGATGTTCTTTTTCTGAAATGCAGTGTTACTTCTTTGTCAGATGTAATGGGACACACACCTTTTGTCTCGTCGTTCCAGAGTATTTTCACGAAATCCTGGAAAGATGTTTTCTGGCAAAACTGAGACGAACCATAATATTCATTTTGCTCAGCAGTGGTTTTCATCTTGGCACTCTGCCATGCAGACCATTTTTGCCCAGTCTTTTTCTTACAGTGGAGTCATGAACACTGACCTTAACTGAGATAGGTGAGGTTTGAAGTTCTTTGGATGTACTTTGGGGTCTTTTGTGGCCTCTTGGATCCACTGCAAACACTGTCAAACACACATGAAGAAAATGGCAAAAACCTGGATTTGAAAGGAAAGATTATGAAAGCTCTAGCAAAAAACAATATGAGAATTAAAGGTGGTCCATTGCTGGAGAGCATGTTATATATGATTTTAGTCTTTTGTGTTTGTCATATGTTACATAACTCATTTCACAATAAACTACCAATTAAGAAAGTAAGGAAAAACGCCTACACTGCGTTTGTGTCATTCTGGAGGACCGGATATATCCCATGATTCTTCACAGGCTGTGTTGTCAGAGAACCTGCTAGCAGCGTCGAGGTTTTCTCTGCCTACATCACTGTATCACTATACATAGGAATTAAAAGGCTCCTGGCTCAAAAAGCTTAATCAAAAAATGATTCATTACGATTCTGTTGTGTACTCAATTCCAAACCGGACAGATACACCAATCAGCCATAATACTGTCAGGTAAAGTGATTAACACTTTGTAAACACGGATTGTAAATTCGTGGGTACGGTTTGTAAAACCGAGGGAACAGTTTAAGAATACGTGGGTACGGTTTATAAACTGAGGGAATGGATTGCGATGTTTTTTTTTTCTCCTACAGGTGACGCTGCAGGCTCCGTAGGTGAGCTCCTTGAACACTTAATATTTGTAGGAAATTCTGACAGCTGAATGGAATTCAGCATTAGATCAGATAGTTAGACAGCTTCTGCATTAGATGTTAGATGTGGCTGACTAATTTGCTATAGGAATGTCTACTACCTACTTGTTTCAAAATTGTTGAGTATACATTTTGTTTTAAGTTTTTGTCAGTGTCTTTTTGATGCAGACAACCAAAAGAAAATAGGTAGAATACTTCAACAGAAACAGACTTTCTCAGAATTAAACCAAAGTTAAAATAAGGCAGCGTTTTTACCCAGTATCTATTAGGAGATGTAAGTGTATAGTCTTTACATCAGCTCGATGTCTGTCCCATGACTTAGAGCTCTGGAGTTAGTTTACATTCATAAGGCTTAGATTCTACACCATAGAAACTAGCTGTGACACAGAAATGAAACTTTATAAATGGTTTCTTTATGCAACTTTGCTAAATTAATTAATCAAATATAATATTAACTAGTTAGTTAAGTTATACAAACAGACTGCAAAATTAATTGTTCTACAGTGCACTAGCTACGTTTAGCTAGCCAATCTGTAGTTCTGTTTTAGTCATGTCAATTTATTACAGTTATTACCAGATTTATTTTTATTAAAAGGGAATTTTATCAAAATTTTTATTCATTCATATTTGTATTACTTGAATTCATATTATATTTTATATTGTATCTAAACTGTAGGAAGAAACCTTGGGAGGAACCAAAGCTTAGAAGGGGAACCCATCCTCCTGAACCAGGAGGTAAGGATATAAGATGGCCAGCCACTCGATCGTCTATAAACCAGAGTAAACACCTCAGACTAGGGTAGCGACAGTATCTAAACATAGAAGTTCACCAGAAAACTATGCCTGAAAACATTCTGTATCTACCCCTTGTCTAGAAAGTATGTTTTTAACCTGGACTTACAGTTGGGCAAAAAAGTATTTGGCAGCCACCAATTTTGCATGTTGTCCCACTTAAAAAGATGAGAAAGATATGTAATGTTAATCATAAGTTCACTTCAAATCAGGAAATCACATTGTATGATTTTTAAACAATTTATTTGTATAATGGTGCACAAAATAAGTATTTAGCACCTACAAACAAGCAAGAATTGTGGCCCTCACAGACCTGTTACTTCTTCTTTAAGAAGCTCTTCTATCCTCCACTCTTTACCTGTATTAATGTCACCTGTTTAAACTCATCATCTGAATAAAAGACACCTGTCCACACCTTCAAACAGTCAAACGCCAACCTCCACCATGGCCAAGAACAGAGAGATGTCTAAGGACACCAGGTACAAGATTGGAATGAGACAATCTACAATAGGCAAGCAGCTTGGTGAGAAGAGATCAACTGTTGGAGCAGTTATTAGAAAATTGAATAAATACAATGTCACTGACAATCTGCCTTGACCTGGAGCTCCATGCACAATCTCACCTCGTGGGGTACAAATGATCTTGAGAACAGTGAGGAAACAGCCCAGAACTACATGGAGGGAAGTGGCCAATGACCCGAAGACAGCTGGGACCACAGTAACAAAGGTTACTATTTGTAACACACTATGTTGTCATGGATTAAAATCCTGCTTAAGTAAGCACATTTCCAGGCTTGTCTAAAAGTTTGCCAGAGACCATCTGGATGATTCAGAGGAGGATTGGGAGAATGTCATGTGGTCAGATGAGACCAAAATGGAACTCTTTGTAAACACCACTTACCATGTTGGAGGGGGAAGAATGCTGAGTTGCATTCTAAGAACACCATACCCACTGTGAAGCATGAGGGTGGAAACATTATGCTTTGGGGCTGCTTTTCTGCAAAGGGGACAGGATGACTGCTCCATATTAAAGAAAGAATGAATGGGGCCATGTATTGTGGGATTTTGGGCAAAAACCTCCAGTAAACCCTGACTGGAACACTTCATGAATGCGGTTTGTAAGCATAAATGAGCATAACTGCTGCACTTTTGCCTTTTCTAGAATCTTAGAAATAAAAAAGATAGTTTGAGAGGTGGCAGGGGTCAATATCAGGCTTTTTAAGCTGTTATGACAACTGCTAGCAGGTACACCAGGTACATAGCTGATGCTAGGGGAAAAATGTATTATTCCCATTAGAGTTTCAATTTCTGTGGGTAGTATTTGTTTATAAAATGTTCAGGTAGAGGGTCTAAGATGTATGCTGATGAATTTGATGAAGAAATGAGAGATGAGATCTGATTCTTAAAGGGGAGTAAAACTATCTAATCATTGATCTAAGATAATAGAATTGCCTGAAGTGTTAATTATCACTGTCTTGATTTAAATGAGCATACTGAGTTGTGTGTATATTATTTTTTATTTTATTGTTAAAGATGTTCATAAAGTCATTGCTATTATATATTAGTTGTACTTGTTCTTGTAGTAGCCTTATTTCTGGTTAATTTTGCAATGGGATTAAATAAAAACTTAGGGTTCTTTTTGTTATCTTCTATAAGTGTGGAGAGATAAGTTGTTCTAATAGCTTTAAGAACTTTTTTGTAGCTCATGAGACTCTCCTTCCATGCTAGTTTAAATACTATCAAATTAGTTTGATGACATTTAATGTTCCAGTTTTCAAGCAGGTTTTTTTCAATGTGCATGTGTGGTTGTTATATCAGGGATCTAGCATTTTCTTTTAAGAGGAGTTACGTTGTCTAAGCTACATGAGAATCTTTATTCTAAGCATTCAGTCACTTGAGTTTTGTGGGGTCTGACTGTGATCCAGTCAAGGTCAAAAGCTCTGGGAGATTATTGATAAAATTCTGAGAGGTAGATGACGTGAATGTATACCTGATGTGATATTGTGGCAAGGTGCATGTGTTATTACTAAGATGCAATTTAAATGAAATTAGATAATGGTCTGAGATCGCCTCAGACTGTGGAACTATAGCTACGTTTTCTAGATTTCAAGTTTGTTTTAAACCCGGAGTGTGACCACCATTTAGAGATATAGGTCCTTGGTGTGAAAAGTGTCAAAGAATGTCAACTGACACACTTCACTACAGATTATTAGCTAATTTGTGCTTTCTGAGCACAGTTGTCAAGCAAGCTACCCCTGCTATGTTTATTAATGCACCCTCATACCATCAGATATGCTGTTTTTTTTAGCTAAGTGCTCATTACAAGCCTTATAGTCCTTCTTATCTTTAGCCCAGAGGAAACAGCATCCATGGTTTCCCAAAAAATTCAAGTGTTGATTAGTCAGACCACAGGACAGGTTGCCACATCAACTTAGTCCATCTTAAATGAGCTTGGGCTCAAACAATTCAGAGTGTTTCTGGATTATGTTTATGGGTGGTTTCTTCATTGGAGGTTAGAATTAAGACTTCATTTGTGGAAGTAGTGTAGCAGTAGCAGTGATTCTCACTACAGAATTGTGGGCACAAAGATAACCAGATAATACTGGTTTTCAGTCTTGTCTCTTGCAATCACATTTCTCTGGATTTTCTGTATTATGTACCATAAATAATGAAATCCCCACATTCTTTTCAAATTAATAGTTAGGAACATTATTCTAAAATGATTGCACTATTTGCACCTGCAGCCTTTCACATAGCAGTAATACCGTCTACATCTGGAATTCTGAGAGACTTTGCCTCTCTGGGATGCTGTTTTACCCAGTCATTTTATTGACCTGTTGCCAATTAATCTAATTAGTTGTGAGGTGTTAAAACAGACATTACACAGGCTTATTGTACGGCTCTCCAGAATGCAGACAAACGCTTCATCGAATGTGAATGGCAAGGTGTCCCGGACGTGTGCCATTTTTTCTTATAACTCCCGTCTGCAGATGAATAACAGCCGCTGCCATAGCAACAGGTTTTGTGCTTCAGGTTTGTGGTTTCATATCCCTCCACCATTAGCACAGTTAGCAAACATGGACGATGGTTTCCATATAAATTTTACAATTTTCTCCAAAATGAGACGTTGGAGTGCTTGGAGGCCCAATTTAAAGAAAAAGCAATGGCGCATAGCATGTTGCTGAGCGATGACCAGAACATTTTGAAGAGCTATATTTTCTAACCACATGGAACAAAACCAATAAAATCGATTAATATAAATAATTTTAAAAGGTTTATTTTCTAGATTTGGATCCACATAATAAACATGATAATGTATTGTGAGATGGCCATTATGGAAAAATAAATCCCTTTGGGGTGGAAGAAGATCGTGCCACTAAGTATATCAAATTCACAATAAGCATATATCTTTAATAAAACAAACATTTTTAAACAGAGTTGTATTATTAATATTACTATAAATTATATTATATTGAGGAAAATAATGTATTAATAATTAACACATTCTCATTAGGTGCTTAGTCCCTATACAAGTCTGATCCTAGAATTGCCACTGATTCTGGCTGCTGTGCATACATGCCTCTACAACAGGGGTCACCAACATGGTGCCACGGGCACCAGCGCACCCCCCAGGACCACATGAGGGACCTGTTCCAAAAACTCACCTGTAAGAAGCATCTAAAACGTCATTTTATCATTTTCTTCTTTCGCGTTTGAATTTATATAGATCTAAACATGACAATATTTTAAAAAGCATTTAAATCATGTTAATTATCCATTAGTTTAGGTAAACTCTGTCAGTTCAACTGTCAGTATCGTGTACAAAACTTTGGTGGAGAGTAAACTTGCAGTGAAGATGAGGAGCTGAAAGCGGTTTCTTATCCCAAAAACATGGCAGAATAAAGAACGAAAATGTATCATTTTCACAGTGAATGAGAGAATAAGATCTTTTTTACTGCTCTGAAATAAACCACAATGTGGAGACATTTCACTACATGTCACAAAAATGTTTTGAAAATGTAAACAATTGCTGAGATTTAGCACAAATAAAGTGTAGAATAGTGATATTATCTGTTTCCCACCTTGTTAAGACATTTTTGATTAAATCGTAAATGTGCTCAGGTTCACATAGATGAGTATCATTAATCATTAATAATAATATATAACTAAAGGTAAACTGAGCGAGAAGTGTATCAAATAGGTAGCCCTTCATATCGCTCAGTACATGTGAAGTAGCTCTTGGTTTTAAAAAGTTTGTTGACTGCTCTACAACAAGGAAATGCTTTGTGTGCTTGCAGTTTTACAAGCAAGGCAACTGACTCTTTTATTATAAGTTTTATCCCCACAGAATATCAAAGTGAGCAGAACTGAGTCTCTCGTTGGTCAAATGCTAGGGGGCACATCAATTTTTCAGCTAGATAGCTGTCTCGTCCTCCTTTGTGATGTCTCTGGCAAAAATGAGCACAACAGCAGTTTGATGTTGCTTAGTTATTAGTCTGAAGGTCATAAAATACAACAGCAAGTGTAAAACAACTTCCAGATGAAGGAAATAACATTTATTTAACCTTTTGCAATTGTCCCGGTCATGGGGTGGGATATACGTATTAGGCAGTGACTGAACAGTCAGTTTTTAATTTGATATGTTCAAAGGCGGAAACTTAAGGATCTGGGCGACTTTGACAAGGGCCATTGTGGTTGCAGACCAGTACAGTTATCCCATCATTGTAATGGTATTCCGTCTTTCAGCAGGTTAATACTCCCTGCAAAAAATGCTCAGAAATTATTTAAGGGTTCACGTGTTGGTTTGACCTCCAATTTTCCCAGATCACAATCCAATCATTTGTGGGATCTGTTGAATGCACTAGTCCTCTCAGCTAGATCATAACACATTTGTGGATATGTATCATGGCTTAAACAAAGGAGGTATCTGAGGACCTCAGTAAAAGAGCTGGAAAAGACCATGTCTAATCTGTCTGATCTGTCAATCAAATGGAGGAAATTCAAGACCATTGCTACCTTACCCAGAAGTGGTTGACCTTTTAAGATCGCTCCAACTGCAAGGCCTCTAATGGTCAGAGAGGTTACAAAGGAACACAGGGTAACTTCTAAGCACCTAAAGACCTCACTAACATTGATTATTGTTTTTGTTGATCACAAAAAAACTTTAAAAAATGGTGTGCAGGACAGGGCTGAAAGGGGAAAGAAACCGCTCCCCAAAAATAGTATCTCTGTGTATATACAGTTTGCTAAAGATCATGTGGACAAACCAGAAAAATACTGGAAAGATATTTTGTGGACAGAATTGAGGATTGAGAAGCAATGAGGAGTACGTATGTGAACAAACTTTCCTCAGCCTGATTTCAGAGACTGGTAGATGCTACAAGAAGTGTCTCTCTGCAGTTAATTCAGCCAACGGGGATAACACTAGCTATTAGGGTAGGGGGTCCCTACTTTTTCCTCAGTTAAATTACAGATTTTTATTGATATCTTTTGTTTAATGAATAACCCATGTAGATTTTTGTTTTGTTTACCTGCAATTGTGATAAATAAAAAAAAGATTAAATATTAATATTTATCAATATAATTAAATGAGGAGTCCAAATTGTTTTCATGACTGTATTTCATGCCAGCACAAATGTTTCTGAGGGCTACACAGTCGGCTAGCTAGCTTAAGCTAACTATCTACGTAGCTAAGCCTGCTGCATTGACCAACACACAACTGTCATACCTTTATTTAATATTACTAATCATTGTTTTTAATTATAAGGGAATTATAAATGACCAAAGCAAAATTGGATATGTACTTGGGTTCTTCTTAGAATGTGACAAATTCACTGTAATGTAGCTAACACCTTTCAACATTGATGGTGTCTTTCCTGCTGTACAAGCTTCATAGATACTAATGAGCCACCGTACCATCAGAGATGCATTTTTCTGAAGTGAGTGCTGATAACAAGCTGGATGGTCTCTCTCCTCCTTTCAAATAGAATTTCAGATTTTGAATGATCTGACCACAAAACAAGAGAACATGGCAGCGTTTCTGCATCATGTTCACAAATGGCTTCTTCATTGCATGATGGAATTTTTTCCTGCATTTGTGAATGACATGTTAAACTGTTCTGGAAGTGTTCTTGAGCCCATGCAGTGATTTCCTTGTCAAAATATTGCTCTTGCCAATATTTAATCCAGTGCATCTTAAACATCAAGGGCATCCAATATTGATTTTTCAGCAGATTTAATGATATTATGTACTGAAAATGATGAGATATTCAAAGTCTACAAAATTTTACACTGAAGAATTTTTAAATGAAATTGATGTAGAATTTCAGCATTTTCCAACTTTTTATAGTTATGTTTATAGTATTTAGTTATAGTTAAATGTGTTAATTTTGGATCAAAATATGAAGGGGTGAACCACGTAAAACTCACACTGGTTTGATTATTATTAATATTATAATACATTAATATTATTTGTATTAATTTAATTAATGTATTTCTTGAATTGGACATTGGTAAATGCATATTCTGAAACATATCTGTTGTTAATTCATTTTATACATTTAAACTTTTATAAATTGCCATAAACTTTATGATTGAACGAATATGAGTTTTTTTAATAGCCATAAAAGCCCAGAAAATATTAAATTTAATTCAATGCCACTGACAGTCTGATGTTGACTGACACCTTATTTTGCCTCTTGTTGAATTAAGCATTTATTTTCACATTCCCCAATGCCCTTTTTAAAAGGATAATGAAAAAAGACTACCTGCTTCCCAAAAAACACACTGCTATAATTTACATAATGCATCACTAAATGCATAACTAATGGATATTCACTATTGAGTGTGTATTATGCTGTGTGGGAGACCGTCTATACTTTCACAGCTTATTATTCATTTAAGCAACAGGAGAGCTGTGGCAAAAGCAGGTTATCATCGAGTTAAGGTTTCAGGAAATTTCAAGAAAGTTTACTCACTGTGTGGATGCATATTGACTATTTTTCTTTCCAGCAAACAGTTAATGACATAAAAGAGATCAGTTCCCAATTAAGCCTAACATAATGTTTCCATCCATTTAGGAGGACATTATAAATAGTTTGCAGAGGTGTTAGTGTAAAATAATGTCGTCTTTTCATGAAACATTGTCTACAATGACAGTTCCCTACAGACCCAGTCTAGGAGGCTAAATCCAGAAGCTCTGCTGTTTCTGTTTCCAGATGCTGGACGAGCAGAAAGTCTTGTAGCGGAGACTCATTTTGTCGAGGGCCAGGGTTCAGCGTGGTAGAGATGGGCTGCGTGACCCATCGAGGTAGGCCTGCTCTGACTTTGCCAGGCCTGCTGTGTAGCCATCTGCCTGAGGGTCACAGCCTCTCTCTCTCTCTATCTCTCTCTCTCTCTCTCTCTCTCTCTCTCTCT
>JBBIGC010000001.1:24329778-24343762 GCA_037576955.1 Lepidarchus adonis
AAAATGGTTAGTGCAAAAATATTGTTTCAGTTTGACAAGACAAGACAGACATGTGCAAGATGAGCTGCAGCAAATGGGGCTGTAAAACAGTGTGTGTGTGTATGCGTGCATGTGTGCGTTTGTGTGTGTGGGTGTTCAGCAGTTCTTGGGTGGTGGAAGTGTGTTCAGGGCTCTGACCGCTTGTGGGAAAAAGCTCCTGCAGTGTCTGGCAGTTGCAGTGGCTGAAACTTCCTTGAGCGTTTTTCGCTGCTCTAGCCTTGGTCACTGCTCTATTTTATCGATGCTAATGTAGAGCCGGCAGTGTTTGTGTTCTGTTGTGTCAGCTTGTCAGCTAGGGGTCAGTGTTCCTCCACCAAGCTCTTTTCTACCTGCTCAGCAGGGTGCACTTCTATTGCCTGCAAATGGCTTGAATGGGTCAAGGCCCTGGGTGAAAGCTCCCACAGCTGAACTGCACTTATTTAGGCTGAAATACAGTTTCACAGTGTAGTTGAGTTTAGCAGAACACATACAGTACACACCAGTCCCAGCGTATAGCAGCTCTGATACAGTATGAAACTAATTCATGAAGCTTATTTAGTGTTAGCTTCATTTCATCAGTTTCATTTTGAATATGAAATTAATCAGATTGCTTATTGGTGCAGCTGCAGTGTAAACCCAACCCCCCAACCAATAAACTCTCAAAACTACACTCTATACTCTCTTTTTAGATATGAAAATCACACATTAAATGATATACTGCTGATAAATTAACATGTTTTTAACTATAATCAGCGTCACATTTTCAAATCTGTAAACATGAACACTGATGAAATCCTGTGATGTGTGTGGAGAATTTATTTATATTGCCGCTTGAGCTTGAAATGAAATGTGCTTCACCTTTTTTCAAATGAAAATATCTCCAAACAACAGACATTTAAATAGGATTTTGCTGTTTTTACTACTGTTTAAACTATCTTATAGTTTCTAGCCAATCAGCATTAAGCTGTGTCTTCATCAAGCTGTCTCTTAGGTGGAGAGGAACTGCAGTGTCTGGCTATGAAAACAGAAAAAGAGATTACAATGTCTTCCGGGCTGAACAGAAGCTGGAGGGGCTCCCTAGAGAGGCCATGTGGATTGCCAGGGATATTTTGTACAAAATTGTAATTTGTCACAGTTAATCCTTTCAGTCGTAGACACATGCACT
This sequence comes from Lepidarchus adonis, assembly GCA_037576955.1. Lineage (NCBI taxonomy): Eukaryota > Metazoa > Chordata > Actinopteri > Characiformes > Lepidarchidae > Lepidarchus > Lepidarchus adonis. The sequence goes on from JBBIGC010000001.1 coordinate 24,330,962, forward strand.
CACACCAGAATGAATTATTTCAACACTGCTGTGGTTTGGTTTGAGCGCTCAGCACTCGGCAGCAGTAATGCAGTAGAAAAATACTGTAAAGTTTTCATCAATTAAAAAAAAATTTTTTTTTTTATTTTTTTAAATTATACGAAATTCTCGGGTGAAAAATTTACTTAAAAATGCTCTTCTTCTCACCGTAACATCCACTGGTTTACGCTTATTTACAAAACCCTTCTTAGATGCTAACCCCCTCACCTTAGACAGTTATTACACCCAGAGTCTAATGCCAAGTATAAAACTCTCTCATCCCTCTACATCACAGTTAAGGCGTCTAGATCCAATACATCTTTCTCGTTCCAGTCTGCTGCTCCAAACGATTGGAATTTACTTCACAAAACACTAAAACTGAACAAATTTATCCCACTTTGTGCCTTTAAAACCCTGACTGAATGACACTTCGACTGAGCAACTAATTCCTATAGGCTTTACCTGCTTATGTGTTCTTATGTTCTTTTCTTGTTTCTCTTCTTTTTTATCCCGAAGTGTTTTGCACTTCCAGGGTGTCATTGTAATTAAGAGTCTGTTCCTGATACTATTTCACCTCCACACTTTGCTCTTGTCCTGTAGCATTTTATTATGTTTTTGGAATAATTGGAAAATAGTACCATATATCTTCTACTAGTAGCCGGGGCTACTATTTAAAAAATGATTTGGATGACCAGGCGTTTAACATAGACAGGCGTTTCACTGCATACTAATGAATTCAAATTCAAATTCAAAATTCAAATTTTATTTGTCACATACACAGTCATACACAGTACGATATGCAGTGAAATGCTTTGACGACCACCCGTGCCCTCGAGATATAAAACACAATTTAAATACAAATTTAAAGACAATTTTAAGATGTAAAACACTTAACAACAATAAATAGAGCAAAATATTTAAAAACTTCTAAAAAATATATATAAGAAATATAAAACCTATAGATAGATAGATAGATAGATAGATAGATAGATAGATAGACAGACAGACAGACAGACAGACAGACAGACAGACAGTCAGACAGATGGATTTAATGGAATAAGTGGAGAAGTGTGCACACATGCGTGTGTGTGGAGTGCAAAGGTGCAAAGGTGCAAATGTGCATGAATGCAATGTGCAGGGTCCAATGAAAGTCTGGGGTATGTGTAAATATGCACATTTGCACAACCTTCTTATTTAGCCATTAAGCTTATGGCTTAATAATAAGGCCTGATAGTTATTATTTTTAGTAAAAAAGTAATACAGCATAACGTTAATATTTAATTTTTGCTAGATTACTGCTCTCTCCCTCAGGTTTCTTCCCTAACACAGCATTTTATTCACTCTCGATGTCCAGTTCCTATCACCCATCCTATCGCAGGATATTGCTGTTGCCCCTGGTTTCACACACAGACTCGGAAGCGTTATAATCCATTCAGTATTTCTGATTTATGCAATGGTAATGACTTAACTTTCATTTGGAAGCAACCAAGTCATTTCCTCTGTGGTTGCAACTATGGGAACAGGCCACAGAAGTGTGACATTTACTTCAAACAGCGTCACAGATACAGCAGCCATTGTAGTCAAGTATACACTGTGTGAGCACTGTGGTTTCAATCCAAAGGCACTAAGCCCGTCTGGGCAAACAAAGCAAACAAAGCCTCGACCAAATCCAATTTTGCTGACTAATAATTAGAAGAGCAAATATAAAACAGCTCATTACATCCAAACTGTAGCTTCCATTTGCATGTGAAATGAACGTCAGTCGGCGTAGTCAACATAAAAACATCTGGACTGAATTATACCGGCAGCTCTGGTCTTGTTTTAGGTTTTGCTGTATTAAAAGCTTCTGGATGGAAGAGATGGAGCCATGAGATGGATCTTTTAGGGCCGTTTAATAAGGACAGCAATCAATACGTCCATTTCTGTAACGTTTCCGGATTTTGTTCCATCTGAGCTGGTGGGGCAGTAGAAATTGAACGTCCATCTGCTCCACGCTCTCCACATCTGATGCTGCTGATATTCCTCAGATGTAAGGCTGTCATCCAGCTAATCCAAACCCTCAGCTTCTGACCCGTCACCTTTGCAATGATGCAGGGATTTACCGCAGATCCCCTTTTATCACTACCTGCCAATATGAAGGTGAGGTCACTATGGGGTCACTCACTTTACTGGTGCTTCTCCAGCTCCAAATTAGCTGTGGTAGTTCTGAGTACAAACCTGTACTGGAAAGTTGCCAACAGCATTTTTTTTTATTCTTGATCATAGTAAAAGCATCTGGAAAAGAAAGATCACTGATAAAATATATTTCATGTACAGTGCTGTGTAAGTCTTGGCAAAAGAGTAGTGTAGAGGTAGTGAGTGTTTTATTTTTTTATGTTCAGACACTAATATTAGAATCAATCAATCAGTGTGTTGGTTCCCATTTCCTCATGGAAATATCTGTAGGAACCATCAGATGTTAAATCAAGTTTCACATCCATGTAATTGTTGGAGGAACTCAAGGAGGAATCACCTGCACTGTTCTAACACAAACACACACACACACACACACACACACACTCATGCATCATGGTCCCTCCAAGATCGAGCACATGGTATCAGGCACAAACTTGCAATGTGTTACTTGATGAGATTGAGTGTAGTGGGAGGTGAAGAATAAGACAACAGAAGACAGGTGATGCTAAAATGAACATTTATAATGACTGTTGTTGCTGTCGGAAGAAAAAAAATCTTAAAAAACGACTTAATATATATTAGCACTAAAATGCTGACTTCACTGGTAATCCACAAGTCAAGAAACACAACTCACTATTTTTACAAACACAATGCTACAATTACATTAAATATTCAATACTTTTAAAGTCAGTTAATGAATGGTGTTAAAAGAAACCACTAAAATACTAAAAACAAAACAGTAATTCATCTTTCCAGTCATTCCCCTTTTCTAGTTGTCATTTATTAATAATGTATAGTAGTTTGAAAATAAATAAACTGATGAAGGGTTATCAGAAAATAAAGCTGGCAGCATAGAAACATTTGATGTGGAGCACAAAGCTTAATAATGACTCATGAAAATGGCCAATATTTCTAAATCACAGAGAAAGAGGACACCTGTGAAATGATGCCCCATGAGCAAAGACATCTAATGGACACAATTTACACTCAACACATCTGATATGTACAGAAAGATCAACAATTACTATTGATTCAAGTATGAAACCTAGTCTATCCGTTTAGCTTAAATGTTAGTAGCACAAAACATGATGACTATGAGTTTCAAGAGCAAAAAAATGTTTTTTGATATGGACTGATGTGAATCGTACTTGTTATGAGATTGATAAGACAAGCACTTTGTTTTCTAATCTGGAATAACACTTGTGATAGATGATAAATTACCCTCTAGCTAAATGTGACAAGGATGCAGCTGTCTCCACAGGTGACCCTAATTCTATTAAGCGTGTGATACAGCAAAAAGAGCAGGGCACTGGTTCTGATATGAACTGTTTGAAATTGCTATGAGTAATGTCCAGTTTACAGGACTTACTGTAATATTGTAATATAAAATTTAGGATTTGGTGTAAACTGGCCATTTCAAAAAGGAAAATGAATGCCCTTTTTGAAAAGAAAAAAAGAAAAAGGAAAAAAGCAGCATTAGTATGTTGTAGTAACATCAAAGTGGAATACCACACCATTACTAATGTCTCTATTCCCACATTGCCTCTTGGAACACTCCACAAAACCGATTTTATGCTGCCAGCCCCATTCTGTTGAACACGCTTCTGGTTACAGTTCAACAAAATCTGACAAAAAATATTTACAATGAGAGGAAAAAATGAAGTTGTGGAGAAGCAGTTTGGAGCTTGTTTATATTTTTTGTTTTTGTTTTGTTTTTATTCTTTATGTCTGAGAATTATCCCCAATGATGATTTTAACAAAAGCAAATAAATCCAATCATATCAACTATAATTGCACAGTCTCAAAAAGGTTTGGAGATGGAATGGAGATTTTAAGTCCAAACAGTTGATGAACACAGAAGGGGAGGAAGAAGGTCAATAAAGTTCATGAGGGGTGAAAAGTTCAAAGTTCAGAAGACAGAAGATGGCTGCGCAGCTGACGTTTACACTCCTCAGCTTTTTTTCTGAGCATGTTTCTATGTTAAAGAAAAAACTGTCACTGAAATGATTTTTTTTTTGTTGTTTTAATGTTTCCCATCGAAAATCAAATGGAGAGACTTGGGGGTGAGGAGAGTGACAAGTGCCCCCAACATTATGGCACACAATCAGTGATGTCCTGGAGGTTGAAGAGATGACAGAGAATTAGGAAAAGCAGTTTATGAGAGGTAGCCAGCCTTTTACCGTGTTATTCCAGGTCTCGTTTCTACTGGTTGCTTTTTTGGGTAATGTTGAGGCGTCATGACTGACATCATGTTATGGAGGAACATGCTGGCTTCATGGGTGCGTCCGATGGATGTCCAACATACAAGAGAACTCAAAAAGTTTGGAATGGTACTGTTGTTGTTTGGCACTCAGGAGAAAGTCTGGGAGGGTGTGAGGGAGAGGTCGGCAGAAGTGTGGGTAGTGGTTGGAAAAAGGGGGGCAGTGAAAAGTGCAAAAGGGGGAAAGGGGGGAGTAAACAGGATACATATGAATGACTTTTTTGTTATACTTGGTCTAGGTTAGAGAGTGTCATACAAATAAGAACAGGTAAATCAAAGAGAAAAGAACAGTGATATGACAAATGTGTTCTAACGTTGCTGGTGCTTCGATGGGTACAAGCTTAAGCGTGATCCCAGGCCTCTTTCCTGATGGTGGGGGCCAGGGGGGTTGGGGGGTGGGGTTTGGATTGGGGGCGTGTGGGCTGCTGGAAGAGCTCACCGCTTTAGACATTTGCCCGCATAAAAGCAATGACCTTCTCAATACCAGATAAACTATAAGTTTGCATTCATCTGCACTCTACTGCATGTGACAAAGCTGCCAAACTCAGTAACATGGAGGAAAAAAAACTTGTCACCAACAGAGAAGAGCCACGACATGTCCACAAACAAAAAGCTGCTAAAAGCGTGTGAGCACATACACAGAAAAACCTCATTCAAACACTGCAAGAAAACGTTCCCACAAAAATGTCTGAGACTAAGCATGGCTTTGTGCAGTGCAATGACTTGATTTTGTTTTGACATGGAGGTAAAAAAGTGTCATAAGTTTGTTCTTGTCCTCTTTTTTGTAACATTTCCTTTTTTTCCCAAATATTTAGAAAAAACTTCAGCAAGGTGCATCTCCAATGTGAATTGTAGAAACTATCCTGCAGTTGATGGCCAGCTTGGATAACTGGGACATTTTTCATGCTTTTCATGCACTCTGACAGTACTAACTCGAGATCAGCATTCTCTTTGTGGCACCTCAACGATAAAACTCAAAATGAGAGCATTTGCACATTCTCTGCTTACTGTTGGGGAGTGTAGACGAAGAGTGTCCAAAGATTAAGCTCAGCTATCATGTCATAAAAAATATCTGCTAATCAGATTGGGTTTTAGGGTTTAGGGAGACATAAGAGAATGCAAGTTGCAAAAGCTGAGCAGCACAGACACAGATTATAAACCTTGCAACTTAATTTCCAGCAATTTGAAATTTGGGCCATCTTTGTAGATGTGCAATATAAAGTGCATATCATCAAAATAATTAAATCGAGCTGACGTAGAGTTATGATGTAATAAGCTGACGAACGTACAGTGCATTATGTGGCCTAAATGATGTTAGTATTGGCACACAATGTACAAAAACACACCATGCTCTAAAAGTCATGACTGAAAAAAGTGATATGCAAACTTAAGCAGTGGTGGGTACATTCAAGGACAAGACCTTGTTTTAGTGGAAGGAAGAAAAAAACCCAGTAAATTTTCACCCAAGTTTTAGGCTACTTTTGTTATGAGTTAATTAATTATATGTGTAAAAATCATAATTGCAAAATGGACATTTCCATCTTAAAACATTATGCCTCTCAGGCCAGTGACCAAAAAATATAAACTAAAATAAAATACACAAACTGTGACTTTATGTATGAATGATTTGGTTCCTGCAGATGGACAACAAAACCTTTCAGCTTTGCAGAACTTAAAGACAGGTTAGAACGTATAAATTAAAGTCTCTAACTGTTGGCATGCAAAGATTTGTCCTTAAAATGAACGCACATCGCTTCATTTTTTTGTATGATTTTTGTTTCTTGACATTTTTTTTCTGAATCCACGCTTCACTTTGATATCATGCAATATAGACGTGCAAAAAAGATAACATCTATTGTCACAAAATACATTTTCAGAACTAGAAAAGGCTGTATTAAGAATGCTGATAACTTATTTAACTCTAACCATGCTAGCCTAAGTCTACGGCAGTCTTCTAGCCCCATTAATGTAGCATTAATGGCCACATGGCACTATATGCATTGTTTGGTGAGCAAGATGATTCCCTTATTATACCATCCTCTTGTTTCAGTTCTTGAGGGGGTAGAAAACTTTCAACTTAATATCAATAATGTCTATTCTGCTATTTTTAAAAACCGTCACGTTCACCCTTGCTAGTTATGTCTTAACTGTGGTTTGTTTGGCACTTTTCACATTTTTTAAAATTTATAAAATATGTCTGTTTTTAACTTATGGTGTTGAAATCACACATTTACAGTTGCTGAATCTGTAAAGATCTATTTTGGCACAGGTTTATTTAATCTGTTTAATATAGCAATTATATCATCATGTAGCATTTATTACACCTCTTAGAACTAGCACTCTTGCTAAACAACTGACCAGATATGTTTATCTTAAATTTTAGTACGTCACTTATTCAATAGCAGCATCTTCACAACTTAAAAATATTAAATACGCAAACCTACTCAACACCTAGGTAAATTGAAAGCTCCTACACAGACATAATAAAAGACAAGACAGGACGACATGCTACTACGTATATTGCTTCCAGTACTCATCACATTTGAAGTTTTCCCCAGTTACTAACAAACAAAAAAAGCAGATGCCCCTGTATAATAATGCACTCTAAGTACTGAAAAGTAAAACCCCCAACCAAAAACAAAGAAACTAAAACAGGAAGCTGCTCCTAGGCACACTACGTTGGCACCTTTTCTTAGTTTTCACATTGAAGTTTCACAGTAATATCTCTTGCTTTTCTTTATCTTAATCAAATTTCTATGTAATGAAGCCTCCTCACTGTTTTCCCCCTAAACAAAGTTTTAGTGTGTGTGTGTATGTGTGTGTGTTTATGTATCATGGTGAGTTTATGGTGAGAATGACTGATTCTGATGTTTTCTCATAAGTGTCTGTGTCTATGTACTGCACCATGGTTACAGAGCGAGACGCAGATGCACTCTAAAATGCGGAGGCACTCACTTTCCATTGCTTCCTCAATTTAAGCTTCGCAGTATTTTAAAAATTATTTCTTTATTCTTTTTTTAGGGGGGGAATCACAACCACAAATAATCACTGTTCCTCATTTGTAAAAACACATGAACACTATTGTCTACTGCAGCAGCTAGGTTAATTAGCAACTAACGCAATTAGTGCGTTTAACGAGACACAAAACCAACATTTTCTCATCAGCTGGATGGTAATCTGTGCTCTTAAACCACTGCTCCTCCTAGAGGTACTCTGGCTTTCAGCTTCTGTGCAACCTCACTGCACTTAATGTACATCAACCAGCCTACGATAAGGAAGCTACACACAGTCCTTTTGCCCTTTTTCAAAGAGTGGATCTGCGGTGTAGTCTAGTGCAAGCTTTTTTCCTCTCTACACAGCAACATCTTAGGACACATCTTCTCTTTCATAGTCATTGTTTTGTGAAAGGGCAAGCAAAACATGCACTGTAGCACCAGACATTGCCACCCATGGAGAGATGTGAGAGAAAGGGGTCTCTGGGTTGATGTGTCAAAATGGGGGTGCACGAAGGTAAAGAGGGGGTTGAGAAGAGGTGAGGGAAGTGGATGGTATTAGATGGGAATAAAGAAGCCTCCTTACCAAATCGGTTCAGATATACTCTCCCTGCTGCTCCAATAGCAATTGAGAGGAAGACAGTCATGTCTTTAGTCAGCGAAGAGAGAGCACACTGCTGCCTAGTTTCTGTTGTGGTTCTGCTCAAATTATACTCTTATTTTGCGCCAGTCTATTTGCCGATGCACTAAATCAAAAGCTTGCCCATTTTTGCAATGTTGGGCATAGTCTTGATATGTAATCTGCTTTTCAGTTTAAGGTAAATGGAATTCCTTTTCTCTCCCCTTCTTGTTGCCTTATTGTTTCTGCCACAACAGTTTGGGTGAAACCACCACAGGAATTGTCAGAGCGGAGGGGAAGGGCTTTTTATTGTGTCAGTAATTAAGAGTGACGCTGAGACATGAGTTGATGGCTAGATCTGCTGTCCTAAGTTGGTGTTATTGTGAAAATTTCCATGTACATTCTTCTGACAAGATGCTGTTTTAAAACTGCTCGTTTATGATGAAAAACCCTGACATTTGGGCCTTCAAGCACGGCCTCCACACTTCACAGTGCATTAAGACGAAATTCAGTGTATTCTAACAACAACAGAAACGCAGTACTACAGGACTTTTTAGCAGCACGCATGTTGCCCAGTTCTGATGAGTACAGCAAGTTCATTTACAAAGGTAGAACATTGTGCCAAATTAGTGGTACCTGTCTAACACAAAGTGGACAGTTACCCATTCATAAATCAAACCATAGTGAATAGGTCATGAGACTGAAAGAATATGTCTTTCTTCTCCATGAATTTGTGTTTATTAAAAAAGACAAGGTCTTTCTGTGGACTCCCTGTACTTATTAGAGCTGAAATTTTGTTCATGTTGTAGTTGTTCAGTAGTATGTGTCTGCACGAGACAAAAGCTGCAGGTCTCTGAGGGACTTCGCTATGTTTGATATGAAACATCTACACAAGTCTTCTATAGCCATTGGTAGAGGATTTGAGTAGATGTTTTTATCTTAGCTCGCTCAAAGTGCAACTAATACAGAAAAGAGGACATTTTTGAAAGTTACATGAGAATCAAGACATAACCAGTCCATAAAGGGCCTTGATCACATGAAAGAGGGTGAAACTTTACATTTTTGTTCTTGATGCGGGTACACTCCCTTGGACTTGTGCAAAAACCTACATTCTCCTTCTGTAATCAGATATGCAATTAGATATGTAAATTGTCTAATCCCACTGGTTTTAGGTTTACTCATAACTCAGATATGTGTAATTCCCTTTTTCTAGTGTGTTTATCTGTCTGTGTGTTTGTGTGTCGTGTGTGCGTGTTCCATGTGTTAATATTACTGTACAGTACATCATATCTAACCCCTGCTCCTGTTCTCTCTGATGGTGCCGACGGTGCGGTTGTCACTGGACTTTAAATAAGACATATATTACACTGTGACACACTATTCAATCCACTTAAATAAAAAACTAAATCCAAAATATTGTCTTTACATTCATGTCAACCTGAATTCACAGATTAAGAAAAAAATACCTCAGTCCTTATGGGTGAAATTATATTAATAAATAATGTTGATGGTGATGATATTTTTGTAATAAGAGTAGTACTACTACTACTAATAATAACAGTATTTAATACCAGACTGCACGCCACAAAGAGAAATTGCCACAGTCTCTGGGCGCTCTGGTACTAACTTGAGATTCTGACCCAAGTAACCCAAGTAGGTGCGTTATGCATCCTGGCCTACTTCCCCAACAAGATCCACAATTTTTCCTTAATGCTAGCAACATCTGTAGTAGCATCAAATGGCATGCACCTGGTTAACCCCAGGTTTTTAGGAAAGTGGTGCAGTAAGTGATGCTACTGCAGCCTCTAATCTCCTTCCCTAGCCTGCACTAAGCAGTGCTGGGGTAAGCTGGTTGGGAGTTAAGGAGCTGGGGCGACAGGTAGTGTGGGACGGGGAGCCACTGGCTAGGGGAAATCTGCCTTAGGTCTAAAAAACCAAGCACTTGTTTGCAGTCTCATCAGACCCACATAAAAGGGAGAGAAGGAACATGGGCGAGGGGGGCGGGTGTTTAAACTGAGGAGCCAAAAAGTAGAAAAACAAACAAAAAACTCATCAGCTAGGAAGGAATGGGGATGGGGAAAGGGCTGTTTCCAGGGAGGTTGAAGTCCAACCGATCCACCCTGTTCTCCCCCAACCCCACCCCACCGCACCCCCCACCCCACCCGCCTGCTGGGAGCTGCAGCACGGAAGCATGCCAGTCTGGAATACCGTTGTCCAGAAGAAAAAAAACACAAAAAAGAAAAAGAGGAAAACAAAAATAAAAAAAACAAAAAAATTAAACCAATAAAAAATCCCAAAAAGATCAAAACTTAAGAAATTAACCCATATATACATTTTACACATTTTTTTTTCTTGGTTTTCGGTTTGACTCATCCTCTTCTTTCAGAGTGGACTACATTTCCATCATTTTTTAATACTGAAATATGCACAAAGCTTGATGATTTTCTTCAAAATTCTTGCCCTCCTTTCTCTTTCTCTGTATCTTTCCATCCCCCACTCATTCTCTCCCTTTTTAGCCCACCTTCTGTGGATTGGTGGCCCTCACACCCTGCTCATATGTGATTCGCTGGCTGATGAGATACTGGGCTGCTTGCGTGGCGGCAGGCGATCCTGTAATGGTAACTTTTCGGTTCCTGGTGCCAGGAACAAACTCCCCCTTTTTGGAGATCTGGATACGGGCTCCCGTCAGTTCCTGGTACTCCACAAGTGTCTTGCCTCCCTTGCCCAAGATGGCTCCCACCAAGTTCTCAGGCACAGCGATCTCAACCACGTCTTTGGCCCCTTCAGCAAGCTTCTCGGTGGCTAGCAGTGAGCTAGCAACTAGAGGGGAGGCAGCACTCAGGTACCCATTGGTGGCCCCAGTGGCAGCAGCCAGTGAGCCAAGTGTGAAGCCTCCTAAGCCGGTGGCAGGGTGGCCTGTGCTGGTAGAAGCGTCGTTGGCATAGGAGGCCAGAAGGTTAGCGGCAGCGGCGGCTGCAGGGTTAGCACTGGCTGCTACAGCAGCTAAGACTCCTGATGCTGCAGCAGGGTTGAGCCCTAGACCTAGGGAGTTGGTGTTGTATCCATAGCTGGCTAATGTGTTGAGGGCAGATGTGATGGCCAGGAGATCATTCCCTGAGAAGCTGGACATGGCGGTCGGGAAGGCGCCCACCCCTGCCAGGCTGGCCTGCCCCAGGAGGCTGGAGGCGGTGGCTGCAGCGGCAGCGGCAGCTGCTGGCATCACCTCAGTGGAGTTAGCATATGGGGAACCGGTAGGATTAGAATTGGCAACGGGACCAGAGATGTTGGAGTAGCTGATGTTGAGGCAGCTGCTGCTCTGTGGGTCTTCCTGGATCTTCTGCACAATGATCTCCACAGCCTTGCGGTTCTGCTCAGGTTCTCCGCTGATGGTTACCACGCGTTCCTGCAGGTTGATGCCCTCAGGCTTCTGAGAAAGCTGCACCCAGGCACCTGACTGCTCCATAACAGCCTTCACTGTGGCTCCACCCTTACCAATGATTAGTCCTGCCGTGCTGTTGGGCACAATCAGCTTTGCCTATATAAGACAGAAAACAACAAAAAACAGCATATTAACAGTCAAATACGCTCCTGATGATCAGTGTACAGCTCAATTCTTCAAATTATAGAATACATGAATATAACTTTTATTTTATTACTCTATAGAATTACAAATTTAGTTACAAATGGATAACATTTTCTTTAAAATCTTGTTAACTGATTTATTAAGCTTGATTTGGTGTCATTTTTTCCCTAAAACAAGACTGTACACTATAGTAAAATGTTATCAGTTTCATACCAAAATACTATATGCTCATCTATAAACACAAAGAGGTAAACAAAGACTTTTTTCAACATGTATATACCATGGATGTCTCAGAAGGGTTAAATCTGAATTTAATATAGTTACTGAACTGAGATTGTTTTGTCCTGACTATTTTTTTGGCTCTTGACAGTGATGAACAATTGCCAAAGTGAGGCAGAGGAAATATAAACCGTGGTTGTCATGGTTTCTTCGCCAGCCTGCAACATATCGGACTTACGACACGTATCACACTCATCTGTTTACATGGTTCTCTGAGCATATTGATCACATTAACATAGGGTTACATTTAAACTTCTAGAAAACCAATATGTTTAAGCATTTTCAGTCACTTTTGAAGTGATGTCAGAAGTAGCAAAATAGTTTAGTGAGGGTTGTTTTTATTTTGGGAAGGAAAAAATACCTTCCTTTTATAATGACTCCATTTACGCACAGGGAGTCTATGTAGAAGCTACTGCCAACATATGTCAAAGTGAATGTGCTTGTGGCAAAAAAGAGGGGAACATGCATACCCAAGGGAAAAAGACAGAATGGAAAGGCAGAAACTATTTCACAAGAAAAAGATGTTTTATCCCCATCTGTAGAAAACACAGCCTACACAATCATAAATGTATCGTAAACAAATAGAAGAATATTACAGAACACATTAAATGAAGTGAGTGAGGGAGTTTTTTTTTTTTGTCCTTGTTCTTTCTGAGCTGTGAATCACTGGGTAAAAGAGGCTCCTCGTGAAAAGCATCGACTCCCAGGGGTCAGCGTTTCCATGGCAACTCAACTCCAGCATTCAATGGGGACAGAAAGAGAGTCGGAATGGTGCATAGCAACCAACCACCCTTTTCTACAAACGCACACACACACACACACACACACACACACACACACACACACACACACACACACACACACACACACACAC
>JBBIGC010000001.1:24347030-24357613 GCA_037576955.1 Lepidarchus adonis
GTGTGTGTGTGTGTGTGTGTGTGTGTGTGTGTGTGTGTGTGTGTGTGTGTGTGTGTGTGTGTGTGTGTGTAAAAATGGCAGAAATCTGTTTGTCATTGCCACATGTTATATGGAATCACAAACCTTTGATGAACAGTAAGGATGTAAGGATGTGCAGCGGATTGTGGGTAATCGGAAATAATAGTCATCCATAAAGGACACGTGTACGTAAAACTGCAGGTCAAAGTTTTTCAGGATATACTTTTGTACTTACAGTCTCAGCTGCACAAAACAAAAATAATGAGTCTAGCATCTAAACCCAGCATGAATGCATCAAAGGCTATGGCTTCTTTTTGCTTAGCTTTTGCTGAAACTGCAAATGAGTCCCCCTGAGCCTGTGTAGTAGCTGATCTAACTACACCCTGTAGCAGGCCACAGTGGAACACAACATCCAATGCTAACTTTCCCCATGTAAATAGGAGAACATGCCTCCCCTCACCAAAGGCATGACTAAATTCAAATATCTCTCTGTGCCGCCAGCAAGATGCTGTGGACAATATACTTTTGCCCATTTCATCTAGTTTGGGAACTCAGTAACTGCCCCGAGCCTACCCTCCCTCCGCTACACACATACCCCACCTCTGTCCTCCAGAGTGGTGCCTGACTGCACAGCCGAAGCCGTTTGCACTTTGAAGTCTTAAGCGCTCGACTTTAGGTTAATCGCCTGTCTCCTGATCTGGGGCTTACTTGCCCATCTCTCACTTGCTGCATCTGCCTCAGGCCATGTGCTCTGACTGCTGGCATTAACACATACACACACACAACAACTACTCACTGCTAGTTAAAAATAATGCCCTGTCCTCCTCCTCACCTTCAGTGTCTAAAAACTAGTTGTGGCTGCTGTTCTCCACTGAGGTCCTGAACAGGTCATCACACGGAAACGCTCACTCTGGTCTGAACATATCCTCCAGGCCGCCGCTGACTTTCCTTGTCGTTTTTCATTCCAAAGCCAAAGTGAGAAAAGTTTCTAGCCGGGAGGATTACGTCTGCCTGTTATTTCTATCCTTTCCTCCACTGTGCTGATATTGTTTTTATACCTGTCTCTCTCTACATGTTTTAAAATCAAATTTTCCCATTTTCTACTTGAGCCAGAAGGCTAATAGTGGTAATGGTTCATTTGTTTTGATTCATGGACAAATAATAACACAAGTTAAAGTAAGTTAAACTCTGTCTCACATTGACTTGCTTATGATTGCTGAAGCTGTATGACATACTGTTATATATACAAGTTATGATGTTAGTTTGGAAGATAACTAATGGTTGGGTATAAATGTTCATTTCTTGTTAACTACATTAGCCTCATAGATACAGTTCAAACCTGAAGAAGCAAATTTTCCCTCATATAAATTAGATGTTTGTGCTGAAGTATCACTTTAACCTATTGTTATGTGCAAAAAGTAATTAAAGACTGATGTTATAAATATGTAAAACCTTTTTTTTCTTTTTTGTATAGAAATGACAATTATATATTTGGTTCTACTGTGTTTCCCATTGGTTGATTACCTTGCCACTAATGACTCATTTGCATCCTGTCATGTCTCACTAGTGTCTGTATCCAGTCTGTGCTAGCCTACCGTCGCTAGCAACACATTAAAGCAAAGCAACTGTGCTGTTTGTGATGTTGTAATCTCAAGCATGTTATGTGCTTATTTGTGGTAAACCAGTATAACAGTGTTTACAATATCTTAAGATCAATTTTAACCACAGTACAAGATAAACCACTATACCAACCACTGCTATTTAAAATCAGACAAATGAACCAAACGAAGTGGAGATGAGAGAAAATAAAGGCACCCCATACCTCAGCTTAGTTGTGCATTAATCGACTGTTCCACAAATAGACTGGCCTGTAAAGCCCGTTTCCAAAACAAGATCTTCCCACTCCCACAGAGCGAAGCCTGCTCACAGCTACACCCACGATGCCGCATGTGCTGTTCTTTAAAGATCACCTGATCTAAAAACTACATCACATGGAGTATTTATAATGATCACAATGGTATTTCTGCAATGTACATGCACTCTCACAAAAAAGGTGGTAAGCTGTCACTGGAGTGGTATTACCAGTGTCATGGGGGAGGGGGGGTACCATCAACGAAACATCTTCAGTAGCTTTATTCATGGAATAAATTTGTATCGTATTCTGCTACTCTATACAACTTGACTCCAGGCTTATTTTCCATTTACAAATAGGCCCTTTGCCCTGTCAAAGCTGCATGAATGATGCAGTCTTAAAGGACCATTTTGTTTCTCTGAAGGGGAAGTTAAAAATGTTTGTTCCTTGATTAACAAAAATTTACATCTACAGCAGCTTTTGTCAGAAAGTGTAATTAATCTATAGATACATTTTAGATGAGGGCAATAGAGTACTAGAGGTTAGGAGCTTGTGATCATAAGGCCTGAGGCTCAATTCCAAGCCCAGGTACTTATCAGGTATACTCAGTTTAATGTATGCACAAAGTGGCTTAGTTACAGTTTCAGCAGCCTTGTTAAATATTTCTGTGTCTATGCAGAGTCACAACAAATACTTGTCAATGCTGCAGCTCTCACTGCATAGTCTCAAAATGGAAAAAACAAAGGACTTGAAATTACAGTATAAGCCAAACACTGATTATATATTGAGTATATACAAACTGGAGACCATAATTGATAATAAATGTTCTATAAACTACAGTAGTCTTAAAGTAGCAGTTATGACATGACCTGCTCCCTGCTGACACACTTGGAGCAACACGACATAAAAGGCGTTCTTTCCAAATGTATATTTTATAAGGGTTTGATTTATTATTCATTTTTCTAGCATTTAAGACAGCTTGTGTCCTGCATCCATCAAAGAATTCCACAACTCACATCCCCAGGGGTCAGAGATGATCAGAAGGCATGTACACTGGAGGTAAGATACTGTTACACACACATACGCTATGACTAAGCTATGTCTTAAGTAGGTCAGACGTTGATTATAAGACTTTACAAATAGATGTAGTATATGCTGTCTGACCGCTGTGTGTCTATACTGACAAATGTTAATGTTTGACAAATGCTAATATCTCAAAATATTGTATGATATAGCAATACAAAGACATGACAATATAATATCATGGACATGTGAGCGTGCATTATAAGGAATATGTGTCTATCAAGAACTGTGAGATGTTAGTTTGTCTTACTTTGTTGCATATTTTGTGCATAAAACTATTAAATCTCTGAATCATCTATGAAACCAAAGTGTGAGTTGACTTTATTATAAATTCCTGATATTTAGCCTACACCAGTTTATCTCTACTTTTTCACAATTAAGTTAAAATGACTCTTTCTTTCCTGACTGCTTTTTAAATGAGACGCAATACAAGGAAGCCAATCAGGAGTAATTTACATACATCAGCCTTAATGGCATTCTAGAGAATGAGAGTTGGTAAAATTAACATGTAAAAACTGTTTGTAAAATAAATTAATAAAATAAATTATTAAATAAATATCAGATTTAGAACTTAGAATTAGAAAATAAAAATACAACAAAAAATACAGGACATGGGATTCAGTAGTGCAACAATATTTTCTCCAAATATTTTGCAAACGGTTTGCAGCAATACACTGAATGCTCCCTATGCTAAAAGAATGTGTTGTGTTTCAGTTATCATACCTCATTTTGTATGGTCCATTTTGTTTTGCTCTTAATATATCACCAACATTAATGCAGCATGTTACTGTCACATCATGTAAATGTAAATGCAAATTTTAATCTACCAAACATTTCTAGAAAAGAAACTTGTTGTTATTTTTGTAAGTTCCACTGTTCTTCCAAAAGAAAAGTCTGGAATATTGTTGAGAACACATTTGGTACATATAAAGTTACCTGTAAGGTCCTGGAAATGTGACATTACGTGTAAAGAACATAGAACAGAATCTGGAAAACTAACCCAAACTCAATGGCAGCAAAAAAAAAAATAATAATTATTATGGTATGGCAAGAACGCATCACCCAGCACCAATGCATGCACTCCTGCATAAGACTGGTTGTTTAAAATGCTGTTAGAATTCAGCAAAATAAGGTGAAAGCTCCAACAAACCTCAGTCTAATCAGTTTGAGCACTACCTAAAACTGTGTCTCAAAGCCTGTCCTCAACAGGGCAACCCACAACACAAACACATACACAAAACTCCTCTTTCCTTCCTCCAAGAAGAGATTTGAGCCCAACATTTGGGGGGGTGCACTTCCTTGTCAGACAACCAATGTTGTGTAAGGCTTTCTCTCTACATTGTCTGTTCTCCAAATTGGATCGATACTCCATGGAGAGAGAGCGAGTGACCTTTTTCACAGCCGTCTGACAGATTTGAAGGTTAAAAACAGCATAAAATATTTCAGGCTGCCTCTAGCCCTCCGGAGACCAGGCAGGGCTGAGAGGGTAGTTTCGGGTAGAAGGCGTTTTTCCATTTCGAATGTTATAGTAATTTTCCTGATGTCGCTTTTAATTTAGCAGATGAGCATGCCACATTGTGGTGTTTCATTTGTGTGCGTGTGTGCGTGTGTGTGTCTGTCTGTCTTAGCATCACTCCAATGAGAACTCTTATTAGATTCAAGATGAAGGATAATTAAATTGGCTGGGATTGGAGGTATCTTGAGGGGAATGGAAGCTTTAAAATAGCAAAACTACTGAAGGCAATCCCCATCATCAATACAGCGGAGGGAAACAAGTCATTAGCTTTTTATCTTCACTGCAAACCTAAATTAGCAAATTTAGTATTGGGGGTGAAAATTTTCTAAATGAGTAATTTGTTAAAAAACAAAACAAAAAAAACATTCAAATGTTTGTGCTGACTCATTCTCCATTAGCTAGTCATGTTTTCCTAAGATAGCCCTGCTAAATTTAGTCACTTAAGAATCTGAAATAAATCTAAGAAGTAATCCTTATGATCATCCACTTATACAGTCGGTCTTAGGAGCCAGAACAGATTTCTGTAGTTGCTTATATGAGCATTGACAAATATATGTCATTATATGTTGCATTCACAAATGTTCTGTTATTTATATATTTCTCTTATGCATGAACAAAACTAAAGAAAACTCACAATTATTCTGCCCTACAATTAATTACTTTGAAAAAAATTAAATATATTAATTAAACTTCATTGTGCATGTTTATATTTGACTTGCAACCTATTGTTGTTACAATTTTTCTACTTAAAATTCTACAATTCCATTTTTATTAACAAGACATTAAGATTTAAACTAGCTACTGTGGTAGCATAGACTTTCCAGACTGCATTAAAGATCTCAGACATTAGTCTTAGTTATTTTAACTTGGTGCATTTAGTTTGTTTTCTTTTTCTTCTATTTATATGTTGGTGCCATGTTTATGAGCCTTTTAGGACCCTATGTGGTATTTCTGCAGAGCTTAATTCACATCACTTGAATGTTCGCACATTAGCAAACCAGTAGTGTCATCATGTCCACACTAGTTATTTAAGACATCCTCTCAAGAAGAGAAAAGAGATTAAGGGCCTAAAAATATTCTTATTATGTTTTTATGGGAAACATAATAACGACATGGTGAGACTTTTATAAAGCTTTAAGCTACATGACCAATGAGTAAGAAATACTGCTTAAGTTCCCAAGGGAGAGGGAGAATTAGAAGGAGCCTATGTGACATAAACACAATGCATACACAGTGTTTTATTGAATGTCACATTATCCCATACAAAACATACATTCAGAATGACACCTCACACCAGTGACTCCTACTTAACACTACATTTCTGTAAACTTAAAGGGTTAGTCTTCCCATGCTGCAAAAAGGATACATCTTTTCTAATTATAAAGCTGCTCTTCTAGACAGTGCAGTAAGAATCCTTTTGGAGTCACAGAGTCTCCCGATTTCCTGTTCATTTATGAGCCACTTCCTGTATGGAGTGGGCAATAACAGGATATGGGAAGCAGGTGGTGCTGAAGTGAGGAAGAGGTCAGAGGAAATCCGGCCTCGCCTAAGGAAGCCACTGCATGAGAAGGAGTGAAAGGAGGCAAAAGCAAATATAGCTTGACTAGACTGCATTACAATTATCACATGAAAACAGACTTTTTTCCCCCTTTCCTCATAGTGCTACTTTGCTTTTGTTTCAAAATTGTCAAAGGACTCAAGGAAAAGCTGGTGGAGCTGGTAAAGAAATGAGAACTCATGGCACAGTTTAGACAACAAGCACTAACTACAGATGGTCCCAGACTTATGATTTTTTTTATCTTGTGATGAAGTGATACAGCAAAATTTTAAAATAGTGTATGTTTCACATGGCAAGCAAACATAGCAATGTATGCAGTGCGTAATGTTGGGATTCTGCCAGGATGTTGTATGTATGAGTTCAGTTGTCTTGGTGTTCAAATGTCTTGGTGTTTTTTAAAAAAAGACTTTTTAGACTTATTTTAGACAATATTTTCAAGTTACAAAAGAGTCATCAGAACATCTTCATTTTAAGTCAGAACTACCTGTACCTCTAATAATGACTCCAACAGCCATCTGCAGTCTGCCCACATGGCCCCCAAACCTTGAACTGTATATTTCTTAATGAATGCTGCAATAAAAATTAATTAACACACATGGCCAGTCTAAGTAAATGGAGAAAGAACAAAATGTTTCTTCTCTACAATTTCAAGAATTAGCAAGAGCCTTACATTATTGGGAATGGAATACAAAATACTTGAATGGATCATATTACATCATTTTACATTTCTTGAAGTAGTATGAAAAGTTGACTCACTATCTACATCATCATCAAAATTTAGTGGCATTTGTAGCTACTTGACCATCAAAACATTTTAGGAAATATGATGAATTTATGCATAAAAAGAAGACATGATTAAAAGCCATTGTGTTGCTGCTGCTGTGCTGTCATGATGTTCCTGTCTCAGTATGGCCTTTAGATGAAGTTTGGTGTTAGCCGTGCTCCTTGCCCTGCCACCATTTGGCTGCGAGATTAGCGGCTGTCGATCCGGACGGGAGGCTGGCAGCTGTTGCTTAACATGACTTCACATCTTATCTTACATCCCTCAGTCAGTGCACTCCCTGGGGCGAGCAGTAATGAGACACATGCCACGACAGCCGTGCTTTTGACAACAAGCTCTGAAAAATGTGCTGCAGAAACCAGCTCAAACGGTATTATTGTTGCAGATCCCAATCCATCGCCATCTGACTTCTGTCAGTGTAACAATGAAGGCATCCATGTGCAATTGTAGTATGAGTACATAGTAAAACAATACACAAATATTTTATACTGTCCTTAGTTGTCTAAGGTTTGAGGACACCTAGGTTTTTAAAACATTTGAATAAATAAGAATATTTATTCATTTAATATAAAAAGCTGTTTATCTACACAAAATTGTCAATGCTGAAAGAAAAACTGACAAAAGGAAATAGTATAATGAGAAATAATGTGGAATTATGATATAGTACTGGCATTTTAAGCCTGATATTTGGGAACAAAGTCACAACAAAGCTGGTATTGATGAAAACAGTGAAAATTAACAGTGGTCTACAATCAATAAAACCCCTAAAGTGAACAATTAAGATGCTAAAACAGAGGCCAGTGAAATGACTAGCTGCATTGCACACATGCCCATGTGAAGAAGAGCAGAGGCTTTGCTGTTCCAGCAATGGCAAGGTGTGTTCCCAGTCTGATAACTCTTATAATTATGTGCATTAATATTTAGGCCGACAGCTCTGCAAGAACAGCCAGTTTGCCCTCCCCATTAAAGTCTAGGAATTCAGGTTATGGCCCTTCCTTCACAGAGACTGCCCCATAAGCACAAAGAACATTGGGTCTTCAGGGGCTTGCACAGCGGAGAACTGTTGTAGGGAGGAGACGCATCACTGTTTTAAATTATGCATAGATAGAGCCCTACTCTTCCTTTTCCTAGTGGGGGGATTTAATTAAGAAAACAATAAATAAGCAAGGGGAATCAATGCTGAAAACAATGCAGTGACCTGCAGAATCAATAGAACTTAATCATGAAGTGACCATCAGTAATAATTGTGTAAAGAGACTGATGGAAAACAATCAATGACAGGTCTAATCAAGCAACTCTCTGAATCTTTGTGTGTTTGTTTGTACAACAAAGGCCAAACCAGGGGGGTCTGTTTATATCCATGGAGAGCAAAGTTTACAACATGGATTCACATAATCAAAATGTCACTCTTCTGCCTCTTTCGTCTTACAACTTCCAACATTGTGTTTACAAGATTTTGGTTTTATTGGCGGATGTTAGCGGGCTCAAGGTCATCTGGAGACTTGCGTCACTTTTAGCACTTTTCCAATAAATCCACATCTGAATCTTGCTATTAATCGGATCACTGAATTGCAATAAAACTGCAGCAGGAGGTTGTAAATAGATCGGGCAAGACACTTTGAGTCTAGTTTTTCAAAGCATCTCAAAAAGTGCATGCTGTCTCACTGCTCTTCAAAGACAAGGTGTAAAGAGGAAGTGAACATGTGTATGTTTCAGCAGCAGGCTGAGAGTGGAAACGGGATTTCTGAGGGGACGTATCTCACCTGTTTGATGCGGTCAGGATTGACGGTAGTTTGTGGCTGAAGTATGCTGACCGGCTCTGTTTTAGGGGCGCTCTGAGGCATCTCCCGCACCTTCTCTGCTATGAAGTCATGGACACTGTTCAGGGCCTCCACAGTTCCCTGGATCAAGCACACACGCTCAGTTGTTCCTGGTAAAGAGAGAGAGAAAGAGAGAAGCAGAGTGAATTTTAAATACAGTGAATTAAAACACGTTGCCAAAATGAGGCTGAAGAGGATGAGACTGTTAAATGATCAGTACAAAAAGATAACAATGGGGTTTCAGGGAAAATGTGATTCCTGGCATTGTCTCAGTATGGCTGTTAAAGTGCACAACAACAATCCTCTCATTACATCCTCTTCCACCCTAATTCTTCTGCCCACTACTTCACATGACGAGGCCATATGATATCCATGGTTTTGACTTGAGGCTTACCAATAACTGAAGTGGTCTAGCATTACTAGTGTACAGCATGTTCTTGCTCTTAATGGGTTTTGGAGTTGTAGAGGCAGTGATGTAACACATTTTCCCTTACAACTATCAACATCAGCAAAAGAAAATCCAATTAAACTTATACGCAACCTTCTCTACAGAGACCCTATACTACTTGGTTTGATGGGCCATTGTTTTTAAAACAGCAAATGACCTTACAATGGTTACAAATCTTACTGCCTGACACAGAGTAAATCCTTTAAAGCAAGAGAACCCTTAAAATATGATTGATAGGTCATTGCTGTAGTGACTAAAGAGCCAGGGTTAGAGCATCTACTCACATAAGTACCATGGATCTATGTACATGCGGACTAGACTTATGAAAGCAGCTGCAATAGCAGTCGTCTGGCAGTGCTACTATTTTTGGCAATCTATTCAGAGACAGTCTTCCATTAGATGCCCAAGAGTCTCCATGTTTAATTAATTCTGATACAATATCGGGTATTGACTCATGGTCTTTAAGGGCCCCAAGAGTGTGCACCAGTGGAACACAAAGAGGGTAAAGGTCTGTATGTATATTAGTCTGTACTGTTTACCAACACTTGCACAACTGTCATTGTTTAAATGTACAGTCAGAAGAACTGTTTTGCTTCAGGCTTCAAACTTTTTTTTCGCTCTTTATCCTACTGCATTTCACTTTGAAGGGTGTAGCCAGAAGGTTGATGAAGAGTCATCCGCCCTTTAAAAGTCACATCACACAACATGTGGGTGTCCTGATCCTAGAATTAAAACAATAAACGCCAGAGATATAAACGAGAGAAAGAGAGATAGACTGAAAGTGAGAGTAAGAGAGAGAGAGAGAGAGAGAGAGAAAGAGAGAGAGAGAGAGAGAGAGAGAGAGAGAGAGAGAGAGAGAGAGAGAGAGAGAGAGAAAGAGATCACCAAGCAACATTAGTGCTATCAGTGATGTGTGAGGGCTTGTTAGAGTGCAACCTCTTAAGTGTTCTCTTCAAAGAGCACAGCTCCTCGGAATGCAGTAATTAACACGGTCAGGCAGCCAGGCAGCATGACCTTGTTTGAGTTGAAGCAGTGGTGTAAAACACTCTAGCTTCCTCTTGCCTATGGTGACTACACCACTAACTCGTGGGCAGAAATGGAACCACTCTGCACGGCCTTAGACACAGACAGAGCAATCATTTACTTTTCCATAAACGTGTGCTGTTCCCATGTGTAGGTGTTCTAACCGTAGGAGAAATTACATTACAGCACCTCCAGGCTACCATCTCCAACGTGGCTGCTTGAAAATCTGTTACATGCTTTAAAAAAAAAATCCTGCTTCTTCACTTTATTGCTCCTGGCTGCTTTTGCTATCCGACTGTTTTTCTCCCCTCTGTTGTTAGAGATGGAGGAGTCTCCAGTGGGTACTTTAAAATATTAAATAAATAAACAAAAAAAAAAGGAAAAAAGAGTGTTTTGTTTGTCTGTATCTTTGTCTCTCTATCTCTCTCTCTCTCTCTCTCTCTCTCTCTCTCTCTCTCTCTCTCTCTCTCTATCTCTCTCTTGC
>JBBIGC010000001.1:24395272-24416750 GCA_037576955.1 Lepidarchus adonis
AAAAATAGAATAAAGTAATATACTATTACAAAAAATATAAGAAGTATTTACACAAATAAATAAGGCAAATGTAAGAGGGTCTTGTTTAAAACCATAAACGCTGTTCTAATTGCCCTACAATGTGGAGAACTATTCATTAATAAGGTTACAAGCATTAGGGCCCACTTTCATCTTCCTTCTTATGACCCCTTCATCTCTTTTACATGTTCTGCTGTTTTTGACCAATTTGAGTTTGTCCGTCTTTCTTTGTTGGAAAAAATAATTGGTTATATGAAGCCCGTTGGGTCTCCCAATAATATAGTCCCACCTTGTCTGTGTAAAGAAATTTTTTTGACTATAGCACCATATGTACTTAAGATTCTCAAAGCCAGTTTAGCAAATGGGGTTGTACCTACAAGTTTTAAATATGCAGTTGTGATGCCATTAATCAAGAAACCTAATTTAGATCCCTATGTACTGTCTAACTGCAGGCCCATCATTTCTAAGGTCTTGGAGAAAATTATTGCCAGTTTTAAGAGCAGCACGACATCAACTTCTGGGACAAATCCTGAATTACTGCAACCCATTCTATATAATCAATTCTTGGAGTTTTTGTTTGTCCACCCCCCACTTGAGGATTGACCACAAGATCTCAATTGGATTAAGGTCTGGGGTGTTTCCTGGCCATGGACCCAAAATTTCAACGCTTTGTTCTGTGAGCCATCATGCTGAAAAAAGCATTGTTCTTCACCAAACTGTTCTTGGACGGTTGAAAGAAGTTGCTGTTGGAGGATGTTTTGGTATTATTCTTTATCCATGGCTGTGTTCTTAGGCAAAATTGTGAGTGAGCCCACTGCCTTGGATGAGAAGCAGCCTCACACATGAATGGTCTCAGGATGCTTTACTGTTTGCATGAGACAGGACTGATGGCAGCGTCACCTTTTCTTCTCCAGACAATAATTTTTCCAGACGCCCCAGACAATTGGAAAGGGATTTCATCAGAAAAAACGACTTTACCCCAGTCCTCAGCAGTCTAATTCCTGTACTTTTTTGCCAAATATCAACTTGTCCCTGATGTTTTTCATGGAGAGAGGTGGCTTTTTTGCTGCCCTTTTTGACTCCAGGCCATCCTCCAAAAGTCTTTGCCTCACTGTGCGTGCACATGCACTCACACCTGCCTGCTGGCATTCCTGAGCAAGCTCTGCAATGGTGGCACCCTGATCCCGCAGCTGAAGCATCTTTAGAAGACGCTCCTGGCGCATGCTAGACTTTCTTGGGCAGCCTGAAGCATTCTTCACAACAATTGAACTTATCTCCTTGAGGTTCTTGAAGATCCGATAAATGGTTAATTTAGGTGCAATCTTAGCATTAGTAACAGCAATATCCTTACCTGTGAAACCCAATTTTCTGAAACGCAATGATGACTGCACGTGTTTCCTCGCAGGTAACCATGGTTAACTCCTTTTAAATCTGCTTTTAAGTCTGGTATTGTAACTCAATCAGCATGACAGAATGATCTCCAGCCTTGTGCTCATCAGCACTCACATGTGTTAATGAGAAGATTACTGTAATGATCTCAGCAGGTCTATGTGTGGCTGAAATGCAGTGAAAGTTGTTTTTTTGGGATTAAGTTTATTTTCATGGCAAAGAAGGACTTTTTATCTGATCACTCTACATAACATCCTGGAGTATATGCAAATTACCATCATAAAAACTGAAGCAACAATCTTTGTGAAAAACAATATTTGTCATTCTCAAAACTTTTGCCCATAACTGTGCTTACTTCCTCTTGGAGCAATTCTTCAGAAATATGATATTGTGTTCCATTTTTATGCTGATGATAGTCTGATTTATATGCCACTATTATGTACACTATTTATAATTCACTACTTAAGTGCCTTTCAGAAAGTTAGGCA
Source organism: Lepidarchus adonis (assembly GCA_037576955.1). Taxonomy (NCBI): domain Eukaryota; kingdom Metazoa; phylum Chordata; class Actinopteri; order Characiformes; family Lepidarchidae; genus Lepidarchus; species Lepidarchus adonis. The sequence goes on from JBBIGC010000001.1 coordinate 24,397,168, forward strand.
TGGATGTAATACAATTTTCTACACTTCAATGATAATAAAGCTGAGGTTGTTCTGTTTGGGTTCTGTACGGATAGCTTGACTTGGGCTTCTTTAGTCAACATTTGACACCAGTTGCAACAAACCTCGGGGTATGGCTTGACATCAATCTCAAATTTGATGCACAGGTTAGCTCAGTGGTTAATTCCAGCTTTTTTTCAACTGAGACAACATACAAAAAGCTAAACCATTTCTTTCTCTGAATCACTTTGAGATCTTAATCCATGCTTTTATCACAAATCACTTACGCTACTACAATGCAGCTAACTGGTACAAAAACACAAACACATTTCTGGCATCACTTCACTGGCTTCCGTTTTATTTTAGAGTGGATTTTAAAATGTATGATGTTTGTTTTTAAATGTCTTTATGGCCTTGCTTCACAATATCTGTCTGATCTGCTGACTTGAGATAATGTGATTGTACGTAGGGCTGAGGTTATTGCTAGTCGTCCCTAGAAGAAAACTTCGAGGGGACCGTGCTTTTTCAGTCCCTGCCCCAAAACTGAGGCTTGAAATCCTGTTGTACATCTGGCAGGCCGACACACTTTTTGTTTTTAAGTACGTTTTATAAACACACTTCTTAACAATGGCTTTTAATTCAGCCTAAGGTATTGATTTTTACTGCAACCTATTGTTTACTTAGGTCATTTTTTATTTTGTTTTTAGGACTTTGTGCTTCATTTGTATTTTATACAGTGGGTCAAAAGAGTATTTAGTCAGCCACCAATTGTGCAAGTTCTCCCACTTAAAAAGATGAGAGAGGCCTGTAATTTTCATCATATGTTCACTTCAACTATGAGAGACAAAATGAGAAAAAAAAAATCCAGAAAATCACATTGTCTGATTTTTAAAGAATTTATTTGCAGATGATGGTGGAAAATAAGTATTTGGTCACCTACAAACAAGCAAGATTTCTGGCTCTCACAGACCTGTAACTTCTTCTTTAAGAAGCTCTTCTATCCTCCACTCGTCACCTGTATTAAAGACACCTGTTTGAACTTGTTATCAGTATAAAAGACACTTGTCCACAACCTCAAACAGTCACACTCCAAACTCCACTATGACCAAGACCAAAGAGCTGTCAAAGGATACCAGAAACAAAATTGGTAACTTGCATCAGGCTGGGAAGACTGAATCTGCAATAGGCAAGCAGCTTGGTGTGAAGAAATTAACTGTGGGAGCAAATATTAGAAAATGGAAGACATACAAGGCCACTGATAATCTCCCTCAATCTGAGGCTCTCGCCCTGTGGGGTCAAAATGATCACAAGAACGGTGAGCAAAAATCCCAGAACCACATGGGGGGACCTAGTGAATGACCTGCGGAGAGCTGGGACCAAAGTAACAAAGGCTACCATCAGTAACACACTATGCCACCAGGGACTCAAATCCTGCAGTGCCAAACGTGTTCAGGCCCATCTTGAGATCATTTGGATGATCCAGAAGAGGATTGGGCGAATGTCATATGGTCACATGAAACCAAAATAGAACTTTTTGTTAAAAACTCTACTTGTCATGTTTGGAGGAGAAAGAATGCTGAGTTGCATTCAAAGAACACCATACCTACTGTGAAGCATGGGGGTGGAAACATCATGCTTTGGGGCTGTTTTTCTGCAAACGGACCAGGACGACTGATCCATGTAAATGAAAGAATGAATGGGGCCATGTATTGTGAGATTTTGAGTGAAAACCTGAGTGAAGAGCATTGAAGATGAAACGTGACTGGGTCTTTCAGCATGACAATGATCCCAAACACACCTCCTGGGTAATGAAGGAGTGGCTTCGTAAGAAGCATTTCAAGGTCCTGGAGTGGCCTAGCCACTCTCCAGATCTCAACCCCATAGAAAATCTTTGGAGGGAAATGAAAGTCCGTGTTGCCCTGCGACAGCCCCAAAACATCACTGCTCTAGAGGAGATCTGCATGGAGGAATGGGCCAAAATACCAGCAACAGTGTGTGAAAACCATGTGAAGACAGAAAATGTTTGACCTCTGTCATTGCCAACAAAGGATATATAACAAAGTATTGAGATGACCTTTGGTTATTGACCAAATTTTTAATTTCCACCCTAATTTGATAATAAAAATCAGACAATGTGATTTTATGGATTTTTTTTCTAATTGTTTCTCTCATAGTTGAGGTAAAGCTATGAGGAAAATTACAGACCTTTTTAATTTTTTAACATGGGAGAACTTGCACAATTGGTCGCTGACGAAATACTTTTTTGCTCCACTGTATATATGTACAGCACTTTGGCCAACTGTGTTGTTTTTAAAGTGCTATATAAATAAAGTTGGATTTGGATTTAGGATGGTGTCACTAAAGAAAGCCTGAGAGAGTTAGCATTAATAACCCACATTTTGTCCCGATTCCTGTTTTTAAGGAAATTATTCTGGAATCTTTCATTCTCTCTTCTGCTATTGTGCAAAAGACAAATATTGCAGAATTGCAGAACAGAAAGCCACAGATAATTCTAAAGCTTGGGTTTAGAGAGCAAGAGAAAAGCACATACAAGAAACCATATCTCATGTGTGTATCACTAAATGCTGTTTCTGTCTGGCTGGTGGGCCCTACCCTGGTCACTTGCATTGGGAGTAAAGAGAAGCTTCATGTAATGTATCATTTCCTGCTTTTAGTAACATAATGATAATTTGAAGCTAAATAAACTAAATATTTGACATTTTCAGAAGCCCATAGGAAACTATAAATAACCTTATATAGCCCTTAAGCAAAATATTGAAGATGTGAAATGGGAAAAGAATGCTAATGTAGGTTGCACATCATCTTGGATTTCTATAATTGCATATATGTCTCATTCTGGTCTGCAAAATTGCCAGGGTGGGAAACAGGAGAGGTGGAACAGAAGCGTGGTGGCTAGAGGGAGGGGTTCTGAGGGAGAGGCTTGTGCTTTTAGAAGAACAACAGGGAACACAAGGTGCTGATTGAGAGAAAGGGGATCACCCAGCACTTTTACAAGCACACCCACTTTTAACAGATTTCACAATGTAAATAAAATAGTTTGGTGCAAATAATCAGCTTACATGTCAGGAGGAATTAATTACCAAGAAACCAAGCCTACGCCTATGTTACCACACATTTTGATATTAATCACATTCCTTTTATCCTTTTACCCAGTAACTATACATCGCAGGCCTGTCCATTATGGGACTAATAGAGTGATAATAGAGTCTGTGTAAAGAAATCTTTTAAAATTTTGCCTTCCATAATTGGTTCAAAATATTTTAAATAATCAGTTCCAGCCTAAATTAATACTTGAACATGTTTTTTATGTTCTCCATTTTCAATTTTAGGGTTTTTTGTCTTCCTATAGAGCTATAGAACTTATTTTGTTGTGTCTGTTGCTGATTTCTGCTTTCATGCTTTTCCCTGCAGGTTATCTGATCATGACAGACGAATGGTTCTCTGAATATGTGTATGAGGTTGTGGTGGATAAGAAGTTCCTCTCTCCCGACGTGATGGAGGTCATGCAGCAGGAGCCTATCGTTCTTCCTGCCTGGGACCCGATGGGAGCCCTGGCATAACCATGGAAACAGAGAGTACCCTGCTCAGTCTGGTCTCAGTCTGGTCTCAGCCTGGTCTTTCTGACTCCACAACTTCGGTTTTACCCTCCATAAACTCCCAAACAACCTGTTCTAGACAAAATAAATATTTTTTCTTTTTTTTTACTGGACTTCACGTGTTCTGTCAATTATTTTGAATGATCTTCCTCATTAAAACCAGTTGTAATGAAACATAACAGGATTTAACTATATTTCAAGATAAACTATGCTAATGCGATTAATTTTCTCAGAACAGCTTAAAAAGACTAAATTAGGTAAGTTGTATGTAGTTTGGTTGTCAGGAAGTATAACATTTCTGTGCTAATTTGGTCGTTTCAACCTTCCTTTTAACTGCTGTGTTTTAAATCTCAAAATGAAGATCAAATCACACTTCAAATCAAAACTGAAGATAGCTGCTAGTATAACAACACCATCATTATGATTATTTTTATCATTTGATTTTATGCCATGCATAATGACCATGGACAAAGGGAGCAATGAAATTAATCACTAAGAGGAGGATGAGGGTACTTGTGCTGGAAGGAGAGGCTGCTAAGAGGTTTTGGGAATGACCTGTGTAAGTAATTTAGCTATTCACTGCAGAATAGTGTGGGTGAAATGTTGTAGAGCTGTGATGCAGTAGTTCTACATTTTCTCAATAATGCACAGAACACTCTTGCCTTTGGCTATACTGTCCTCAACGTAATGAACATGTTCTGTGGAATTTCTAATTACTAAAATCTCTGAAGGCGCTGCAGACCCTAGGGAAAAAAACTCACAACTGCAATTTGTAATAGTGCAAGGCCCAATTTAAGTAGGTATGATGGGATCCTAATGGGTTACTTCCAAGAAAAAAATAACCCAAATCAACTGCCATTTCTTCCTTTCATTGCCTTTGCAACAATGTGACCCTTGAGAGATCTAGAGTTCCTGAATGTCCAACAAGGTACAATTACAGAAAGCCTGTAAGCATTAATGACCCTCTGCTCCACAACTAGCAACACTAATTGTTGAATTAAAAGTTGTAACCTTAGTTCATTTAGCACATCATATTAAGCTTCACACTATACTGATGCAAAATTATGAAGTTTTAATATCAGAATGAGGACATTTAATCTCTCTTCATCACATCACCTATTAAAAGGTGAAATACTTGCTCAGAAACACTTTTTGACATTGTTCATTTAAAAACATGTTGCACAAAGAATTTCTAAATTTATGTTGATTTGAAAGTTACCATACACTGCTGAAGTGATCTTAGTGAAGCTGGTTGGATCAGTACTAGAATACAGATACTTCTGACCCTGACGTCCTGACTTTTTTGAGAATTAGCCATTAAAATATTACAATTTAGCCCACAGGATATCCTTTTTTATATTACACCTCAGTGCCTTTGAATGTCTTTGAATCTCTAGGATAGGAGCTACTTTTCATTCCATCTTCCTTCTCTGGTTCTCGTACATTTTAAAAGACAGCTTGGAATGAATGCTTTTGAATTCTCTTCAGCCTGTTTTTACAGTGATTTAACACTTTTTCCAAGAAACTTTCTTCAGCATTCACACTTCCTGGTTGTCACAATGATCCTTTTTCATTGGAATACTATTCTTGGTATTGTTTTGTTTCAGACTAAGTAAAAAAATAATGGTGTTGCCAATCCCTGGCTCTTTAGTTAGAAACACTGCTTATGCGAAACGTTTTCATTTGTAATTTACTACACTTGGGGGAAGTGAATGTGTACAGAAGAACCTAAGTAGAGCACTTTCTAACAATATTCCCCCTCTAATATGAAATGACATTATCAGACTATTTTTCATGGATGTGAAATTCCTGTTTTGCAGTGCGGTGGAAGATGGATGATTGCTCACTGGATTTGATGAGGAACACTGCTGTGAAAGGTAGCAGGGCCCCAGGCAGCACTAAGCAGGGCCGAGGAGTGGAGGGGATTTGAAGGGTTTTGAAGAACAGTGCCATTTTGTTGGCTGCACCTTAAAGTCCTCTTCCAACAGAGGCCTTCCTGGAACTCTCCTTCTGTACAGTCCTTCTGATTACTAAAGCAAAAGTAGGCTTCATCCATTATCACCTGATTGAAAATGTTCCAGCTTCTCTCTCTCCTCTATTTTGGCTTTGTCAGTTCAGCCACTTGTTAAAGAAATTAGCCACAACTGACGTGTCTCATTCCCTTCTCCAAATCTGCCCTGCTTTAATGAATGGTTCACCTATTTTAGATTTGCTTGTACATTCCTCCTCCCCCTCGTTCCTCCCTCCACTCCATTCTCCCAGCTTGTTGGGGATTAACCTACTAGCTGAGGCAGATTGGAATGACTTGCAGCTCTCCACATGGTGTTTTTGTGTCTATGTGTGTCTGTATGAGTTTTTGTTCATGTTTCAGAAGTCTACTCTTCTAGAAGTGTCTGCTAGAGAGAGAGTCCCTGTACGTGTGTGAGAAAGACAAGTGTTCCATGTTGATTTTTTGAGGTTAGGCAGAGGGTTGTAGCATCTAGTAAGTCTAGCTCTGACATCATTCACCACACACACACACACACACACACACACACACACACACACACACACACACACACATACAGCCACATGAGGACATGGTAATCAGCCAGCCGGCTTCTTGCATATGTCTGAGAGGCAATGTTTGACCAAAGCCATCAGACAGGCTAGAAAATTCCGGAATTAGAAGCAATGGAACCTTGCCTCAGCAAACGTTTTTGGTTCTTCAGTTTGTGTGTGTGTGTGCGAGCGTGGAAAGAGCAGGGAAAGTTGAGAATTGTCAAAAAGGTAATTGATGTGTCTTTCTTGTATGGGTTCTTCTCCACCAAGACCTTGAAAAGATGCTAAAAGAGGCTGAATCTGCTTTTTGCCTTGGACTCCAGAGGTGAACACTGGGTTTCTCAGGTAGGACACACCTCCACCTTAGCATCTCTGTGTGATCTGAAACATCTAACGCATAGTTTGATCTTTTATTGAAACTTTTTAGATTCATCTGTATTAAGGTGAAAGGTTTCCTGAAACACCTGATTATAAGTTTTAATATTCTCTGGCTTCCGCTCTTGAAAATCTTTAGAGATTTATTCTAGAACTTTGCTTGTTTATAAATTGACTAGTAGTTAAAGGTTTGCTAAAATATAATTACATTATAATTTACAATGTTCTCCAACTTTATCAGGTGAGAAATGATCTGCTAATCCTAAGTTATCCATTCAGCTCATGTGATGTATGTTTACAAATGATACAATGTTAAGAGTAGAACATTGTGAGACACACCTAATCCCTTACAGAACTGAGAGGGAAGGAAACGTCACCCTAGTGCACAAAACAACACTTCTCATCGAGATAAGCCTAGGCTTAGATCTGCCAAGGCAGGAAGTAAAGATTTTTTAAAATTGAGGTTAAAACAGGGTGAGGAAAATGTGGAAGAAACTAAGTGTGTGAGAAGAAAGAAAGAAAAAAAAACTTTCTCATGTAGAGCAACAGGAGCAATCATTGACAGTAATGCAAGAGATTAGCTTTCTCTCTCGCGCTCTCTCTCTCTCTCTCTCTCTCTCTCTCTCTCTCTCTCTCTCTCCATTCTTCAATCTGGCAGCCCTCAGGTCTTCTCTCCTAGGTCTTTCCATCTTTCCTTCTTTCCATTCCTCCATCCCATGTTGCCTTGATCTGTACCCCCTGCTCACTGGACAGACGCTGGAAAACTTACCCACATGTCACAAAGGTCAGAGATTAGTGACCGTGCCAAATTTGCGCCCGGGCTATGGAGAAGCCATATTCATAATCGTGTCAATGACAATATATTGTGTTCTCATCCCTATTATTTAAAATTGAGTTAACACTGCAGTATTTTACATGTGGGAATGGCATTAGCAAAGATTCACTATTTTTTTCACCGACAAAGCACTATAGCTTTGTCTCAAAGTGTAGATAACATGGACACCCCTTTTAAACGATGGGCTACAGTAGTACAAGAGCTTCTGCCATACAAATTGCTTACAGGTATAAAATCCAGCAAATAGTCATGAAATCTCTGTACACAACAATGGCAGTAAAATAGTTCATATTGAAGTGCTTGTGACGTTAAACATGTTTGCTTTGCTAAATCTGTCCCTACTGACCCTGTGTTCTTGTTGTGAAGCTAGAGTAGAGTAAAGCATGCCATCACTGGGAGCAAAGGAAAGTGGAAAGTGGATCCATCAGAATGCATTGTGCAAACAGTAAAGTTTGGTGGAGGGGGGATAATGGTCTGTGGCTGTTTCAGCTAGGCCTCTTAGTTTCAATAAAGGGTAATGTTAATTCTATAGCATATAAAGACATTTCATTCAATTTCACCAGAACACTGCCCAGAGCATCACACTAGCTGTAATGCTTTGTGAATTCTGACAAGCTTGTATCATATGCAGCTGTGACCATTTATACACTTTGTGCTATGGTAGCCTTTCCTCCGCATGTACATCAGTGAGCCTTGGGTTTACGTACCCCTGCTGGGTTTCAGTGGGCGTCACTCACTGTTTGTTTTACACCTATTTTCGGCAGAGGGTCAGACACTTGTATCACTACCCCAGATGTCTTGTATCTAACCATGGCCGGGGCTACTTTTGGCAGGAGCTGAGCAGTAGCGTGTTCCTCTTTTTTCATTCCCCCCTTGCACATGGGCCCATCATTCCATTCCGTGTCGGAGGTGCATGTTGGCACATTACATGTAGTTAATTGTTTGATTGAATAATGAATTCTGTGCAATATAATGGTGTTCTGTTTAGAAATCTTGTAGATGTAATGCTTTTGATGTATGTATTTAAAGTCAACATGAGCCAGGAATAACATTGCACTGTATTTTATTGGCACATGACATAATGTCTATTATAACATTTGAGTTCACAGTGCTCAGTATCAAGGCACTCTTGTCCAGATGTGTTAAACCCCACGGGAACGTCTGCGAAGACCAGTTCACTTCAAAGTGGAATATTTATTAGGTTTAATTACGATTGGCATGTGCAATAGTCCAGCTTTCTGGCTCTGCTTTGTCACTTTGCAACAACTCGCAACGCTTTCCATCCTCACCACGTCAAATATATTACCATTAAAAAAAACCACACTGCTCAAAAAATAAAGGGAACGCAAAAATAAGACATCCTAGATGTGAATGAATGAAATATTCTTATTAAATACATTGTTCTTTACATAGCTGAATATGCTATGTAAAAATCACACTAAAATTAGCAATGGAAGTCAAATTTATCAACCCATGGAGGTCTGGATTTGGAGTCACACTCAAAATTAAAGTGGAAAAACACACCACAGGCTGACCCAACTTTGATGTAATGTCCTTGCGAGGGACCGAGCAGGCAGGCAAGAGGAAACACAGGTAGTTTTTCCAACATTTCAAAATGATAAAAAACAATTTGCCAATTATTTAGGGCCCATAAAAGAGGTCAACATAACAAAATCACAACAGAATTAACTCTATAATTTAACTGAATAATTTAACTGACCTCCCCAACCAAACACAAAGGGGAACATATATAATCAGACCATTTGAGACATAGGGGAAACCAGAAACAAACACTTCACATACAAACATCAAAGTTACAAAACATAATAGTTGATCCATCAGTGGCAAATAAGAAACCAATAAACGAACTTACTTAATCCAAATATCAACATAATCTACATTAATTAACAAAAATCCCAAACACATATCTCAAATCCCCCCCTCCAAGGGAGTGGACAATGGTACAATCCAATTAGCAGCTTCCTGGATATAGCCATCTTGCTTCCAGGTACTTATCCTTTGTCCAAGCCCAGAATGATGTCCTTCCAGCAGCAGCAACCGACAGCGGCAGCTTCAGCCCTGGTAAACTCAAAGATCAATGTTTAGTGTGACTGTACAAAAGATAACTAAATGTGTGCGCTACAAATAACTAATGAACTGTCAACTTATACAAAATAAACTACATTAAATGAAACCAAATGTGTTGATTTATCTTTGAAACAAACTTTAAATTATGTTAAATGTAAAGAAATTCCAATAAACATAATCCAAACTAAAGTGTTCAGTGCATGAATGTTGCCCACATTCACTCTGACTGTGTGGCAGCTAGTGCAGCCGTCACAGTCACAAAACAAGTCCAAATGAGGCTCAGTAGTGTGTGTGGCCTCCACGTGCCTGTATGACCTCTCTACAATGTCTGGGCATGCTCCTGAGGAGGTGGCGGATGGTCTCCAGAGGGATCTCCTCCCAGACCTGGACTAAAGCATCTGCCAACTCCTGGACAGTCTTTGGTGCAATGTAGCATTGGTGGATGACATGATGTCCCAGATGTGCTCAATTGGATTCAGGTCTGGGGAATGGGCGGTCAGTCCATAGCATCAATGCCTTCATCTTGCAGGAACTGCTGACACACTCCACCCATATGAGGTCTAGCATTGTCTTGCATTAGGAAGAACCCAGGGCCAACCACACTAGCCTATGGTCTCACAAGGGGTCTGAGGATCTCATCTTGGTACCTAATGGCAGGCTACCAATGGCGAGCACATGGAGGGCTGTGCCGCCCCCCCATTTTTGTGTGATAGTCCGTGCGAGTGTGTGTGAGACAGCTTGCAGTCCTTTGCTGTTGACCTTGGATCCGAGGGAAGGGGTGCAGAGAATTCCATCGTTATCTGCTACCAAGGGGAAGGGGGCGAATGGAGAAGTTTTTGGGACAGATGAAAGTTCCAATTTTACCTTCATCTTGAAGTTTGTCTCTTAATCCACTGTTTGTCTTGCAGAGTGATCAATCTTCACCGTGATGGCATCAATTTTACTGAGCAGAGAGTCTAGTTTTCTGTCAACAGTAACTGTCTGTGATGACCATTCTGCCCACCTCAGTAATTATTCCGGTCAGCCTTTGGGGCGGCTTTTCGATAGCTGAAACCGCTTTTTCCAGTTGGTGATTTCCCAGAGAACCGGCTAATCCAATCGCCAGAGCTCCTATCACCAAAAAAATCCAAAAAAGATACATCCTCCATGGAAAGAGCAGCCAGACACACGATACATCTATCATGTTCCTCACTGCAACGATCTAGAGGACAGTCAGGTTCCCCCGATCCTGTGCTCCTTGGAGAAGTGCCAATTTTGTTTAGAGACCAGTTGATCAATTCCATGATTTAGAATGGCAGACGAGGAGAGTTTTCTGAGATAGAACATGACGAGACAAAGAGCCAGCAGGAACAGGGAGAGGAGAGAAGTGCGACCGCCTCCTTCGAGAGCCAAAGCAGAAGCAACTTCTTGTATCTGCTATTACTACGAACTAATAAAAAAAAAGTTGGTGTAAACTTTAATAATTATTAATAAATAACTGGTGTGATATCTGGGCCTTTTATAACTCATTACAGAAGTTTTCAAACCTTACTCTTTGTATAATAGATGATGGGTGTTCGAAATTCGCTGATGTTTGACAAATCCTGCAAAATAGATCAGCCTTCAGTTCCGGCCTAGAATAGCAGCCCACACACACAAATGTTGCACAAAAAGTTGGGTGATACCATTGAAGAAACACTTTTGGGTCAATAAAGACGTTTAAGACAGATTTGTAAAAGTGGAAAAGCTTTTAAAGGTTCAATGGACCTTTATTGTGATTTTATACCAATTAGAGTTTTTCAGATATCTCATTTACAGAAATGCTTTTTAAAAGACTTGGTGTATTGGAAGTGCAAAGAACCATTTCCAGTTACTTCATCTGTATCTTCGGCTAATAACAATCTGATATCTGGTCTTTAACTTTTGTACTGTATAATTTTGCCCACCCTTACCACTCTGTATCCATCCAGGTCTGAGGCCTGCTTACCAATGCCGGGGAGGCCTTCATGCACTTAGAAACTGAAAAAAAAGAAAGGTTTTATATTTAAGGGAGGAGAAGTGTGCGTAACCTTCACCTTCCAGTCTAACTAGACTGATTTATGATAAGAGGACTGGAAACAAAAGAGGGAAATACGCTCTTAAATGTGCTGAAACGGGTTCCTTGGAACAACGCCATAGAAGAAACACTTTTGTTTGTTCTTTACAGAACCGTTTTTGGTAAATGGGATATGAGAATGCGAAGAATAACAAATGAAAATCTCCTCAAAATCTAACATTTATATACTAATTATGTTTTGTTTTCTCAGAATCGTATGTCAGAGCCAAAAACCACTGAGGAAATGTGACAAAGAATTTGTGTAAAGGGTTCAGATTTGATAGTGACCTCCATCAGCCCCTGTGCTTAGAGTTGCAGTGCAGAGCAAAGCCCTGTAATCCACTGGGGTATCTTTACTACTGGGAGTCCTTGTGAGAAAGTGAGGGGTGTTCACTTCCCTACTGATAAACACTATTTTTTCTAGTGTAGATCCTAGTTTGTATTTTGTGGGGAAGTTGAATGCAGATAATACCAGTGTCATGCAATTAAATATATTTTTGGTGTATACGTGCAATGTAATTAATTGATTTTTTGTTTGTTTTTTATGTTGTTTTTGTTTTGTTTTCACTCTTCCTGAATTACGTTTTTGAGTTAATGCTTTAACTAGGTATACTAACTAGTTTGGGTTTTTTCCCTCAAAAATACCATTAACTCTCTAATCTGTTAACTAGTTTATTAAATATGATTAAATATCATTTTGGATTCCACAAGGAAACGAGCATTAACAAGTGCCACCCCAACTTTGCTCCCCAACTTTCAAACAAAAATGGCACCTGTGTACAAGTGCAAAGGTCTTAAGAAACTTTAAATATATTTAAAGGTTTATCTGGACAATCAATAAACCAATATATTGCCCTAGAACAAGCAGATGTATTTATTTGAATATTAGTGTTTTGCTGAACACAACCACAGCTTTTTAATAAAATTGTGTAACATGAGCAATTGGTTGCAAAGTACCAACAAATTACAGTATTTAGTGTTGCAGTAAACTGCACTTAATTGAGCAGATGCCAATCACATGCTCTTTTTAAAGACAGGCTCCTTATCTTACACAAATGTTCAGTTTAAGAGGAAGTGAATAAGCGGAGCATCTCTGTAGGAATTTTACAATGGAGGTCATCTTCAGGTCACACAAGTGACTCATTTTCCAGTGTAGCACTGCCCATTACAGTGCACCAGTGTTGGGGCAATAAAGTAAAAATGTAGTGCAAATCATTTTACACTTAAATGTAACCTTTTGTAGAACAATAGTGTATTATGATCATTCGTGTAATATGGATAGGGTCATTCTTGACTTTCTGGTGTAAATGTGAACTGTTAAAAGTGTTTCATTTATATTTTAATTGTATATAAAAGGGCATTGGTGCATCTAGATTGCTCTGTCATGTTACACTTTACTGGATGCTTTGCCTGTATAAACTGTGTGTATTTGAGTGATGTTTATCTGGCTGTTTGCACACCAGGTTTAACATGGCAAATTTCTTTGGCATGTAACTAATCTATGTGAAGCTTGTGTCCGGTGTGGTGCTGATGGGGGTGGGGGCAGGGGTCTATGGTTTTACATACTGAAGTATGGAGAGGATGTAGAGGAGAGTCCATTGTGCATCACCTGGGCTCATAATGATGCGTTTTCATGCCAGGGCTGGAGCTTGGGGAGCAAAGTAAGGGATCAATAAGACAAGCAGAGAATGTGAACATGAGTATATAGAAGAGAGAGAGAGAGGGAGAGAGAGAGAGCGCACAGGGGAGTGTGGGGGGGAGTGTCCTACACACTGGCTCTCAGGGACGGTGAGCAGGAGCCCAGCACAGACCCCCACAAACCTGCTGAACTGCTGCACGGTAGGGTTACACTGCGCATGATGCGTGTATGTGTGTGAATATGACTTGGTCAAAAGGCTTTGTGAGCTTGCATGTATTGTCTTTGCTTTCTATGAATTTGTTGATGGTGTTTGTGGCAACGCTCCCTGAATGCTGGACCTTTCTGAAGTTCCTTTAGTTGAAAAAGTTGTGAAATTGTATGTGCTTCAGCTGTCTTTAGGTTGTGATCTCCAGACACATTTTCGTATGATCACATCATTATGCAATTATCATGGTCATTTGCAGATCAACCTCTTTTTTTGACAAGGGCAAAAATAAAGCAGCGAAGCGCTCACTGGCAGATTCCCTGGGTCTTGCTGTTCTTTATTGAAGTATTTATTTTCCTGCGCAAATTCCATTCCCAAGTTCATGAAAAGATGAGAAAAATCTTAGAAAATTATCATGAATGTACATTGATTTTACTATTGCTCAGAATAGATTGAGTTCATTTGTTTTCTTTTCTTTTAGATTATTTTGACTTTTTCACTGACTTTTTCATCTCAAACCTCTTTAGGTCAGCATCTCTGATTCTTTGTCATTCCTACAGTCTTAGAATTTTTTCTTGTTAAATCCTGAAGAACACTGTAGTAGCCATAAGATTTTGCTATTACAGTGTTTATTTTGGCACCAACTACCAGATTTAGGAACAGCTCCTAAATGCCAAAATAGCATTTCCATCAGACTGATAAACACGTCTATAAATTGGTTCTTGGGGTAAATTATATTGGTGCTCAGGGACGAGACCAACGTTCCTTCCAAGCAAGAGGGGAAATAACTTTAGTGTCTCATTTTTAAATTCATGGTGCTCAGTATCACGGCACTCTTGTCCAGATGTGTAGAACATCTGCGAAGACCAGTTCACTTCAAAGTGGGATATTTATTAGATTTAATTACGGTGGGCATATGCAATAGTCCAGCTTTCTGGCTCTGCTTTGTCTCTTTGTAACAGCGCGGAACGTTTTCCACCTTCACCACGTCAAATATATTACCATAAAAAATAATTAATAGGAATTTAGCTTAGTGTTTTTGGTTGAGTAAAATTAATCACTATGAATAAACAGTCATTCTTTAAGGGTGAAGGGAACATTGGAAGGCAAAAGCTTCTTCCACTAGACCCTTATAAAAATGAACAGATAGCCTAACCTCTGTTAATGTTTCTGACATTTTAAGAGAGGAGGGCAAATCTAGTTTTTTATTGGCAGGTATTGATAATAGAGTTGTGGTTATTTGCACTAATTAACTCTCCCCCCTAGGGACTGCACAGAAAAGGTGAAAAATCAGGAAACTATTTCACTTCTTTTTCCAAACGTTAATGAAGATCAGCTTCTAGTCAACATGCTCCTTCGCAACTAAGACCTACGCATCAGTTACTTCTCATTTATTTCACTTTCTTCTTATTAATAACTTAATAGTAAGTAAAATAATAATTTAATGCCATTTGAATTCTGTGACTTTTAATTATATACATAATTGCAAATAAATACATTTTAATGAGTGTTTACAGATGCTGATGTGAATTATAATTTCTTAATTTCACGAGTTATTTCAGATAAATAGTTACGAAATTACCACTTGATTTCAGGGTTTGGTAAGTATAAATGTGGTAATGTTTTTCTTTTTCTCACTGAAAATAATGATAAAAACATTTCTCAATCTTTCAGAATATGTTTATCTGATATATTTTGAACCAGCAAAGTTTTTTTTCACACAATTGTCTTCCATTTCCTTTACATTTTTAACGATCTCAAATCTCAAGGTTATTTTTTTCTCTTTGGGACAAAGGTATGAAGTTTCAGTCTGATGAATTTTGCCTTAATGTTTCATTTGAAGACAAAACAATGAGAAAAATGATGTCTTGCATTGTACTTTCTGCAAGAACAATTTAAAGGAAGAATAAAATAAATAAATGAGTCCTGGCAGCTCCCCCAGGCGCAATTTTGCTGGGGCCCGTGTGGATGTTGCTCAGTCTTTTACAGTTTTAACCCCGTGTTGCAGGGGTCTGTTCCACTCAGCATGGTTCTTGTTAGACCTAATTCGTTTGGACTCGTGGCAGTAAAGCAAGTCATCAGTGGAGTAGATGTTTGCTGTGCAACCATGTGAACATCAAATCTGAATGTAAACGTCCTCCAGCGTCACCTAAAATTCTTCTCCCTTTGTCTTGCAGCTGGGGTCGGGCTATTGTTATTCATCGGCTTGTTGAAGCAGCGTAAAAGTACCAACTCCAGCTCCCTGCCCTCTCTCTCACTGACCCAAGACACCCTCTCTCCATCCCTATCCCCCTCTTTTCCTGTTTGGGTCTGGGTCACCCCATGGGCGCCATATCAGTGACTGCCAGAGGACCTCCATCTCAGCCAGCGTCTCACCCCTAACCCTCACCCCTTCTTCCCCATGGAGATGAACCAGCTGGTGACAATGAACCAGGAGGACCGGGACAGCAAAGAAAAAGCAGAGGAGTCACAAGAGAACGGCCGGCTGGTAGAGGAGAAGAGCCAAAAAATGACCCCAGGGACAGGACAGGTCTCCAATGGCTACCCCAGCACCACCCCTCAGAGTGCCAGGGAGGGCACCGGGACCGGAGGGGACAGACCCAACGCCCCTGGGGGCTTCCGGATGCTCGTAGTGCAGCAGACCAGCCTAGACCCACCCCGTGAGACCTGGAGCAAGAAAATGGACTTCCTCCTCTCTGTCATTGGTTATGCTGTGGACCTGGGCAACGTGTGGCGCTTCCCGTACATTTGCTATCAGAATGGAGGAGGTGAGGTCAGGGGAACAAGTGAGGGGTGTTTTGTCAACTTCAGATGCTTAAAAGTTCTGCCTTTGAAGTGGAGAGTTGTGAGCCATTCCCAAACGCATGATTGGGTTTCACTTATGATAATCTGCCTATTGTAATACCGATTGACATAAAAAAAAAAACAAAGACATAATGGCTCCAACAACTTGTCAGAAAGATTTGTTTTTCTTCTCTGATACATGATCGATTGGATTGTGTGCTTAGAAAGAACAAACAGACAGTGTGTTTGTACAAGGAACTCCGCTCCACTCTCCCTGCTTTGTACTCGACTGCTCTCTTCCTCACACCAAACAGACTTTAGCCTCCTTCCTTTTGAAATTTGAAATAATAAAATCTTTGTAATTTCCTGTTCCACCATGCAAAGGGGAGGGTAGTAAGAGATAGAGCAGCTCGGGACATCCTCGCTACTAGCAACCCTATTAATTCTGGCTTTCATGAGAGGGACTTCAATCTCTTTCTTATTGTTTAATAACGTGGCTCGCAGCTACTCAACCGCTATCTTTGCGCTCATGTCAAAAAGCACACAAATAAAGCTCTAATCAAAGACTGGGGATGGGCTTGTCTGCTTTTCTCCACCAGTCTTTGCATTGGCATTTCAAAACCCATCAACATGTACATGAGCATTCGGGTATTTTTGTGCTCAACCTTAAAGCTGACGCTTAGTTTTCGTTCTTATTCTAACAATGGATGTGTTATTGATACGGTGAGTGGCTGTAATGAAGCTTATGTCTTTGATTCATTCCTTATCTGCATGGACCGGTTTTCTCGCATCTTCTGTTCTGTTCCTTGCAGGAGCATTTCTGCTTCCCTACCTGTTGATGGCTGTGTTTGGGGGGGTGCCACTCTTCTACATGGAGCTGGCCCTTGGCCAGTTTCACCGCAGTGGCTGCATCTCCATCTGGAAGCACATCTGCCCCATCTTCAAGGGTAAGAGTGACTGCCCTCTGCTCCATAGGACAGACTTGTGAGAGGGATGTTCTAAAATAGTTACAGGCTAAAATAGTTTGTCAAAAAAAAAAAAATCTACCTTGCCTTGCACATCCACGCACATTATCCAGCCTGGTACTGGGTGCAGAGAAAGACTAAAACGTGCAGGTCACTGGGACTCCAGAACACAGTTTGAGCACTACTCATCTACAGCGCTCTGTCAAGGTCTTACACCACCATAAAAAAATTTTCTAAATCGTTTATCCAGACAGTACATTTACAAACATGTTGCAGGGCAGTTTGCAGTTGACAGGACATAAATTTGTTTCCTGATTTACTGGTGTACTCCCACTGTGGATTAGATTTGTGAAGTTCCATAAGCAGCACCTGATTTAAGTTAAAGGGCTGATTTGCCAAACTAGGTTTTCAATAGGATTGAAATTGAGTTTCATCAAAGTGATGTTGAGCTAACAAACATTGTTTTATTTGTAGAATTTTTTACATTTATTAAAGTCATGATTTGATTTATATGTAATTTTCTCAGATTACTTTTTTGCAGTATTGTTTAACAATTGGCTTAATTTTAATTTTATTATTATTATTATTATTATTATTATTATAACAACAAAAATAATATTAATACAAATCATTAAAATAATAATAATAATTATTATTATTATTATAACAATAAAAAATAAACAAATAATAATATTATAATAATAATAATAATAATAATAATAGTGTTTTAATAATAAAAAAATAATAATAAATGTTTTAATTATAGATAACAGTACCAGAAAACCAAACATTTCTTAGGGTTAAGTGAAAAAATGTTTTGCTTTGCTGAACTCTTTTAAAAATGTGACTTCATTACAACATAGCATCTATGTATATAAATATATAAATCAGCGCAGCCAAACATTTCTCACTCCTTACTAGTAAAATATAAACAAATAAATAGTCAGTGAGAGTATTTCAGAGTTTTTCTCATTTTAAAGTCATTTATAAATAGTTGTATAATTTAGTATTCTACATTAAGCCATGTTCAAATTTTCTTCCTTTTGAAGCTAGAAAAGTAGACAAGGGATCAACAGGTTGCAGCAGGCCGACAAGCCCTGGACAGAAGTGGATGGGAATGGGGAAACTGATAATGTGCTCTCTTTCTCTCTCGCTCTCTCTCTCCCTCTCTCACTTTCTCTCATTGACCCCTGTCCCCAGACTTCTGTCCAGTGCCTACGTGCCACTTTGTTGATAGCTGTTGCAAGGTGGACCCTCTGTTATGGAAATTGTCACATTTCCCTCTCAAAATGCCAGCTGCTAAGAAACTTGGTTTGATGGACAAAACTCAACTTGGTTCCTAAATGCCATCAGGTATCTCTCTCTGAAGTTGGAGGAGGCTTGAAACAGAGTGAGGCATTTGCAGGGAGATGAGTTGCCTTTTTTGCTGCCTCTTTTTTGTTAGGCATAGGCTTCGCCATCTGCATTATTGCACTGTATATCGCCTTCTACTACAACACCATCATGGCCTGGGCTCTCTACTACCTCCTGTCCTCCTTCCGATCCACGCTGCCATGGACCACATGCAACAATCCCTGGAACACGGCCAACTGCACCCATTACCTGTCCACGGACTTCAATGTCTCCTGGACCAACACTTCCATCTCCCCGGCCGAGGAGTTCTATACGTAAGTGCATGTAAGTGCCAGGAGCCTAGAAGTGGGAAGAGGAGAGCAAGAGAAAGAGGACTAGGGCAGTGTAGACCAATCCTGGTCCTGGTGTACCCTTCCATACATTTTCTTTCATGTTTTCCCAGGTCGACCTCAACACTTCTTAATCAGGTGTCAGTTGAAGGAGGTCTGTATGGGCACAGAAAACAAAAATGTACAAGTCAAGGGTACTCAAAGACCAGTGTTGGTTGAGGGCTTTCAAATGGGCCGTAAAGAAGTAGCAATATGGATGAGAAAGACTAAAAGGTCCATTGACCATTACCAAGCTACTCGTATAAAGAACCGTTTGCTCAGGTCTTTATCTCATGGGTTGAAACGCCTTTTGACTGGCTAGTTTTTTTGTTTTTTTCTCCACATCTGCTGCTTTGGTGAGATTTGCAAGCGTTGCAGTGGTTTAGGCTTGTTTAAACGAGAGAGCCAAAGATCCCTTCTTGCTCTGTCTCCCGCTGGAATTTCCTGTTTTCCATATAAATCTGTTTCTTTTTGTGCTCTATCTGTGATTATGCTGTGTGAGTTTAACCCCTCACCCATCACCCCTTTGCTTATTGCTCCAATTCACCTTCAGCTTCTAATTTCCTTTACAAATGTGGAACACTGTTGCTCTTTTGTTCCCTCACCAGTGTCTACAGCTCTTCCATTCCATCTTTACTGCCTCCAAACTAAATTTTTTCCCACCCTCCCCCTATCCCCCATCCCTTTCCAACCCTCTCTCTCTCTCTCTCTCTCTCTCTCTCTCTCTCTCTCTCTCTCTCTC
>JBBIGC010000001.1:24442836-24455098 GCA_037576955.1 Lepidarchus adonis
GTAAGCACTTTGAGATTTGTTCCAAATGGAAAGTGCATTACAAATTAAAGCTATTATTATTATTATTATTATTATTAATGCATTAAGTTATTAACTGATTTTAAATAGTGCACCTAGGAAAGTGTATATGAGATGACTTTATTCATTGAGGATTGAAACCAGTGCGTTCCCATCTTAAACTAACCCTTATTGTTTTACTTTCTCCAGCAAACAGAGGCACAACAAGCTGTGGCGGTCTCACTCTGACAGTGACTTGTCCGAGCATCAGGAACCTCTCTGTAAAAGTCAGCGCACCCTGGGCCGCTCTGACCCCCACAACAACCACCAACACCTCAAAAGTCCCACATCCATCCAGAACATGCTTGGTATGGCCGTACTGCAGACCCTCAGTAGCCCTCAGTCTAATACAGACAGCTTGCACTCCATCTCCCCCAACACAGTCTCCAGTGGTCCATGTGACTCCACAGCAGAAAACCTTAGTTCTGAGCAACAGCACGAGGACCCCTTGATACCTCCTCGGCCTCGGCCTCGGGCAGCCACTGTGGTGCCTGAACAAAACCTGGGAGAGAGCTGCGGCCTGAAAGTAGCAGTAACTGTGCCTATTGCTCGCCCTCACCCTCCTCCCTCTCTCCATGTTATCACTCCCTCCTCCTCTCCTTCTTCACACGCTCCCAAGCCGAAAACGGACTCTGTGAAATTGTCTCTGGACGTGTCTGATCAAAATGACTCATGCCAAACCTTCCACTCTTCTGAGACTCCAAGCTTGGCATTATATCAGAATACAGTGAGCAGTGTTGGCACTGTAAGCGAAGCGGAAGGCCATTTAACATCTCCCGGGATGCCGATGGCCATCAGCCCCTTAGGGGCTCCCCTAGCACTTGGACTGCCTTGTAACAGTGACCCAGAGAGCTCCAGTAATGGAGCTGAGTCTGCTCATAGGACTCCTAGTTCGGTGAACCCTGCCTCTTCAAGCCTCAGTACTGACAGCATTGACTTTTTTAGTGCCAGGGAGAAGTTCCTGGGGCTGTCTCAGGATGGTCAGACCCACCAGATTTCTGAAGCACTGGCTGCACGGGCAGTTAATTCTCGATGTTCCAGCCTGTGCCTGGAGGAGCCCAACACAGTTGCAGTGGAGGAGGTAAGAGTGACATCACACTCCGCACTGCACTCAGTTTGGAGACGCACACATTGAGAGAGTTTGAGCAACAGAAGTTTCAACTCTGCTGCAGTTGGAGACAAATTAATGCAGTGCTGCCACCTGCTTGACACATTGGGTATTACAAATGTGGCAGCTACCACAAAGCAGTGTTACAAAACTAATGCACCTAAAATCTGTCTTTGGGCTTATAATGGCTGCATTACAAAGAAACATTATATAAACATTAAATTCATAATGAAACAAAAATCCATCTCAAGCAAGATCAGAAAGCTTCTACAGTAAAATGACATCATACCTATGCAGATGTTTAGTTGGTGATGCTCAGTAACCTAGTGATTTTGTAGTTTCAGTATTCTAATCCACGCTTTCTCTTTCAGTGCTCTTCTCATCCTGAGAGCTCCTGTGATGGCATAGCTCTGCCCACTCCAACACCTCACCATCACCATGACAATGGTGTGTTTGTGCGACACATAGTGACCTCATTAGAGTCCATCTCTCAGGCCAACAGTCCTCAAAACCAAGTTCATGAGCAGGTGGAACTGAAGAAAGAGGAGAGATCATCACTCCCTCCATCCCCATCCACACCCCCCTGTGACTGGCCTGCTGGCTCTGTTCGGCGTGCCACTGAACAACTGGAGCTAAGGCTGCGACAAGAGCAAGAGAGCGTCCCGTCCCATCTGCACTCACCCTGCTCCAACAGCCCTGAACTCCAGCCGCTTTCTGTGGACACTGACACCATCCATACTACAGACTGTCCCGATTCCATCCAGACCACAGACGAGCAGGAGGATGTCCGGCCACTGGATGATGATGATTCGGGGATCATCCCTGACCCATGTAATTCCTTCTCCACATACCACGAGGTCAGTGCTTCAGCGGCCACTGTGAACCACAGCTTGGAGCCCACCTCTGCGTCCTCCTCCCTGTTGTGGTTAGAGGGCATCACTGAGCTGGAGAGTGACGTAGATGATCCACTCAGGCCAAATTGCCACCTGGCCCGCAGCAGCCAGGACCTGGAGAAGATCCAGGAAACCCTGAGGGAGCTGCAGGCATTTCTGTATGAAGCTGGGGGACTAGGCAGCCAGGCTGACCGAAAACAGCACTTCCAAAGCAACCAGAGCAAGGTGGAGCTAGAGCAGAGGGCAGAGCCTAAAGCTCCAGCAGTGTGGCAGAGAGCCATGGAGATAGAAGCAAGGCTCAGACAGGCTGGGCTTACCCCACCCTCACTCATGAAGCGTTCTGCTTCTCTAGCCAAGCTGGACCAGCTGGAGCTGTCCATGCATGATCTGAATGACTGGGACTTCCGCCCTGAGCCTCCCTCTACCCCAAATTCTCATTCGCTTGCCCACTGTCCTGACGACGCCCATAAGAAGCAGCGTGTTCTACCTCAAAGCCCCTCCAGCCCCACATCTCCTGTTGGCCCGCTGGATACCAACAGGACCGAAGGTCACACTAGTTCCTCAGTCTCATGCCTCCGACACAAACAAGAGGGCCAAGCTGAAAATGACTCCGTCCCACTTGGTGTCTCTGTCTGCACGCGGCAGCAGCCACAGCAACACGCCAAGCCGCACCCTACACGGCGTCTGCGCAAAGCTGCAGACAAGAAGAAGACAGTTACTGTGCTGTACAATACCATGTGACCTGTATTGAGCTGAATCAGGATCAGTGTGTATGTGTGCCATGGAGGTAGCCAGACTCTGGTTATGTCAGGATCTTTCTGATTCATACCTAAGCTAAAACTGTGAGTGCAACCTACTGTATTTGTATGCAATAGTGTGAGTGTATGAGACCTGTGTCACCATCCAACAGCTTTCAGATATTCGTGGAAAATGAGGATGGCTCTTTCTCACAACATGCACTTTACTTATGTTTTTATATTATTATTATTTTTGTTTCCTTTTAGTTTGCTTTTATGTTGAAGCGTATTTTTTGCACTGATTTGAATGGTAGCCTGTCTGTATGTGTGTATGTAATTGTGTGCTGTCCTGGTTTTGCTGGAAAACCAGAACGACTTTTGTTTTTTTGTTTTTTTATCTTGTGGCTATTAAATAAATAAAAATACATTCATTTTAGTCATGGCTTGGCTTTTTTTGCACTAAACTCTTACCCTTTGAGCACTGGAGCCTGTTTTTGTTTAGTGTAGGAAACGGTGCCATCGTGTGAAGAGAGGTGGAAGTGCGTGAATGATGTAATGCTGAGGTGGTGAGTGAGCAGCTACTGTTTTCAGCAATGCTTTAGCACTGTTCATGCAGCACTGCCCTCCCTCCCTGGCCGCTCACTGGAGCTCAAGTGCCACACTTTATTTAATCCATGACCGCTTTACTGCCTCTTTTCATCAGCTAAACAGGAGTAGCCACAAATTACTGAAGATGTTACACACTAAAACTAGAATTACTTTAAGCAGTGGCTTTATTTCAGGAATATATACTACTGCAGATACAGAGCCAGCACTGTTTTTCTGGGGCAAACTCTATTAATCTAAACTAAGACTACACACTAATGTCTGCAGTTTGTGAAATAGACCTTGATTCTGAAATCTTTACATTAAGGCCTTTTCTCAAACTTGCTTTCTAATTCATATGAGAGACTAATTTATGAGGGATTTTGAAGTTCTGCCCACTGTTGCCAGGTCTATACTCGGTTAAACGCCCTCATCGTTTGTCATTCTTGCATATATTTATAATCCTCATGCTCCAACACGGATGCCAAGATGGCGTCTGCGCTGTTTGTGAATGCTCTCTGCAGCCTACAGCTTTGAATTCTCTGGCTGGTTAATGTTATTCATCGAGGTTGACTCACCCGGCCGCCAAAGATTGCTGATTCATGCTAAGATTGATGGAGGTAAGCGTGACTTTAGTTGCAGTGCTTTCCCAAACCTGCAGAAAGAACTAGAGCAAAAGGCCTTTTTCGTGCTGCTGATGAGGCTCATTTCATGCTTGTTCATGTTTATCCAGAGGTGAAGAAAACCAGTAGGAGCAGCGGAGAGAAGAAGGGCAACTGAGCTGCTTCTCTTTAGTGTGGATTACTGAACTGACTGCCCTATTCATTTCCAATTATCTTGAAGTGTCATTTTAAATGCAGTAAATTATATACTGCTTCTTATGTAAGTCGACTGGGGAGACAGTTTTTTTGTAACTTTTTTTGGGGAGGGATACAGTTTTTGTAGTTCTCTGTAAAATACATGACAAAAAATGCCTATATGCTTATATATGGCTCTGCAAAGGGGAAAAAACACAAAATTGGACCTTACCTCCCAACTAATCCACTAATCCTGTGTCTTTCGGTATTAAGTTAAAAGCTGAACATACTTGATCAGCCATAAATTTGACACCATCTGCCTGATAGTGTAGGTCCACTTCTTGCAGCTCTAACAGCTCTGACTCTGGTTCACTGTGGTCTGATACTTTCCTATTATATCTGCTCCTGCTTGGGATCTGACCAGACTCTCTAGCCCTCGTGGCCTACATGCATTAGTGAGCCTTGGGTGCCCATGACCCTTTACAGATTCACTAGTTGGTTTTGCTTGGACCACTTTTGGTAGTTATTAACTACAGCAGACCTTAATCACAATAAGGCTTTGTCCTCCACAGATATCTCTGGATCTTTCACAATATTAGTCTTCTGCAAAAGTCTGGCCACCCTTTCAATAAATAACATATTTTTGTAATTTTTAGATTAGATAAAAATAAAAGCATTATTATGGCACTCTGCATAAGTCTGGGACACCCTACATAGTCAGTACTTAGTAGCACCTCATCTGAAAGATATCACAGCTTCCAAACGCTTTTTTTTTCAGCTAAAAGTCTTTCAGTTCTTGTACTTGGGATTTTCTCCCATTTTTCCTTGCAAAAGGTTCTAGTTCTGTAATATTCTTTGGTCGTCTTGCATGCACAGCTCTTTTAAGAGCAAATTTTCAATGATGTTTAAATCAGGGGACAGGGGCCATTCCAAAACCTTCAGCTTGCCTCTCTTGAGGTCGTCCATGGTGGATTTGGAGGTATGTTTAGGATCATTGTCCTGTTGTAGAAGCCATCGTCTTTTCAGCTTCAGCTTTTTACAGATGTTACAGTTACAGTACAGTTACAGTATGATGTTTGCTTCCATAATCTGCTGATGTTTAGTGGAATCCATTCTTTCCTCTACTCATGCAATATTTCTTGTGCCACTGGCTGCAACACAACCCACAACACATGATCGAGCCACCCCCATGCTTAATGGTTGGCAAGGTGTTTTTTTTCATGAAATGCTTTTTTTCTCCACACTTGCCTTTGCTGATTGTGGCCAAAGATTCTATTTTAACTTCATTAGTCCACAGCACTTGTTTCCAAAGTGCATCAGGCTTCTGTAGATGTTCTGTTGTATACTTCTGTTGGATTTTATGATGGGGACGCAGGTAAGATTTTCTTCTGCTGACTCTTCCATGAAGGTCTTGTCTGCAAGCATCACTGCACAGTGGAACGGTGCACCACTGCTGAGTCTGCTAAATCTTCCTGTCAAATGGGGATTTTGATTTGTCTTCCTGACCAGCATTCGAGCAGTTCTCTCCGAGTTTTCTTGGTCTTCCAGAGCTCACCTTGACCTCCACAGTTCCTCTGAACTGCCATCTCTTAATTACTCTTACTGTGGAAACTGCAAGCTGACAATGCTTTATCTTCTTGTAGCATTCTCCTGCATTGTGGGTATCAATAACTTTAATTTCAGAGTCTTACACAGCTGCTTAGAGGAACCCATGGTTGTCGAGTGTCCACAAGTGTGGGCACAAGGTTTGAAGTGTCAGAGTATTTGTAAAGCTTTGAAATTTACACTAATATCTGAAACTTTGTAAAGAGAATCTGACTTTGGAACTCTTAGGGTACCCAAACGTTTGCAAAGTGCCATAATAATGTTCTTATTTTTATAAGTTTATGGCATGTGTTTATATATTTTCAATTACAAAATCACCAAAATCTGTTATTTATCAAGGAGTGCCCAAACGTTTGCATAAGACTATATAAAGTAGATGGTGAAAGACCTAAATTAAAACTAAAATGGGGCTTGTCCACAGTAGTGTTAAATATGTAATAGTAATAGTAATAGCTTTATTGTCATTGCATGCACCATGGATACTAAAATGTAATTTTATATTGCGATAAACTAAAATAACTTAAAAAGAACTAATCCTTATAGGCACTCTCCCTTCCACCCATACCCCCCACTCACCTGCACACACACCATGCACACACAACACTGCTGCACAAAGTCCCCAGTCATTAAATAATCAAAGTCAGAGTTGCTGATGTTGAGCAGAGGGAGGGCACAATTTCAGCAAGTTCAGTTCCATGATCGCTCTCGGTACGTAGCTGTTTTTCAGCCTGGAAGTACGAGTTTTACAGCTCTGTTGCGTCGCGGTAGCAGAGAGAAAAATTGGTGACAGGGGTGAACTGCAGCAGCCAAGATGTGTGTGGTTCTGCGAAGGCAGCATGTTCTAAAGATGTCCTTCAGAGATGTCAATGTCTGTCTCATTATATTTTGAGATATGCAAATGACTCTTTGGATTCCCTTCCGGTCCGCCTCTGTGCAGTTGACATACCAAGATATTAA
Source organism: Lepidarchus adonis (assembly GCA_037576955.1). Lineage (NCBI taxonomy): Eukaryota > Metazoa > Chordata > Actinopteri > Characiformes > Lepidarchidae > Lepidarchus > Lepidarchus adonis. Next base: position 24,449,576 of record JBBIGC010000001.1, read on the forward strand.
GCAGTATGTCAAAATGCTTTCGATGCAGGAGTGATGAAAGGCTTCAGTAGCTCCACAGCCAGGCCGTTGTTCCTCAGTACTCGCAAAAAGTAGAGCCGCCGTTGTGACTTTTTTACCATGGCTTTGGAATTAAGGGTCCATGTGCGTTCCTTAGTAATGTATATCCCTAGTAATTTGAATCTGGGAACACACTCAACTTCCTCTCCTATAATTTTGAGAGATAAGTGGGCCTGAAGTCAATTATTAATTATTTAATAATTGCCTATTCCTTAACTATAACTTGGATATTGCCTAGCTAAAGTAAGAGCTCTGAAAAGTGGATAGAATTATTCACAGCTGACTGCAGTATAATATGTTCTACTTGTTTTAGTGCAGCGCTGGTAGCAATGACTTTTCTGCATCCGTTTAAGAATCCACACGTAGCATGAAATGAACATTTTCTCTCGTTTATTCAATCTCTCTTTATAAGTTACAAATCTGAGCAGCTGTTTTGTAGGCAGTTCCGTCACATCATACAAACACCGTAGCTACACTCCACATTCATGTCAGGTTTAAATAAAACAGTGAAATATTGTCATGTTGTTTTAATATTTACCATATTAAAACATTGCGTCATATTAAGCATTTCTACACATCTGAATCCTTAGAATAATTTGTCCCACATGCCGTACTCTCTACACAATACTACACACAAGTATACACACCCTTTTGTTGACTGCTATGCTCTTTGACAGCCCTTTGGTCACTTTACCTGACCGCTATACACCATAGAGCCTACTCGCTTTGTGTAAAATTGTGCTTAAAAGAAAACTCATTCTGTGTCACTGTTGTTTAGAGTGCCATGTCAGCTGAGGGACTGTCTATAACCTTGTCTCCGGTTTTACTACACAGGCTTCACCACCAATTAATTTCAGCCAGTGGCTTAGACCCAGATTGTCAGACTCAAAGAAAAATTTGGATTATTGACTTTTCTAGTTATCTTCATTTTTTTATCAGGATCAGGCTGTTATCTGGATCAGTGAAACCAGCCCTTTTGATTTTCTCCCTGCAATAGTGCACCTGATTGGATCTCCTTGCCTACGGTCAGGGCACTGATTGGCTGAGTTAGGTGCTTCAAACACTGTGATGGGACAGACATGTTCTAGTTTCTAAAGGAAAGTGTTGGGAAGCACTGCAAGGAAGTGATAAAAGCTGACAAAGGACAAGACTCTCAGAAATAATTGGGTTTTTCATTGAAATGACATTAACATAAAGTGATAGACTAACATAGCACCATATTGGGTATAGTACATACATTATAATGCATGTTATCTGAGCTGTTTAAGATCGTGCTCGTCACACAAAATATATATATATAAATATTGCCATGAGGTTCTGCTTCATTGTTGCACCTCAGGTTAACCTACTTGATCCAAAAAAAGACTGGAATTCAGTTGCTAATTTCATACTATGCTTTTCATTCCATCATTTACAACATAATGCAATCCTGTGCCCTCTGCTTAAAATCCCACTCTTGCTTGTAGAAATAAACCAAATTAAGTTGCACAGGTGTGAGGTGGGAAAAAAAAGACTGTTCTGCTGTTGCCATCGTACACAGAGAGTCACCATCAGTCCAACTTGACAATATGATTTACACATTCCATTATATTCAGTATACTTTCTTCTACAGTGCCATCAAATTATTGTGCAAATAAAAACAAATTGACAAATTCAATTTAAAAAATGTTAAAGTCTGGCAGAGAGTCTGGGAGGACTTACTAAGCCTCATTCTGATTGGAGCTTAGGACAATGGCTATATGATGCTAAAAGCGGCTCCAGTCTTTTTCACTTGTCAAAAAAATTTACACACACACATTTGCTGAATAGCCATACACCAGGCTGGCGCCTGCCAGTTGATTGCCCATGAGTTGAATAGCTTTTGTGGTTGTAAACTTGTAGAAAGTGGACAGAGGCAGATCTCTGTGATGCTGTACAAACGTGCTCCACCCTGCTGAGCTTTGCGCCTCAGGCAAGTTGCTAGAGAAGGAGGGTCTGGACGGAGGAGAGAATCGCAATTTTCATTATACCACCGCTGGGCACACTCACCCACCACTTTCTGATTCCTATTCGCTATGATTCCTGTCATTTCTCCATGAGTGACAGCTGAATGATCCGCTGAAGCTCATCCTCCTCTTGTCTCTGCCGGAGCTCCGCCTCTTCCTGTTCCCGGGCGGATAGCTCCATGGCAAGTCGCAGCTGCTCGTCGTAGGTGTGCGGCGGTTTAGTGGTGGGGGTGCCGCGGGGGCTTGCCACCGGGCTGCTTTTGTGCTGTGGTGTTCTGAAGATTGGAGAAAGAAAGAAAGAAAGCTTTTTTTTTTAGTCATATCTGCAGTATGATACATTTACATGATTTCCTCAACTTGCTACAGCCACACATCTCTTGAAGATCTTAAAAGAAGAATTTTATATATTGTTTGTTTGATTATTAACGCTACAATAATGATCATTTCTTTCTCTATAGGATTTTCAGCATTTCAGGTTTTCAGGATTTACCACTAAACATATTTATTTAAATTAGAAGAAATAATTATTTGACCCCTCACTGATTTTGTAAGTTTGCACTGACAAAGATATGAACAATAATTTTAATAATTTATTTTTAAAAATATAGTGTTTTATAATTTTAATTATTTTAAGTGAGAGATAGAATATCAAAAAGAAAATCCAGAAAATCACATTATATAAAATACAGTATATACATTGATTTGCATTTAATTGAGTGAAAAAACAAGACTTAGTACTTGGAGGCAAAACACTTGTTGGCAGCACAGAGGTCAAATGTTTCTTTTAGATGATGACCAGGTCATTGCTGTGTTGGAAAACCCATCCATGATGTATTTTCAGTGTCCTAGCAGAGGGAAGGAGGCTCCATCCATCCTCCCGTCGATGCGGTGAAGTTGTGCCCTTAGCAGAGAAACAGCCCCAAATGTTTCCACCTCCATGCTTGACAGAGGGGATGGTGTTCTTGGGGTCATAGTCAGCACTTGTCTTCCTCCAAACACGACAAATTGAGTTGAGGCCAAAGAGCTTGATTTTGGTCTCATCTGATCACAGAAACTTCTCCCAAACTCTTTCTGAATTATTTAGGTGTCATTGTTATTGGCAAACTGCAGACAGGCCTTCACATGTGCCTTCTTGAGCAGAGGGACTTTGTGGGCAAGATTTTATCTCTCACCTTTCTCATGATCATCCCCACCCCACAAGATGAGATCTTGCATGGCGCCCCAGACCGAGGTTGATGATGGTCACTTTGTGTTTCTTTGTGTGCCTCGTGCAGGGCTACCATCTTGTCATTGACATCCTTAGACAGCTCTTTGGTCTTGCCCATGGTGGAGAGGCCAGAGTCTGATTGACTAAGTCAGTGGACAGGTGTCTTGAATACAGGTGACTAGTTGAGACCATTCAAGCATACAGTTTATATTGCATGATGCTAAACTGCTGGCTAAAATCTAATATAATTTGTTATGATCCATTACTATCATTGTTAATAATTATTTATCAAAATATATGTGATATGAGAAGTGTAAAATGTATAATTTTTGCATAATTATGATCTTGCTTGTCTTCTTGTTCTGCAAAACTGAATAACTACATACTGGACAACAATAGTCTTTCCCAATTGTCTAATTTGGGGGTAAATTTGGTTTCTTGCCTAACTATGAATTATACTTGCTTTAGATAGCACATAGGTCACTGTATATGAGAAGAGCAAAACAGAGTGAATTTGATGAGCTATACTTTGTGATGCCAGAGAGTATTAACAGTGGACTTGTATAAACAGTTACAGTATATGAGGTGGTGAATTTAGATTGTGCCTGATGGTTGAGGCCCTACAGCTACAAAGAAGAAGAGATACTGACTGCAGACCTTTCCACACGGCTGGGGTCACAGGAGAGAGGGTGGGTTCCAGGCTTACTGTTTGTCAAAGCCTCCCAGATGGTCACCTATAGAACCCAATTAGATTGGAGAAAGGACTTAATAAACTTGCATAAGTGGTATATTTTAATATCTGTCGTAAGATAAGATTCACTAATGTGCATTTGTATGTGTGTGTGCGCATACGTGCGTGCGTATATGTATATGTATGTGTGTGCATGTGTGTGCGTGCATGCATCTGACCTGGTCATACTCAGAGCCTGCCTCCAGTAGACTTTGCTGGATAGCAAACTGGAGCAGATCGTCCTCCTCCTCACGCATGTTCTCTCTCTGATTCCCTCCCAGCACACTGTAGCCTCGCGGAGCCTCAAATACACATGGCGGAATCTCACCTCCACGACATGAGTCTGAAATGTACAGACAAACAGTAAACAGTTACACTCGTTATGGACAAGAGCTTGGTGTGAGTACAGGTCTGAAAAATACAGAAAACACGACTAAACTACTGAGGTAAACGGCTGTAGCCTACAGGTTAGAGAAGCAGGTTTTTGACTGAAGTGTCAGTGGATCCATGAACCAGCAAGAAAATGTGGGTGGAAGTGAATGAACAGAACATTCCCTGTACAGCCATTGGTTCAGATAGATCAAACACAACTTTCCCCTTCCACATTAATAGAATATATAAAATAAAATCTAAATAATAATAATTTAAAAAAAGGAAGCCATATAAATGACTGTGATTGCTTGTGCTAACGCAATTTACAAGCTGGTTCTCACTGGCAGAGCTGGAGCTGGACACACTGGAGGAATCGCTGCCTGGAGACGGTGTCTCTGTCCTGGGGCTGTCCTTCTGTCCATCTTCTCCTTCCATACGGCCCACTCCTAACTCCTCACAGCCGTTTAGGTTTTCGAAGGTGATACGGGCGTTCAAGATGTGGTAGATGGGTATCTCTGAGGAGGAGAAGAGTCAATGTGGGCAGTAATATGTAAATGGAGTAAATTTGTATTTAAAACAATTATACAACTAGTTTTGTGACTCTAGGAATATACACAACACTCATTAGCAAGAACTGTTTAAATTCTGATTAATATAAAAATAGCAGTAAATACACAGTTCAGCCACAAAACCTCTGTTCATCTAAAGTGAGAGTTAGAGAAAATGTTATCGTATATTGTCCATCTTTTCATGTCCAATGCTCCTATAGTTAGAGATGCTGAAAAACCATCTGTAGTTATTTCACTTGCTCGTTTGTTTGTTTTTTCTTAACCCACCATGAAGTTCAGTCTACTGACTAGAATAACTACATTTAAATTAATATTACACATAATGATGTTCCAAAACAACATTGCTGTATAGAAAACACTTCTTCTGCGGGATTGAATCAGATGGGCTTCGATTCTTTCATGGATCAATGAGCCTTGGGTGTCCACCAACATGTCAGAAATTCACCAGTTGATCCTTCCTTGAATCACTTTTGGCATTTATTAACTACTGCATTGCAGGAGCTTGGACATCCTCTGACCCAGGGATCTCTCTTCCACAATCTCTCCGTGACTGCTCTTCCCTGTCTTCCTTTAAATGTGATCTAAAAACCTTTCTGTTTAATG
>JBBIGC010000001.1:24479292-24493446 GCA_037576955.1 Lepidarchus adonis
CCTCTCCTAGCTCTCTCTCTCTCTCTCTCTCTCTCTCTCCCTCTCCCCCCCTCTCTCTCTCTCTCTCTCTCGTTGCGCGCAGTCTGTCACTTTTCCCCCCTAAAGAAAAAAATCTACGTCTATGAGGAAAGACTCACTTGCTCCCCTTCCAGTGATCATGCGATGGCTGCGCTCGCGCTCGCTCTCGCTCTCTCTCTCTTTCTCTCTCACTGCGCACTTGCACCACAGTGCGTATTCAAATATGCAGACTATAGCACAGATCTCCTATTGGGCGATGCCTTCATGTCTAAGCATCACTAATAAGCACAAATCACTTTAAAGGGGAATTCCTTTTCTTTTTCTGTTCCATTTATCCACAGTGGCAGTAACCGGAAACCGGGTAGCAAATACTCCCATCAGCCATAACATTAACACCACTGACAGGTAAAGTTGACTATCTGGTTATTCCATTACAATTGCCCCTCTCAGCGGTGTGGGGTATATTAGGCAGAAACAAAAACGGGCAGTTCATGAAGCTGATGTGCTGGAAGCGGCTGCAAGTCATTTTGACAGGAGTCTAATCTACAGTTTTGTGGAGTGTTTCACGCACATCATGTTTGGAGTGAAGCCCATTTGGTCCAATCCCACTGAAGAGAAACTGTGGTTTCAAATGTTAATGGTGGCTCTGAAAGTGTGGTGTCAGCATGAGGGAATCTAATCAATATAGGCATGTGTTAATATTATGGCTGATTGGTGTGTAGCCATTTTATTTGCTAAATGACCAGTGGAAATGCTATAGATACATTCATACAGTTTTTTCTTTTGCGGCTGTTTGTCTTTATAATGCCCTCGATCGTATTGTGTCAGGCATAACAAAAAACAGCCAGAATTATTTTACAAGAATAATATGAGGGAACTTTGGGTGCTCAAGCCTCAAGCCCCTTTCACCATGGTGCCCTTTTTGGCATAAACCTAAAACATTCAACAAAAACCTCAACAAAACACAGTTTTATGCAAAAGTTTCAATAAATAAAATATTTTGGTAATTTTTTAATTCACAAAATTAAAATTGAACAAAAATAAATAATACAACCATTATGGCACTGTGCAAAAGTTTGGGCACCTACATAATTAGTACTTAATAACACCTCCTCTGGCAGATATCACAGTTCGCAAATACTTTTTAGGATTTTCTCCCATTCTTCCTTACAAAAGGTTTCTAGTTCTGCAATATTCTTTGGTCGTCTTGCATGCACAGCTCTTTTAAGATCTACCCACAAATGTTCAATGATGTTTAAATCGGGGGATTGTGATGGCCATTCCAAAACCTTCACATTGTGTCTCTTGAAGTCGTCCATGGTGGATTTCGAGTTCTGTTTAGGATCCTTGTTCTGCTGTAGAAGTCATCCTCTTTTCAACTTGGGCTTTTTTACAGTGTGATGTTTGCAGCTCCTTTTTATTCTTCAAACATGCCTTTGCTGATTGTGGCCAAAGAGTTCTATTTTAACTTCATCAGCGCACAGCACTTGTTTCCAAAATGTATCAGGCTTCTGTAGATGTTCTGTTGCATACATCTGACGTTCTTCTGCTGACTCTTCAAGGTCTTATCTGTTCAAGCATCACTGCACAGTGGAACAGTGCACCACCACTCCTGAGTCTTCCAGATCTCACCTTGACCTCCACAGTTCCTCTGAAATGCCATCTTTTAATTACATTCTCACTTTGGAAACTGCAAGCTGACAATGCTTTGCTATCTTCTTGTAGACTTCTCCTGCATTGTGGGAATCAAAAACGTTTCTTTTCAAAGTCTTACACAGCTGCGTAGAGGAACCCATGGTTGTTGAGTGTCCACAAGTGTGTGCACAAGGTTTGAAGAGTCAGAGTATTTGTAAAGCTTTGAAATTGTCACCAGCTGACATTTACTAATGACAGCTGTTGTCATACATCAGATCTAATGAGTTTGTTAAGGTCTGAAAACTTGTAAAAAATAATCTGAGAATTTGGAACTCTTGGGGTGCCCAGACTTTAGCACAGTGCCATAATAATGTTTTTATTTATCTATTTTTGTTTAATTTATGCCATAAAAAGTAACTATGCATCAATGTTTGCTGAAAATATTGTGCATTTTTGTCCATGTCCTAGAGCGACTGCGTTAACATCTTTTCAATTACAAAATCTGTTATTTATCAAGGGGTGCCCAAACTTTTTCACAAGACTGTATTTGGCTATGTTCACCCACATCCCCATTATCAACAGAACACGTAGTCCACATTGCTCCAGCTAGACAGTATACACTATAATTTCTCACACACAAATAACACACTTTTGTTCATACTACACTTTAGCTGACAAAATACTTTTAAATAAAGTTTTTGTTGTCACAATGAGAGTGCCTGCCTCTCTAAATATATATGCCTGACCACAGAAACCAATACCCAAAGCCAATACATAGGCCAAGCAGTTATAAAGTAAATAGTTATAAAGTAGTCTTCTTATACATGTAAAACAGAGAAAATTCTTTGTGAAATCTAAAATAGAAAATGTAAACATTTAAAAGCTATTGCATTAATATTAGCTTAGTGTAATGTCAAGATCCAATGTTTCCCGTATGCTCTCTGAGTTTGCCTTAGTACAACATGTTAAAACTGATATAACCATAAGGCTAAAAAGTGAGTGTCTATAACTTAATTTGTCAGATTCTATTCAGTCTGTCCAGACTGATGATTTTAAAGATATTTGATCATGAATAAAAGTATGAACTTGACCAAATGGTTACTATTACTATTAACTAATGGTTAGAGAATTCGGTTAATGAACGAAGGGCTGCAGGTTTGATTCCCAGAACCAGACAGCAGGCTGAAGTGCCCTTGAGTCAAGGCACCTAACCCCCAACTGCTCACCTTGTACATCACTCTGAATAAGGGCATCTGCTAAATTACATAAATGTAAACCATTTGGCCAAACAAATTAAGCCTATATCTAGACCTGTCAAAATACATTTTGCTGAATGAAATATTTTGTTGTTTTAAAACCATTTGATGCCAATGACGTATACTTTTTGATCTTTGAATTTTCTTCTTGTAAAGAGTTTTTACATTTTCATTAATTTAATATTCTTAAATGCCACTTTTTTGTTGCTTTTCATTTTGGTAATGAAAACTAAAAATAGTCCCAAAAATACACAGACCCAGAATTAGCATGACTGGCTAAAATGTTGGCTAACTCTCTGTCTAGCTAGCATGACAGACATCCCCCAGATGTGTTCATTCTTATATAAACAAATAGGTAAACACAATGCGCCTGCATTGAGGTCTGAAAAAATATTGTCACAGTCCAGAGGAACATAATGATCTCCCTTTTTCTTTTTCTACATGAACACAGCAGCTGGCCTTTACATTGTGTGAAACTTTCACGATGAACAGATAAATAGTTGTTACATTACTTTTATTAGAAGTAAGGCATATTTTTAGATTTCTCTTGTAAAGTTACTATTTTGGAGATACTGTTTATGAACAGTGCTGATATATTGTGTGATAAGAAATTACCACATTAGCAGATTTGGCTGATTTGTACGCATACTAATAGTAAATTACTGGTCATGAACATGTAAATACATTGCTTTGTGTTAGGTTTGGAGTAACCATATGGTCTGCCACTATGCATTCATGTGTGTACAAGCAAAGGGCAGAAGGAAAAGTTGTTCCAACCCCACAAATGATTTACTACCATCATTTTAACCTAACAGCATTTACACCTAATGTAATGCCTTCCTAGAATGTGCACCGTCTGTTACTGTATCAATGGAGTATTGTATCAAAATGGCCTTAATTATGCATTTAATTTTTAACGTTGGATGGTTTGGACTTAAAGAACAGATGGCAGCAAGCAAGCTGTAAATTCTTACTCCTGGTCAATGTCATAGCTGTGTGTGCTGCCCTCCCTGCTACCCCACCATGTACTGACACTAGGGGCGAGAGAGTAGGACGTCAGAGGGAGAGAGTATGCAGCCTGCCACAGCCTAAAATGTGTGTGGGGTGCTGCTGTATGTAAATAAAACGTGGTTTCCATGTTTTGTCTTCTTACACGCTTGGCTCAGGATATGGAGCTTGGATTATTTAGGCTAGAACATACATGTGGAGTAAAAAAACATCCTTCAACATAGTATAGCCTAAGAACACCCATTCAAACGGTAAGAGGGACTGCTTGGCTTATTTTAACGGAACACAAGCTACTTGCTCTGAAAATAGGAACAAGCACGACAAAAAGGAAGAAAGAGAACAGAAGGGTGAGGACCGGGAGCCCTGGAAAGCTCTTCGCCGGCTTCCGGACAGTCGGGCGGCATCAAAGCTGCAGTCATCGCTAAACTGGACCGCCGAACATCGTCGGTATTGGATTGTAATATTTGTGTGATCTCGCAAAGTGGGCTCGCAAAGTTTTGTTTACCATGTCAAGGAAAGTCCAAAGAAGCGAGGTGTGTGCCGACTGCAGTGCGCCAGGTACGTTAAACTATATGGATCGAGGCGTTGTTGAGATCTAACATTGTCTAACTGACTGAAGCATGCTGGCGCTGGGAGGGGAAACACAGCACAGCCAGTGGGCCAGCACAACATAGAAACGGCCTACTAACAGCGGCGAGAAACTTACCAGGGCCCCAATGTCTGTTAACATTGCAAACCATACATATTTGCCACCCCGGGATAATGCGTTAGATGACCGAGATGCGCGAAGGCTTTGACTAACGTTAGATGCCTCTTGTTGAACAGAGTAGGCTACAGGGGAGTTTTACATAGCGCTGCTTGTTGTTAGCAACCAAGCTAGCCACGTAACGTTAGCCACTGTCCACCCTTTCACCCGTGTATCATTTTAGGTAAATCACAGAAAGGGGTTGTCCAATAAATATACACCACAGTATTATACATATTAGGTCACACAATATTTAAGGTGACAGTTTAGTTCTGTAACCTGACTATCCTGCCAGAAACGAATTATGCTTGTTAGCTAACGATAGCTATGTGTCATATCTGGATGCTTTAATTACGATAAACGAGCATTTGTGATGTTTAATGTCAGGATATCATTATTTGCAGAAATAATCTAATATTAGTGCACATTAGGCTACATTAACCATTTGTAAATAACCCATGTCGGTGACGTAATGTAGTCATTTGAGGCTGGCTAATGTTAGCTCTCGAGCTAAGTGGCTAACGTAGCCAGTCTAGCTAAAAAAACAGAAGTTGTACTAGTTAGCCCGACACCTAACTGTCAAAACACTGACTTTAGCTCTGGTTATTCCTGTGTTGGTCATTGAAAGCGATACACAGTATTTTGAAAAAAAAGGGGTGAAATCTTTATCGCAGAAGTGTACATCTACACTACAACACACTAGTTCTATTCGTTTTTGATAAATTAGCCTAAGTTATTGTATCTCAGCTTAAAGAGAAGGCTGATGTCCAGCATCGTTTGGTTACTTCCCAACTCAAACACACCTGATTCAGCTCACCTGTAATGGTTTAGTGAATATGTCTGAGAAAGGGAACTACTACCACTTCCAGGGTTGGAGTTGGGTTGTATACATGTCTGAAGAAATTCAGGTTGAAGCATCATAATGATTGTGTGATTGAGTCAGACATTTGTAGTTTAGGATGTATAAAGTATGTCTTGATTTCCATAAAATAATTCAACTTTACATTAAGATAAGGTAAACCTTTATTAGTCCCAAAAGTAGGAATTTGCATTGTTACAGCAGAGAGTGGCAAAACAATAAATAAAAAAATCTACCAGTAAGATAAAAAGTAAATATCTACAACTAGTGCACAAAATGTCTTTCTTTGTGGAGTTTGCAAGCTCTCCCTGCTCCGGTTTTCTTCCACTGTCCAAAAGGCTTGCAAATTAGGTAGATTGGTTACTCTAGATTGCCCGTAGGTGCGCGTGTGTGTGCATGGTTATCTGTCTCTGTGTTGCCCTGCGATGAGTTGGCCTCCTGTCCAAGGTGAACCCTGCCTTGACCCATAGCCTGATGGGTTCGGCTCCGGCTTCCCCTGCGACCCGAAATTGATTAAGTGGTTTGGATAATAATATATCAATGGATGGATAGTGCACAAAATATAATATAAATAGACAATTGTGTGTGAAATATGAAATATACTACTATATAACCTTATATATTTGTATAAGTTGCACATATTGTACACGGTGAAGAAAAACCCAGAAGAATATTGCACAGAGAAGGACATTTCACTTATCAGTCCATGATGTTTGAATGTGTGTGTATGTTTGTGTGTGTGGTCAGCCGCAAGATGTTGGTTGTAAAGTCTGACAGCAGCTGGAATGAAATACTTTCTGAATTTCTCTTTCCCACATCATACATTGCATCTGTACATTGCAAGAACCTCTGCTCTTCAAGGTGGCTAAGAAAGTTGATATTCTGTTTTAATTTCCATTTTCACCACCTCAACACTACCCTCCATTAAGCTGTCATCACAACGACTTCAGTATAGTATCTTTTTATTATCATCAGGTTGGCTTGCTTCACTGGAACCCTAGCCTTGGCCTTGCTTATGGTGCTCCCATCTGGCTCATGGGGATGAGGGGGCACTATGGCAGCTGCTGTCGTACCCACAGCTGCTCTCTTTCCAGGAATGTGTGTCTGTGGCTTTCTCGCCCTTGGTCTCTGCTTTTATCTCAAGTCCTTCCCTGCACTATCATGTCTGTTGATTTATGGCCCCTGAGCTTCTACCTGCAGTCTTGCTAGTGTAGTGCAGTTACCTTCATTCTTCTCTAGCAACTGGCAAATGGTAACATTCATGTTGATCCTCCCCCGCGAATGTTTGATTTGGGCTGGTGGTGTGTCTTGATTGACTGCCATGCTGCAACACTGCAGCTCCCTGGATGCTGCTGAGGAGGATGTAATTGTCACGTTTGACATGCCAGAGGAATGCAGATAATGGTGTGGTGTAAAAAGTGGTGCTGAGTGTGTCAGTCAGTTGAGGAGCCGATTGTTGAGTTGTGGTATGGATGTAAAAAGATAAATAAAGTAGAATATAATGCAGGGCCACTGGATTTAGGGAAATTCTTTTCCTTAACATGGCTGTAGAAGACTGCTTAGGATTATTTACACCATTACAGGGTGTGAGCATACATTTGAAATGATACTTGGCAATACAGGTAAGAATCACGTTATCGCTTACAATACGATATGATACGCAATATGTGGCCCACGATAACCATGATATCACTATACAACGATTCTGCAATATTCGATATATTTGCAAGAGTAATGTGCTATAATATGCTGGTACAATTTTAGAGAAGTCCTACAGGGCTGCACTAGCCAGCAGTGTGTTGGTCACTCTATGCTTGGCCACTTTACTGTTCACCTGACTGTAACCTTCACCCTGACTGCACTGCTCTTCTGGCAGATTTTGCCCCATTTACCACCTCAGTGACCAGGATTTGGAGCGATATCCTCATCCAGGGACTGAGTGTATACTCATATATCCTGATAGCCTTATTTCCTTTAAAAAAATAAAGATCATGATAATCATATGAAAAAGAGCTGCGCAATATGGCAGTATATGTTGTTACTGTGATGAGTTATGTACCGTATATCTTACTATGGTTTTCTAAGTATACAATAATAAGCCATTACATTATGACCACTGACGGGTAAAGTCAATAACACTGTTTTGTTATTTCATTACAATGGCGCCTGGCAGTGAGTGGGATATATAAGGCATCGAATGTTCTAGGTAGGGCTGCAACAACAAATCGATTAAATCGATTAAAATCGATTACTAAAAGAGTTGGCAACGAATTTCATAATCGATTTGTTGTGTCGCGGGACACGGAAACATTTGATTATTTGAATTAAATAATAATAACTAAACAATTTCCTGCTTTTATTTGTTAATTTCTACATGTGCTTAGTGATATATATGAAATGAATGGATATATAATTTTAAATTAGTTATGATTATAATTATAGTTTATTATAATTTTAGTATGATTATCCCTATATTTTTAGGGGGGCTTGATTATTTTGGGGAGGCTGAAGCCCACCCAAAAGGGGCCTAATGACGCCAATGGGTAAGGGTAAGGAAACCGCAGGGAAAGTCACTACAGAACCCTACTTCTGTTCCATTTTGAAGTGAGGAACATAATGTTGGTGCTGGTGTTTACTCGTTATGACAAGTTAGCGTTCGCTCATTAATAACTGCTGTAAATAGTAAAGCAGTGGAGTATTGTTACTTTGCACTTTGCATTGCAAGACTAAAGACCCGTTTTTATCCACTCGCCTTTTTTTTAACCATTCATTTTTCAATCTGTTGTCATGTATAGCTAAGTAAGATAAAGCCTCTTACTCAGTAATTTTGTCTCGTTTCCAATGATTACTAGACAATTAAGTGATGCTTAAAACTTCTGATTGAGATTATATCTCATAAAAAAAAAATCTTACCCCATTGGCAGATAATTTTGCTTGTTTTATGTCTAGTAAATGTATCTTGATTGTAAGATTTATATATATATATATATATTGGACTGAAAACAGGACAAAACTACTTTGTTAGAAAAGCATTTTTTTGCCGTGTATATTCTGTGTCCCATACAGGTTATTATTGACAAATATATTTGTGTGTGTGTTGTACTTTTTAAATTTAATTTTAAAGTTCGTCTTAAGCTGTGTTTAAATGTGGTGTATAATTGAACTATGTTATTATAAAAGCTCAAGGAGCAACATGTTTGTGCACTTTCCACAGATTTTAGTTCTGTTTTAGAATAAAGGGTTAGAAATGAATGCTTTTCTTGTTTGTTTTTTTATCCAATTCATCGATTCATCGAAAAAATTATCGAAAGATTAATCGATTATTAAAATAATCGTTAGTTGCATCCCTAGTTCCAGGTATACAGAAGTTAGTACCTACCATAGTGATGGAATAGTGATAGTCATGGAAGGAAAACCGGTGAACCAGTGAACAGGTTATGGCACTGAAGGCTCACAGATATGCATGTGGGGGGTAAAGGCTATCATGTCTGGTCTAATCCCAAAGAGGAGCTCCTGTTGCACAATAAGGTGTGGCTGACTATGATAGAAATGTTTTACACACTGCCCCAATTCTGAGCTGTTTTGCTGGCATGAGGGGGACTTACACAGTATTAGCCAAACAGACAAGTGATTATAATGTTATAGCTGATTGCTGTACAGTGTTTCATTACAAAAAATACTATAATATAATACTATAAAGTCTTGGTTCATTTAAATTAGTGAAATGCAGAGTGAAGAATATTGAAAAAAACATCATTTGTATTAGGAGTTTTTGACAGTATTTTCAAAATGTGATACCCCATGCTCTTTATGATCATTTGTAAATGATTAGAGATGACAAAAGGTACATATCATGACATTGTGAAAAAAAAATCCTCCTGTAATATGACACAACTTCATTTCATTTTAGAAAATAATTGTCTACTAAAATACTGCTATTGTGTAAGCTGATTTTGACGTATGCAGTATTTTTTCTAAGGGTATTATCAGTGTGTTTTGCGCTGTGCTTGCAGATCCTGGGTGGAGCAGTATAAACCGGGGTGTCCTGATCTGTGATGAGTGCTGTTCTGTGCACCGAAGCCTGGGTCGCCACATCTCCATCGTCAAGCATTTGCGCCATAGTGGCTGGCCCCCTTCCTTACTGCAGGTACATTGTGAGCAGAATCACCACCACATAGAGCAAGGCCCTGTTAACTCAGTAAGAATATATCAGAACAAATTTTTGTGACTATGTTTCAGATGGTCCAGACTCTGGCCAGTAATGGTGCTAATTCCATTTGGGAGCACTCCCTTCTGGACCCTGCACAGGTTCAAAGCGGGCGCAGGAAACCTAACCCTCAAGATAAAGTCCAGTAAGTCTAAATACTCAAATTAATTTCCTTTTATTGTCACATTTATTATATACTGAAATCAGAAGTCTGTACCATTTTCAGAGGATTTCAGTTATATCTATTTATTCAGTGTAAATAGCGTAGTCCCGTCTATCTTATTTAATTTCACGTTACTAACGGTGTCCGTCAGGGGTTAGTATAAGACAATAAAGTAAAGTATTCATAATCATATTTGGTATTTCATCAAATGTCATCTTATTATTTGAATGTTGTGTAGATATGGCTGCCTTTTTACTGTCTTTAATATATTTAACAGCAATAAATACTGACCTTTTTTTAACTTTACTTTAACTTCAGAGCTTGAAATATTCAACATAATGAGATTCCACTTGTGTTGAGTTTTTCAAATCTGTGTAATATAACTTTCCAAATGTGTGTTCAACTTGTCTTTTCACAGCCTACTCCCAATTTCACAAAAAGTTACCTCACATTCCCTCCTGCCTTTACTTTTTATTTGCTCTGAAAACCACTAGATCCAATCTAGTGAGAAAAACTAATACAGAGTGAAGTAGTTCATTAAAGTACATTAGTTCCACTAAAATTATGTTTAGATTTCATTTGTTATTTCAAAAATGTTGTACATATTATATCTAATACGTCCTATGTAAAAATAATGCTATATGTTGGCTCTTAGTTCTACTTACAGAATTGATTCTTCTTCTTACCTATTATTCTCTACTTGATCTTGCTTATTGGCAGCCTTAAGAGAAATCTTCCATCCAGCTCACCCATATCACCATGGACTAAGACTAGGTGTTGTCAACAACCTTGTGATACAATACGCATCACAATGCAGGTGCAACGATACGTTATGCATTATGATACAATACATTTTGAATTTCGTCTTAACACGAGTATGCTAAACAACTGAACTGTCCTTTATTATTTTGAGTACAACAATGGAAAATGAGGCCCACAATAAGAAATCTCACTTAAGAAATGTATATGCAGTATTTCAAATCCAAACTTAAAATTAGCATAGTAAAACAAATAAAAATAAAGTACAGTCTGTTTGCTGAAATTTCTACACCAAACAAAGTCAGTAGTAAGTTTCCACAGTCCACAGGGGTATACACACATGGTAGTTTTCATCCTTTTTAACAGTTCTGGTGACCGAGATAAATAACAGTACCATGTGACAAGCTAAAGTTCTGTATTTCCATTGTTTAGCATACTCGTGTTAAGACGAAATTCAAAATGTATTGTATCATAATGCATAACGTATCGTGGCATCTGAATTGTGATGCGTATTGTATCGCAAGGTTGTTGACAACACCTAGTCCTTTATAGGCGAAAATGTAAGCGCTGCCTTCTTTTTCATGCTGTAGCTTTTCTTTGTTTTTGGATCTCGTCCATGTGTCCTTCAACTAATTCTCTACAGCAGCTGGAAATACATTAATGCGAGAACCAGCAAAACAATCAGCATGTCATCTGTTGTTAACCATGTCGTTAGCTAGATGTTTTGTTTGCATGATGTACTGTATACATATGTCTACTGAACATCACATGCCTTATTTCACATAAAAGTTCATGGCCCACTTGTTTGGTGTTTCTACATTCAGACTATATATTTGCTGTGGTCATGCAGCTGTATTGCGTGCTGCACCATAGGGGGTGTTTCCTTTTCAAAACTGCCAAACAGCCTTAATGTGCTCATCCACTCCTCTTCTATAACTGATCTCGCTACTGAAGCAGACCAGGCATGCAGTTACCCCAGGTCTTTATAACTCTTTAACTGTACATCTGGACCTCTGAATTTGTTACAACACCCCACTCAAAGCCTTTATCATATAATGCTTTCAAAAGCATAGTGGTTTATATAGTTTTTAATATTCTGTAATGTTTTATGCATTGCTGTGTAACTCTATAATTTGTCTAAAAAAGGAAATACAAAAGTCATCCTCTAGAAGAGTCTTCTAGCATCAGATTATTGTCTTTTAATACATTATTTAAGTAAGACATTAATGTAAAAATGTTTTATTGTCAGTTGTCACTACTCTCTTTATTAATTTGATTTATAGTTTTAGTTATATTTTTTGATCTCTCCCTGAAGCCCCACGAAGTCTGAGTTCATTCGTGCCAAGTATCAGATGCTAGCATTCGTCCACAAGCTGCCCTGCCGTGATGATGATGGGGTCACCACCAAGGACCTTAGCAAGGTAAGGCATCTCAGAAAGGTCAACTTCGCCTGAGGCAGAGCATATTTGCTCTCTGCTCCCTACTGAGAGATTGAACATGCGGTCCCTGTTGGAGGGCTCTTAACGCCTTTAATGATGCCCTACTTGTGAATAATGGAGCCCATCTCAGCACAATTGAGCAACCTTAATTAGAAGATTCACAGCTATTCACCCTCGCTCTCTCTCACTCTCTCAGCAACTGCATTCGAGTGTGCGGACAGGGAGTCTGGAGACATGTCTGCGGCTATTGTCTCTTGGGGCACAGGCCAACTTCTTTCACCCCGTGAGTCTCATGTCCTTCCTGTTTACATAACTCTGTTGCATATTGTAAAAGTTACTAGTGGGTTTAGTTTAATCAGATCTTACTAATAGTTTGGATTTGGCTAACCACCATGGAGCTGTTGTACACAAAAGCGTTAGCTCACCAAGCCCAATGCCAAATGTTTGAGGCCTTTAGGGCAGTGAAATTTTGTTCTGTGGAGTGATGGAGCTCTTTTTAGGATGAGATGAGTGATGTTTGTGATTCAGAACGAGTCATCCTGCATCAGTACCTGACTTGGCTAATGCTGTTGTAGCTGAATGTAAAAAAATAGTCGCAACAAAACCTGTTACAACAGCAAAACACTCTATTAATACCTTGCTTTTGGAAAAAAGGGATGAGCAGGTGTCTACAAACTTTTTTTCTACTTGCTTATTGTCTTTGAAAATAAATTATCATATTCCAGTTGTATTTTGAAGTAAATATTAAAATCACAGCATTTATTTTTAAATGGGATTTTTATTTTAAAATCCCACTTTTTTGGGATTGCTTCTGGCATAGGTTGGTCTGAGTTTGAGCCCAGTGTTGGTTTCCAGTCCAGGCAGAAGCTGTTAGTACTGTTTGATATTTTCCCAGAGAGTCGTGTCCTCTGCAGATGATGAGCATATTGCACTGCATCCTCTTTCTGACTATAGGAGAAGGGCACCACCCCTTTGCATGTGGCTGCTAAAGCAGGACAGGTCTTGCAGGCCGAACTGCTCGTAGTGTATGGAGCTGACCCTGGAGCACCAGACATCAATGGACGCACACCCATGGACTATGCTAGGTACAGGCCTTCTCCTACCTCCTATATTCCAATCATAGGTAGCTGGACAGACACTCGTTGGCCCACTTTCTGTTTCGGCCAAATGTCTTACTTTTGCTTGTGGTAGCTGCCAGAATCAGAGCTTTTTCTGCAATTATTTATAGACAAATGACACAATGGAGATATAATGTAGCATAGTAAATGAAGAGACAAAATAGCAAGATAGCTATATCTGTAACCTCAATATATGACAACACTCAAGCAAGAGTCACAACTGCAATTTAAGAGCTTGTTAACTGTAGACATAAACCTGACAGGGTTGTCAGGCTGGAGTGGAGCCTAATGGTGTGTGTATTTTTTGCTTTTTGTGGTCAGACAAGCAGGCCAGGTGGAGTTAGCTGAGCGTTTGGTGGAATGTCAGTATGAGCTCACAGACAGGCTGGCTTTCTACCTGTGTGGCCGACGCCCAGGTGAGTTAACTTCCAGTACAACTTTAGGCCTGCGTCTCCTATTCTAATTCCTAATAGTGACTGTTTTTTTTTTTCTTCTGCAGATCACAAAAATGGACATTATATCATCCCTCAAATGGCTGACAGGTGTGGGCTGAATATATGTGTAATTGTGTAGATAATTATGTCTCACTGTATGTGTATGTATAATGTTAATACTCTTCCTGATTAGTGCTGATTGTTCTTTTTTGTGGAATTGACATGTTGAGCTGCCTTAGCAGACCATGTATTTGAATATATTGGCCAGCAGGTTGCGCCATGTTGTCAGTCAGTTTGCATTAGTGCTGGAGGGTCAGAGACTCCTGTACTAAAGCTGCTAAGGGAAAGCCACCCAACACTAAAACTGACCTGAACAGCAGGAGTGTTCATATGGGGTCTATCCATCGGTCTGTTTCTCTGTATCTCTGCCTTTCTTTGTCTTCCTCTCTCTCTCTCTCTCTCTCTCTCTCTCTCTCTCTCTCTCTCTCTCTCTCTCTCTCTCTCTCTCTCTCT
>JBBIGC010000001.1:24496092-24507123 GCA_037576955.1 Lepidarchus adonis
TGTTTGTTTCTCTCTCTCTCTCTCTCTCTCTCTCTCTCTCTCTCTCTCTCTCTCTCTCTCTCTCTCTCTCTCTCTCAGTGTGGCTAACAACTCAGAATCACAGCACGCTCGTTACAGAGAGGAGTGCAGTCCCCTTTCTGCCTGTCAACCCTGAATATTCAGCCACACGCAACCAGGTAACACACGATTAGACCAAGCAGAATCATCCAGGATCCCCTAATAAAACTTTTTAAAAAATTAATTTAAATATTTTTACTCAACAGAGTATTGTTACTTAAAAATTATGAATGTTTGACTTTTTTCCTCTTGTATATTATGTCTTTTTTTGGTGGTAAAAAAAACACCACCCGTGCTATAAAAGAAATATAAAAAACGTGCTTTAACAAATATAGATTAATAGAGATATTAAAGATTTCCCCTTTCTCTGATGATGTTACTGTAACTTCTATGACGATATGAGAAAGCAGGATTTATTAGAACCCTGGCAATATCTAGCTCTAATGCATTACTGCCTATTTGTGCATGAGCACCCAGCTTGCTGTGACGAGCCAGTGAGAGCAATGTGGCAGCGTGCGGTCGAGGCTGCAGCCCAGACCCAGATGTGATCCATGCAGCCTGACACAGGCATTGAGGAGAAACAGTCTGTACAGGGATTTGAGTAAGAGCCCAGCAGGGATAACAGAAGGACAGAGCTGGCTAGATGATGTCTGGGCTGTGGCAGAGACCGAGAGGGAGTGAGGTGGATGAAAGTCTAAAAATAGAGAGTCTGTGGCTTTGCACTGGCTGAGGACCAGCACTTGCCAGTGCCCAGAGGGACAGCAGTAGAGGAAAAGAGAGAGAAATGTTTTACAGTTGTTTGAGGGCTGTAGATATTCCCTTCCTCACCGTACTAACTGAAAGAGTCTTATAAGAGATTCTTACTTCCTCATACACTCACTTTCTGCCATATTCTTTCTCTCTGGTCAGGCTTTTCCAAGCCTCGGTAGAATCTCAGCTGAGAGCAGAATTCCTGTTCAAGACCCTGACCTTTCTGGGTTTGAGGAGAAATTGTGTTGCGTAGAGTTTCTCTTGAGAAGGGTGTTTTGTTGCACTGGTGACTGGGGTTTTTCTTTCCATAATATGCCTTGATTATTATGTGTATGTATGAAGCTATCTATCTATCTATCTATCCTCTACATATATCTTTATTATATGTAAATATTTTAATGCGTAAATCAAGGGTTTTTTACATTTACAGCATTTGGCAGACGCTCTTATCCAGAGCGACGTACATTGTGAGCAGTAGGGGTTAGGTGTCTTGCTCAAGGACACTTCAGCCGAGATTCAAACCTGCAACCCTTCGGTCACAAACCCACTTCTCTAACCATTGGGCTACAGCTACTGGGTTTTAAAATCTTTCTGATCACAAAAGACTTTCCCCACCTACACTTTTTCAGTATTGTTAAACATGTGCAATATTGGCCTTATATTGTTTTTTGTTTGTTTATTTTTTAATTAAAACAACATTTTGTGAAGTATATTTCAACTTAAAGCATCATGGAGGGATCATTGGCTGGGATGTTAAAAAGTTTATCTAAAACATGAGACTAACAATTTAAATGTGTTCTGATTTCTGGGTGTTGGTGCCATTGTTTAGCATTTCATAAGTGGGGAAAAAAAAGAAAATGGATTTCACTACAAACCTTTAATGTGTTAATCAGGGCATTGTGTTAGTCAAGTCATTTCAGGGTTCTTTTGGCTCCTTAAAAAGTTTAAAAATAAATATTGAAAGTCTTTAAAGGTGTTAAAAATCACTGAAATTTATTTTTTTTTAAAATGAGTAGCAGCCACGACCATCAGTGTAGACCTAAAAACATGCTGTTGGAAAAAAGTCATATAATTGTTGGTTCAGTGTGTAAAATAACTGAAGTTTCCTTTAAAGCCATCTTATTTTTTTTTAGGGCCGACAGAAGTTGGCTCGCTTTAATGCACGGGAGTTTGCCACCCTCATCATCGATATCCTAAGTGATGCCAAGCGACGGCAGCAAGGCAAAGGTCTGAGGAGTCCCACTGGTGAGTAATCTGTGCTCCTCTTTAATCGCCTAAGACTACATGCTCTCTCTATTCTGCTGAGGAATAGAGGAGGGCTATATAGGAGTGATATACAAGCTTCACTTCCAAACAAAAATCTGGCATGAGTTCATTCATATGGACCTTTATTTACCTGACCAAAAGCACTAACAGAAGATTTTTTTCCTGCTGAAATAGGCATCGATGTCCTAGGATAAGACATCGCCTTGATAGCAACATAAATTTCTAAAATCCAATATATGCTTCACAATCCATGTTTTGTTCACATACATGCAGCTCACCCATACATCTCTCACTGATAACAATCAAGGCAGATGTTTTTGTCTTTGGCATAGAGAACTCCATGCCAGTTCTTTGGTCCATCTGAGATGAGCTTGGGCCCAGTGAACTTGTCAGTGTATCTCCATAGAGTTGATGTAGGACTTCCTCTTTGCATAATGCAGCCTTGGGTTGCATTCCTTGATGGTCTGTGATAATTGACAAAGTACGTCTGAGCACAGGTGCCTATATTCGTCACAGTAGCTGGACTGTAAAAGGCTGTGCCGTTTAAGGACTTGAATATCACACACATTCAACAGTGGTTTCCAATCTAGCTCTTTATGAAATGTCTCTGAATTCGCTGAATCATTTCACAATGTTATGTACTGTAGATGTTTTCAATTCTTTGCAATTTTGCATTGAGAAATATTCTTTTTGACCTGATTAACAATTTTGTCATAAATGTTGGCAAACGACCCATCCTTGCTTGCAAATACTTTGCCTTTGGATGCCACATTTCACCTGCTACCAGTTAGCCTGCTTAATGTATATTTACATAAAGTACAGAAAAGTTGGTCAGTAAAACTAATAAAAATCTTTTCTTTGTACCTTTGTCACTTAAACAATTTTTTTTTTAAATATTCAGATTTTTCTGGAAATATGGTTTTATAGACAAGTTATTTAACACTAATGTATGTTTCAGAGCCTCTGGATGTTGGTCAGCCGGATGACGACCAGCATGACTATGACAGCGTAGCTTCTGACGAAGACACAGACAGTGAGCTGACCACGCAGAATAACACCAACGCCCAACGCAACAACCGTGCCAAGGTCAGTTCCTCTGAATTCATGCGTATGTGGGGGCAGTTATCAAGCACATACGTATGTTGCAGCAGAAGACATTTATTCTGAGTGTAAGTGAGACAGTGTCACACATGGTCTGCTTTGCTGTTTTACTGTGAATATCAGAGCTTTACACCTTTGTGGTTTAGCTGCTATGGTCTTCAAAGTAGCAGGCAGTTGTGTCACAGCTCCCAACCTGCCCCAGCATGCACTGCGGGGAAATGGGCAAGCCTGCCCCATACTTGTGGAATGACATCAGCACTTATTCTGAACTCCAATGTGTGGGCCATTGTTCTGCAGCTGGAAAGAGGAAAAGTGTTAGAGCATGCTCCCTCTACTTACAGGAAGTGCTAATACTGGGTCAAAGATGCACTGTATGCATCTGGTCCTGCATTGTGAACTCCGTTTTTGGTTCTCGGACATCCAAGTTTGTGCTAGTTCTGTTTTAGGAGTTGAACTCATTTGGATTGAATCATTTTAAGACTAGTTTGACTGTTGTCTGATTATTGGTCTTTTTTCAATTGCTCTGCATGGGTTACTCACCGCAGGAAAGTTATGTTACTTGTCAGAGATAGAAACATGTTTTTTATTTAGTAATACCCCACAACCACCACACACACCCAAATCATTAAAAATGGCATAGGATGCTTTTTGTTACCAAATTGCATGAATGCTTTGTTAGGCTTTACTTTTTCACTCTCAGTGCTACTAATTTATATCCGACTGTAAGATGCTCAAACAGATTGATATTTTGCAATTTTTGTTCTCCAATCAGAGCATGGACTCTTCAGACCTGTCTGATGGACCCATTACACTGCAAGAGTATCTAGAAGTGAAGAAAGCCCTGGCCTCTTCTGAGGCCAAGGTCCAGCAGCTCATGAAGGTTAACAACAACTTAAGTGAAGAGCTGAGGAGGCTTCAGAAAGAGGTATGGAACCACAGATGAAGAGGACTTCGTGAGGAGATTGTTGTACTTTGTTATTGGTAGTGATATTTCCCCAAGTTGGGAAATATGTACAATTATAAGTCTTACCTTGCGATACACCAAAAGCAATGTAGTCACCTTGCTGCTGTTGTCTACCTCCTAAATAGCTATACCTTTTGAGGAAATAGCCTATGCATGTTTTGACTGGAGATGCATCCATTTTTTTAAAGAGATCACCCAAGATGTACATGAACTAGCAAATCATTTTCATTCCTACTGAAAAATCTGTTTTGCAGGGAGTCTATTGTTCTATAAAAACTGATGTTGCTTCAGACAATTCCGTTTAACCACATACCCCAAAGTAACATTAGCAGTCTATACTGGAGAAGACCGTGTCCCAACCTGCACAACCACAGTAAATACATGTACATATAAAAATTTTAAATATTGTGAAGTTCCATATTTCTTGACATTTCTTTCAGAAAGTGAAATTCATATATTATATAGATGGAATTTTGATGATCATGGCTTACTGATAATAAAACCCAAAATTCACTGTATCAGAAAATTAGAATATCACATATTTAACATTCATTTGAAAAGAAAAAACTTTGGACCACTGAGCAACAGTCCAGTGCTTTTTCTTTTTAGCCCAGGTAAGACGCTTCTGATGTTGTCTCTGGGTTGTGATGCACTGACTCCAGCCTCAGTCCGCTCCTTGTGAAGCTCCCCCAAATTCTTGAATGGATTTTGCTTGGCAATCCTCTCAAGGCTGCGGTTGTTCCTGTTGCTAGTGCACCTTTTCCTACCACACATTTTCCTTCCACTCAACTTTTTTCATATATGCTTGAATACAGCACTTTGTAAGCAACCAGCTTCTTTAGCAGTGACCTTTTGTGGGTTACCCTCCTTGTGGAGAGTGTCAATGACATCTGTCAAGTCAGCAGTCTTCCCTATGATTGTGTATCCTCCTGACCCAGACTGAGACCATTTAAAGGCTCAGGAAACCTTTGCAGGTTTTTTTTATTTAATTAGCTGATTAGGATGTGACACCATGACTTTCCAAGATTTAACTTTTTCACAATATTCAAATTTTCTCAGACAGTGAATTTTTGGTTTATCTGAAAGCCATTCAAAGTAATAAAGTCTCTGTGTGTAATGAATCTATATAATTTTCACTTTCTGAAAGGAATGTCAATAAATATTGGACTTTTTCACGATTTTCAAATTTTTTGAGATGTAATTGTATATCTGAAGTCATACACAACCAGTAAACTGCATTGATTAATGTAGTGTGTAATGTATAGAGGACTGTGCTATATGACTGACTGTCACTGCTTATTTGTATAATTTAAACTTTTCTCAAATTCAGGCCACTTACTGCAAAGTGTCACTGCGTTACACCCAGCAACCACTGAAAATGAATGTCTCCAGTAGCTTTGTTATTTTAAGTATGAGAGCAAAGTGAGGACTTAGGGTACAGACTGTTTTTCTTTTTAATTTCCTATCAGATTTTGAGTGTTTAGATTAAAATTGTGATTTGGTGGAATTACTCTATTAATGTAAATTTTTGTATTGTATGAGATGGAAAAACAGTTCAATTGCATTGCCTGTTTCAATGTAGCAATGTAGATGTTTTAGATGTCATTTCTCATTTTTGGGTCACTGTGTATTGATGTCTCAGTCATGTCCTGTTTATTTTTGTTGTCCTTATAATTCATACTTAGCCAGTCTGTGTCGCCCTCTGACACACACATACAAACACTGCAAGAAATTGAACAAGTGCAGCACTGCCCAGACTGTCGTGTGTTAATCCCTCCCTGAGAATGACTCCTGTCCTCATGCTAAAGGCCCGAACTCTTAAATTTAACAGTATGATAGTTTACTCTTGCATGAGGCAGCCCTTACCTCTATGCTACTCACCAACCCTTGTATTGGAATGACTCCTTCTGTTTGTGTGTGTTATGTGACTCCCGCTGATACCCCTTCGTCCCCTGTAGATCTCACGGATGCAGACGGAGAACGTAGCGCTGCGGGGGGCCCAGGCTGGGGTGCCGGGGGCTCTGGGTGGGGGCAGCAGCGCACCGCTGTGGCAAGGTGGGGTAAGGGGAGTGGCAGGGGGAGGTGGTGGAGCAATCAGTGGGGATTCTGGCCTGGCACCACCCTCCTCAGCCCCCCTTCGCAGAGACAGGCAGGCCTTCTCTATGTATGAACCAGGAGCAGCTGCCCCCAAAGCCCTCACCCCAGCACTGGACTCCCTTACTGGCCACCTGCAGCCCCTCGGCCCCAGCGTAAGTGTGTGAGCGCTAGTGGCCGGCTTGATCCCTTGCACTTTGATCTTTTTGTAATCTCTCTTCCTTTTCACCCTTCCTCTGTCTCCCTCTGCAGACCTGCACCAGCAGTGACATGCTTTTTCTGTCTTGGCTGACCCTGCTTTACACCTTTGTTTTTGTGTTCACCATTGACTCTCACTACTACACACTGCTCTTTACTGCCACCTCATGATCGTACATCAGCACAACCTGCACTTTATCACTGAGTAACTTCAGTTACTCCAAATGACATGCTGTTGGAATATAAAACACATCATGGTCAAGAGCATGAACTGCTATCTTTTGGAGGTTTATACATTTAGGGATGAAAAGATGGCATTTCAGCCATCAGATGCTATGGCTAATGTGCCAAGAGAGGCTGTCTTATTAAGATGAGCTTGTCTTGTGCTTAGCTGCTGTTGGACCTAGCTGGGATTATAGACTTTAACTAGTTTTATGGAATGTTCAAGTGCCTGAATGTTTGAGCAATGGACTGAATAGTGAAAGTGGCTTGAACGGAATGTGCTCTGTTTTATTTGTTTCTCTTTTCTCTGCACTGTTACTTTCAGATCCCAGGTTATCATTGCAGGCACAAATAGCAGATTAGCATCAGAACAATGTTTCAATACAGCACTTCTCTGCATGGGTTCTGTATGAGGGTTTTAATACTTACTTGCAAGTTGTGTCCTGTGCTGAGTTAGTCTAAGCTAATCTAATTACAGGATGATGAATCACATAGAAGAACTAAGACTTTTATCTTAAATAAACATGAGACTTCGCTCATTTTTGATATTTTGTGGCTTTTCTTCAGTTTTAAACTATATATTTAAAAATACTTAATATTTAAGTCTACTACAGTCTTGCTTCTACAGTTCTGAACATTTTTTTTCAGTTTAAGGTTTCTTGTCTACCTGAAAGCCGCCTGTATCGTCCTTCTGACTTCAACATTTAACAGAACTTCTGATCTTTTTTGTCTTTCCTTCCTTGACTGCTCTGTAATGTTACTGCACTTGAATCACAGCAGAGCTTAGCTCATTTCTCTTGAGGTCTTCTTTCTATTTTCTGCTTGTCTGATGTCTATCTTACCTAGCTTTTTCGTTACACTCGTCATCAGGTGCGAAAAGGGGCTCCATTGGGCCCCACCCCCTATGGAGGGCCACACCTATCCGCCTCCATGGAAGTGGGGAGATATATGGTGAGTCAGGCGCAACAACCGCATGCTGAACTCTACTCAGGTCACAGCTTCAATGATGTGTCCTTTAGAAACACATTAATCTGGGCAAAATTTAATTTACTTACTCTTTTCTCTAGGCTCCTAAGACAGAGAAGCATGGTAGTGGCACCGACAGTGACTATGACAATACTCAAACATACGACACCTCACTTGGGTAAGTAGAGATTATTTCAGACATTTTCTTGTCAAAGCTCACATGTACACAGTTCTCATGTTAGTCTTGATCACGTGTCAAACTCAAGTCCTGGAGGCCGGTATCCAGCAGAGTTTGGTAGATTCCCTCCTGAAACACACTCACAAAACCTGGCAACTACAGGTGATTTGAACCAGGTGTGTCTGAGCAGGGAAATCATCAAACTTTGCAGGACACCGGCCTCCAGGAGCGGAGTTCGACCCCCCTGGTTGTTTTGATGTCTGCTATTTATTTTTGCAGTTTTTCTTTAACTGTAATTTTTAAAAAATTTTGAACATGAGGCCCAAAGGGAAATCGTCTTTTCATTTGAAGCTCAGCAGTTTGTGCCTTGCTCAATAGCACAATTTAGCCTTGGATGTAGAGGGATACCATATTTTTGTGCTGTCTAAGGTATCCAACTATCGATCCATCAGTCTCAAACCTTCTCCTCAAACCATGGCTGTCAAATGCTTAGAGTAAAATACAAGTAGACTTTTAGGCTTCTGTAAGCCTACAAGTCTAAAAAAAATTGTACACTTGTTCTAAACCACATTCATTAATAACAAGAATTGTATCACAGCAATATAGTGCATTTTATTTATTTAGTTTTTCTTTTTTGCTTTTATATATTTTTATTACAAACTTCATAACCATAGCAATAAATAGTTTTATTTCCTTCATCACCTTTTGATACAATTTTGTTCTGTAATTTTTCCTGTTGGTGTGCAGTGTGGGTCGAAGCAGTGAAGATGATAGTCGAGGAGAGGCCGAGGAGAGTGGTGATGCGGGGGAGCCGGATCCCACGCTACCCTGCACAGAAGATGTCATCCTGAAGACTGAGCAGGTCACCAAGAATATCCAGGAGTTGCTGAGAGCAGCACAGGAGTTCAAACATGACAGGTGAGAGCTTCATATAACCACAGTTTGTCACAGCTATGAAGAATATGCTTTTTTTTTTGCTTACCATGGCTTTGCAGACGCATTGTGATTATACAGTATATGAACCCACATTAGTGCCTTTTAATGAAATGCTAGATTGTAAGTAAACCTGTAGCATAATTAATTTTGAATTAAAAAAAGTTTGCTTGTACATTCTGTAATGCAACTTCTCTATCTGGATGTAGTTTTGTGCCATGTTCAGAGAAGATCCATTCTGCTGTAACAGAGATGGCCTCTCTCTTTCCTAAGGTAACGTGAACACACACACCCACCCCCCTTCTCTTTGGTCATTTTAGCATTTGCTGTTGGCGGTAAAGATTTGCCTTTTGTACCCGTTTTGGAAAAGAATGGTGAATTTTGCTCCTGCAAAATGTAATAAACCCAATCAACCTGAAGAACCATGTGCTTAACAATTGCAAATATTTAAATTTCAGTAAACTAGACTAAATCTAAAATAATACCTGATGGCCTGATGCCCTGATGGTAGAAAGATCCACTACTTAAATGTAGCTTTCAAAATGGGATGATCATTTATCCCAAATTCATGTTTACAGAGAGAAGGTTTGCAAATAGGATGCTGTGCAAGGAGGTTATTCTGTTTTTTATGTTTGTCACAGGCCTTATTTTCATACCAAAAGTTTGTAAGCACCCATTTTATTTACTGGATTTAGACATTTCCGCCACACATATTGTTAACTCAATTGTCATTGTCATTGTCAATTGTACAACGAAATTTGTTTGGAATCTCTCAGCAGCAGCAGAATAAGTGTACATACACAAAAAAACATAATAGAAAAATAGAAAATAGACAAAGAAGGTGCAAGTACAGAACCCAATGCTTGAAAAAGTAAAAAAGTAATGTGGTAATACTGACAATACTGACAATTTATCTCACCATCTTACATACTTGCACAGTTTTATCTAATAATTTTCATGTTTACAGAAAAAAAGTGATTTCAAGTTGTTTTTCCAGGGGTGAATGAATTGTGTGTGTGCTGGTGTTTTTTCACTAGAATTTGAACTTAACATTCCTATTTGAATTTGCATGCTCTTTAACTTATATAATTTGGTTAGAATTTGCTGGTCAGGATCAAGTTTTACTGTTTTCATCAGGTTTGAACAAGTTCAGAACACTGTGGCCAAATGAATGACAAAGAGTTTCATATAAACCTTTATATAATTATTGAATTTTTGTCTGATTAACCCATCCCTACAATCCCCAACATTAACTGAATTTAGAATATAATATATCCATAAATAAATTTTTCCACAAACTGTTGAATAATGCTTGTAGTTTAACTTCAAGAGGCATGTTCATGCTTTTGGAATAAAATGCTAAGGAAATGCAAATGGTTGTGATGTTCAGATTACAATATAACAGTGTTTGTTAATCCTTGTAAAAAGCACATTTTAGGGTTTTCCAAGCTCCCACCATACCTGATTCAACTAATCAGATCATTCACAATGCCTCACTGAGCTGAAGTGAGCATGGAAAACCCTAAAATATGCAGGATAGTAAGCCTACAGCACGAGGTCATGCAGTGTATATATGATCCAGATTGGTGGAAGGGAGGTCATAATATCTGTCTTTCTGTTTCATCTCCAGAGGCCGGCACTAGATGCTGTTCGCTCCTCTCTGCGACTGCTGGGGGCCAGCGCCTCTCGGCTGCAGGTGGAATGTCGTAAGGCAGCGCCCGCTGAACCATCAGCCAGCACAGTGGACTACCAGCTCCTCACACAGCAGGTCATCCAGTGCGCCTACGACATTGCCAAGGCTGCCAAGCAGCTGGTCACGATCACTACGCGAGAGAAGAAGCAGTGACCCAGTAGGTGTGCAGGGCACTTGTATGCCGAGAGACAGGCAAGGGAACACACTACAGAAACAGGACAGGTGTGAGCACGCTAGTGGTGAAGGAAAGGACCATAAAGAATGGAGCTGCTGAAACTAAGAAGGGGAAATATTGAATGTAGGGAATTATGAAAATGGTTAAAAGAAAGAAAGAAAGGTGAGTGGTGAAAAGACAATGGAAAAAAGGAAACAGAAGCAGCTATCACCACTAACATGGAGGGAGAGTGGCTTCGTGGGAGACTTTTTGGCGCAGCACGTCATCTCATTCTATCTCTGTCTTTTATTTTTGACATCCCTCTGTTCATGCAACCGTCACTCAACCAACCTTTATTCTTAATCTCTCTTTGTCTTGCTCTATCTCTCTCTCTCTCTCACACACACACACACACACACACACACACACACACACACACACACACACACACACAC
>JBBIGC010000001.1:24515267-24557517 GCA_037576955.1 Lepidarchus adonis
TTTAGTCCCAAATAGAGGAGATTACACAGAAAAATAAATTGTAAGACTTTTCTCTTTGGTGCTCAGGTAAAGTGAAATTTTACAGTATAATAACAGCACTTAATTAAAGTAATAATTCGTTTACGTGACTTGATCTCTCACACACGTCATCCTCTGCTTTCTAAACGCGCGCTGAACTTAAGCGGGAGGTGTAGCAGACTCGCCAACGTCTCACGAGACTTCAGATCAAGTCACGTAAATGAATTATTATTTTACATATCTAATATTTATTACATTTTGTCAGTAACGGAGGAACGGCATCAAATGTGGCGAAGTAAAAGTAAAGTTTTTTCTCTAAAAATGTAATTAAGTATACTCTTTAAGTATACTCTAAAAGTACTAGTTACCCCAAAAATGTACTCAAGTAAATGTAACGAAGTAAATAAAATTCGTTACTACCCACCTCTGGTCTCAACTGTTATTTGTTACAATACTTGTCTGTTGTATTTATTTGATCTGAAAATGAATTTTACTTAATATAACTAAATACTTATCAAGGGAGATATGTGTTGGGCAATGTCACAGTAAGCAAAGTAGACATTTTTCTTCTAGCCATTTTTATTTCATGTTCACATCAACAGTTGACAACCACAACAAAGAATACATCTTTCAAAGGCAAAACACCTCAGCTCAATGTACACGGCCTAAGGCTGATGCCTAAAAGCCGTTGAGGGATAAATAGTACACACACTGAACCCGAACTGATGCTGGGGACTCCAAGCTGCCTAACTGGAGTGTTCTACACTGTCATGCCAATGTGAACCTCACACAAACACTGACGGACTGAGCTTCAAATTCTAAGCTTCGGGAGCATCTCGTGAGAGGAATCATTGTTATAGGGGTCAACGATGACCTCTAACCTCTGTTCCCACTTCTGCTGCCTTAAGGACATTCAAGGACACGTCTGCCTGTCACAAGTCCTTCTCATTTTTTCCATAAAACTAAGATCAGTGGATATGAAAATGTTGAAAGATTTTAACATATTTAACATCAATCATGCATGTATTTTCAAATTTTACAGTGCTGGAGCTTTCCATATTGAATAACTTCCCATAGTGAGCCAACTTCCAGATATTAGTGGTGTGGTGAAGAATAGTGTATTGTTATTTGATGAAATAGTGTGTTATTACCAATGATGTATAATACTTTTAAGTGACCACCTCTGCCGAGATTAGTGTTGGCTACAGTTTTCTCAACGTATTCATGTCTGACGATATCAGTCGTCTACCTGCTGTGCTTTTCTGACCATCAGAAGTGAGAGAACTTTTCTGATGGTTTTGCTGTTTGTTAAATTGGGACCATTTAAATGAACCTGTGCAATAAAACAGTTGGGACAATTGGAACAAAACCAATAAAACTATGGACTATGTTAATGTCTAATTGGACGAAAAAACCTGTTTAACAAGAGCAAAACCATCATGTATACACTTGTACCAGAAAACATAAATATATATATATATATTGTTCAGTGGACTATTTAGTGCTGTGTCTTGGCATAGATAAGTTGGAATTAAGTGCTTAACAATATTTCATCGGTCAGATTTGTCCATCATTTGGCACAAGCATTCACACAGAGCATGCACAATTCACAAACTGGCAAGGCTCAGCTTTGCTTAGCAGGTTCAAATACAATGTAATAACTTAACTGTACAATCAGTCTTGTTTAGGAAATGTAGTATAACTAACTGACTTTCTTTTACCTGCCTGTGTCTGCAACAGTGTGCTTTTAAGTGTCAACGGATGGTGCAGTTAACCAAACTGTAGTGAAATGAAGCATGATGCTTGACGGAGTTGCACTAGGTGCTTATTTATGTAAGTATTCTTGACTTTTTTGGCATGCGTTAAACGTGTGATACTTTATTTCTGTATTTAATGTGCCAGATGCAAATACAAACATTTCTGCTGATGTTCTGGGCTAAATGACGGTGAAGGCTTCAGTCTTTTCTGAAGCATACAGTTTATTGCTGCTTACTTTTTTCTGTGCATCATTCTGATAACACTGGCTGCTTTCTCATATTTTTCAACACAGTTGCAGTCAAACTGGTCCCTAGGGCCTGCCCGGATAGTCCATATGTTTTGCTTAATCCCAATTCCCAACACAGAGACTGAGCATATATATACGTACTGTCAATAATCTTTCTCATCTAGGTTAAATGAAAAAAAAAGTTCTAAACATTCATTTTTTGACCAATAGCACACCATCCAGAGAAAGGTAAACACTGCAAAACATAGTTTTTTCATTGTGGTGACAGTCAAATGTAGGAGGTGTATTTACAAATCTGTTTTGTATGCATGTGTGAATGTGGGTGGGTGGCATAGTGGTGAAGGCGTTCACTGAAACTTCTGCACCTTCTGCACTGTACACGACACAAAGAGAGCTGAAGACAGGACGACTGTAAATATATTTACTGGCTCAGAAATTACACAGTACTGTAAATTCCGTCTCCACAAGGGCGGTCACTATCGATTATTAGAATGAAGTAATCTAGCAATTTTTAAAATTTTATTTACGGAGTAATCATATACACCCGATTTTATAAGAGCAGACAGTTCATTTTACTTTGCATACATGAACTATATAACAACAAATACACACAGTTGTAAGGTCCTAGTGTGGGTTTCCTCTCTTTCAGTGACACAAAACTTTTGTGGATAATGTTCAGCCTGCCAAACATGACCATATAATGACCCGTGGATACTGTTGTTCATTCAAACTGCAAACTAACCACAAATCTGTGGGAAAGTACATTGTAATTACTTTTTTTTTTTAAATGAAGTAATTGTGACAGCCCTAGAGCCCACTCCACAACACCTTGACATTCACACAATGTTAATACTTTAAACAGGCCTCCTTGGTGATTTACATTTACACTGTATCCTCGCAAAACTTTCCAGTATATAACTGCAGAGAATTTGAATCATTAGGAATGTGCTTGTAAATAAATTGGGGTGATTTTATAATAACATTGTTTGAATGAAGTACAGTAGTACCAGTTAAACTAGCAGAATTACACACTGCTGACTATAGTTAGGAATTGGCACCACTCACTGGTTTGAAAAAAGACAAATTTGAGTGACAGATTGATTCTGAAACACCTCCTAGCCAGATATGCATTTACAACAAAGAACACTTCATGATGCCTTTGATTCTGTGGCAGTTCCTGATAATAAATTAGGCAAATGAATAAATAACTGAATAAATAGAATTTCCATAATATTAAATAGGGTTAAACTGAATAGATTGTCCTTCAATCACATTGTCATTGGCTAGATTCTTTTGCTGGTTTTTTTTACAACCAAATCAATGGATACTGTAGAAAACCTCTCCTATTCACGACTAAGTGCATTTTTTGTCATGCAGGGTCAGCATGTTTCACTTCTGCATTCTGCACCTTCATTTGTCCCATAGCATCTCAAGTTTCCTTTCCATTCCCTTGTCCTTCCAGTCCTGCACATATAGCTTGCGGGACGGAGCTTTTCTCTCTAAATGTTGGCATGGTGTGTTTTCAACTACGATCCTGATATTCAACTAATTATTCTAGAGACCAGAGATATGATGACATAAGAGAAAGACAAGTTAATGCTGTGGCTCATTGTTACTGTAACTATGCACATTACAGTGAAACTGTTAGTCCTACTATTCAAACAACATACAGGTGTCTAATAGTCTGCTTCCTGTGATTAATGTATGGAGAAAAGGAGTAGATGGTGTTTGTTCATTTTAGTTGGGCTAAGGTCTGGCATGCTTGTAATACAGGGTGCTTATTGGCTGCCATAATAATTTCACGAGAAAAGGCTGAAAGTGAGCTCTGGAAGGACAGATACCTGCCAAAGGGACAGAAAATAGCAGTTCACAATAATCTCGGAGCATTGTACCACAGTGTTGAAATACTAGCATGGTTGTAGTAGCAGCACTAGAGGATAGTGAAGAAGCTGGTTTAGAGGATAATGGCACTGACCAAGTAGACGTAATCCTTTCATACTTATCACCCAACCTGCAAGCCTCATATAACCACCCTGAAACTAATCCCAGTTTCATTTTCGCCTCGCATTTTGTGTATGTTAAAAAGTTAAAGGTTCTCTGTCTATTTTTTTTTCTTCCCAAAATTTCACCACCAGCACTGGTCACTCATCGTGCTGATTGACCCCCAGAGCTCATCAGAGAAGTTTCAGAATAGCTGTATGAGGCTACGAACCAACGTCCTGTATTCAGACCGGTCAGTTAAGGAAACTAAGTCTGGATTTTCCCAATTGAGACCACAAACCTGTCAAACCCTTGCCTTGAGATTTGATCTGTGTATATCTGGGGAAAACAGAGAAAATGGTTAAAGAAGAAAGAAGCTATCGACAATGATGAGATAAATGCAGGTTTTAAAGGGTCAGCTTGTGTACTGCTAAGTGTACTGTTTAAAACTCATTCCCTGGCAACTAGATGCGACAGGCTGGACTGAGACGAGGGAGACTGTGGACCCCAGAGAAACACTGCGAGAGGTGTTGCAATGTGGGTGTGAGGTGGCTGCCACTCAGGGGGGACCAGGAGATGATATTGGTGCCACGGTCCGGGTGAGCTTGTGCATCCTCTTGGAAGCTCAGCTTGTAAGACTCAGTCTGTGGGACAGAAATTACAGTATCAAACAAGAGAGTGTAAAAAGTGCTGATTTAGTGGTACCTCTGGCTCTGGAAAAAAGTATTTTCTTTCTATTACATTTAAGGAACTGAACTGGATGTTTTAGTACAAGGGTTTGAAACCTTTTTTGAACTTGAGGGGCAGCATTAAAATTCCTTAGCACTGAAAATACTCCTTTAACACCATTCAACTTTTTCTGCCAAAACAAACAAGCAAATAAATGCTTAGCATAGTAACTGCTTTTCCTTATGCCCCCTCCATTTGCACACATGGTCACAGACTGGCTCATTACATAGAGTAAGTACTCTATAATACCCAATAATAACTCCATAGACATTAGTGTACATTGTATTTCAAAAAATGAGGAAAAGCCCAAGCCCTAATAAGATACAGGACAGGGTGTTAAATATACAGACCATGTGATCTTTTCCATTACATTTTTCATGGTCTTTAAGGATAAAAAAAAACTTTAAAAATCTGTGTTTAATAGTTACTAATATCCAAATATGTTCTTACACTTTTACATTTTATTTCTAGTCTCATTTTTTCTCATGTTCGAGAAAAAACATGACAGACATCCCTCAAGAAGGAGGGCTCAGTTGCCCATTAATGATTCATTAGTATATTTTAGAGCTTCCTTGAAAAGCTAAAAATAGTCTAGAATGTTACAACTGTGAATTTCTCTGAGGGTGATGTCTGACAGTGTGTGTCGATAATATAAACAGATGTAGCAGTTGGGAGCAGCTGTTTTACTAAAATAAATTAGCCTTTCATATACCAACACTGCAGTTTAGAACAGTATGTACTGTCTTGATGATACACGCCAAGAGCAGCATCATCACTTATGTATAACTGCATTTTAATCAATTAAACCAATTAAATTATGTTTTATAATTAGTGTTTTTTATTTAACAGCTTGTGCCAATCATTTATGATGAAGACCCTAAACTTTGCAGGTCTGTAGAGCTGGCATAATATACCTTGTTAAAACAATACAGTAGTAAACATTCTTAATATAGGTAGCTTAAAATCTGTAAAATTACTTTAAACCTTTTTCAAAATTCTATTTGGTCAATTTGACAGCTTTGTCTGAAAACTGAACTGAAAAAAAAATCATTTTTAGATTTATTGGAGACAATAAAAGGCAATTTAGGAATTAGAAATAGAAACAAATAAGAAAAAGAGAACTGTTAGAAGACAGTAAGACTAGAGAGGATAGAGAAATAACTGTAAAATGGGAAATATGATTTTAAATGGATAGGCATTAACATGGCACAGATGTGAAGGTGCCTGATATGTACTTACTTGTTGCAGGAATATGCTTGTCCAGGCCCTGGGAGTTCAAAAGCCCCTGTCCTGAAGTGGGAACAGTGGAAGAGCTCTCCTTCAGCCCATTCTCCTTAGCCCCTTTATCCACTTGAGAAGTGGGGGCTACAGTGGGGGTAGGTGTACTTCCCACAGATTTTTGCTGATTCCCCTCAGCCTGAAAAGAGCATTATTTAATCAGTAAAGATTTGTGGTCATGTAATCAAATAGTTAATTTTAGTTGTTTCAACAGCTGAAATTGTTAACTTTCATACAAAAGAGACAGGCCTTATTTGTTTGTCTCCTGGTTCACAACTTACATCGCCCTTGGAATTAGTGTCAGCCTCAGTTTTCACGTCACCACCATCTGCAATGGATAAATGATTACTTACAGAACACACCATGCCAGACTACAGTTACACAGCATTGTCTAGCATAAAAATACTATTACCTTGCTTGTGCTTAATGATGTCCTTGGAGCCGCACTTTGAAGTCACTTTGCTCACATCAACCTTTTTGTTCATAATCTGAACCTGAAATCATGGAGAATGTGCTGTAAGGCATTTTAATTGACAACAAACATTAATTAATGGACAGGATAAAGCGGACAGGATAAAGGATGCACCCAAGACAGGGCCAAGACAGGATACATCCTGGACAGGAGGCCCAACCCACAGCATTACAGATAAGCATTCTCTCTCTACACACACACCTGATGGACCATTTAGAGTAGCCAATCAACTTAAACTGCACACCTTTGGACAGTGGGAGGAAACAAAACCAAGCAGTCACGTGGAGACTCCACAAAGAAAGGCACCAGGGGATGAAACCGAGACACTGCACCCCTCTGCTGCCTTGGCAACAAACATTTTTACTTATCTACTGACCCTTAAATATGTTATGGGTTGAAGATACAATGTTTGCGGCACAAATTACACACCTGCTAGGCCATGCCCTTTCTAGTGTGAAATACTTTATAATTGCATCTTTATACTAGAGAAATGTCAAATATAGAGAAATAGTAAAAAAAATAGATTATATGGGATCATCTGTTATTATTAAGTAAGTACTTGCACATTAAGTTGTTGAATATGTGGTTGAAGGAGGTCTTTTACGCTTATGCTTCAATGATTAGATAATGGGCTCTTACATTCCCTCCTCCTGGGATGTGCTTGATGTTGTCCTTGGAACCACAGCGGGATGTCACATGGCTGAAGTCCAGCTTTTTGTGGACTATCTGAACCTACACGCAGTGCAGAGGGCAAAAGGTAATAGGATTACTTACGATTCCACACAGAGAGGACTTACACTGCAGGTACAGAATCTAAGAGCAGCAATGAAGCCTTTTTAAATGTTCTACACCAACGCCAACACGTTCTAGTCACTGCATAATTCTGTTTTATTTCAGAGATTTGATATTTCCGTCATTATTCACAATCATTATTGTGGTCAATTCTTAATTAATACATCTCTTCTATAATTGGATGTCTTCCAACACTGGAGTAGTACTATACACACTTTTATATAACCACAACCTATAGATCCTGAGCAACAATGGATCACTGTACCTTGCCTCCACCCGGTTGATACTTCATATTGCCCGTAGAGCCAATCTTAGAGCCCACATTTTTTAGATCAGGCAGGGGTGCATTAGTGGGTTGGGGTACACGAGTGCTGCGGGGAGCTCGTGGGACTGGGGGCTTCCTTGGTAGTGGAACCTGCTTGGGCACAGGCGGTTTGGTGATGCGTGATTGGCGAGTGCTTTGGGTCCCATTGGAGGCAGGTGTGCCTGGGGCATTAGTGGCATTCACAGAACCAGGGGTTGTCCTTGGTGAGGTTTTTGCTTTTTGGAAGAGTACAGAGTCAGAAAAAAGACAAAGGGTTAAAGTTACAGAACAAGAAACTGGTCTCATTAAATTACACTATTGTCTGAAAGATTGGAAGCAACTTATTGAGTTATTCTGTCCCCTCAGAATAACTCAACATACAGGCATTAATGTCTAAACCAATGGCAACAAAAGTGAGTACACCCCTAAGTGAAAATGTCCAAATTGTGCCCAAAGAGCCATTTTCTCTCTGTCATGTGACTTTTTAGTGTTACAAGGTCTCAGATGTGAATGGGGAGCAGGTGTGTGAAATTTGGTGTTATCGCTTTAACACTCTCATATGCTGGTCACTGGAAGTTCAACAAATACACAAATGTT
Organism: Lepidarchus adonis; assembly: GCA_037576955.1. NCBI lineage: Eukaryota > Metazoa > Chordata > Actinopteri > Characiformes > Lepidarchidae > Lepidarchus > Lepidarchus adonis. The sequence continues at coordinate 24,523,443 of JBBIGC010000001.1, forward strand.
ATTTTAGTTTTCGCTATTTGCGATGAATGTATTTAAAATACCAAAACTATCATAAAACAATGTTTCAAGCAGTTCAGGTAGTACAGGAACATCTTGTGAGATAAAGTAAAAGCTGTGATCAATTCTTTCATCAAATTTCTCTAGAAACATTTGTTTGAAATATACCCAACAATTTAACTATGCACTGTGACCCTGGTTAGGTTAAGCTCAGATAATGAACAAATTAATTTAACTTTTATTTAATCAAAAGAGATTTTTAAAAATCCCATTAAACTAGACACAATTAAACTAATACTTAAATAGTTTTTACTGTAGTTGTGAAATTGAGAGTCACTGTTTGCCTTAATGCTTTTGCCTTGTAGACAGTATATGATTTGAAGGGGGATAAAGAGGATTTGCCCGACGGTGTGATAAATCTAAACTGAAACTATGCGCATGTCTGTGAATATGTAGAACTGTTATAGTTCAAGTTTAGTTTCATTGTTTGAGACTAACCAGAAGAGCTCCGGGTGTTGCGATTGCTGGTCTTGGTGCTGCCATTAAACTTTGGCACAGGAGGCTTACGTTGAAGTGGAGCCCCGTTTTCTGGTGTCTAATGAGGGAAAAGCAATAGGAATCTCTAATAGAGTTTGGAGATGTAGGCTGGACATATAAAGTAGTCCAGACAACAATGAATACAGCAGAAGCAGGAAATTGTTTAGGAAAGTGTCAACCACATGGAAACTAGAATGATCCAGGTAATTTGGAATATAATTGCAGCAGCAGAAGTGTTGTGCACATGACATATTGTTCTAAACTGGAGGATAAGAACATAGTCACACAGCTAACCAGGGAAAAAGTTTTCTCACCTTGGCCTCACGGGCAGAGGTTGCAGCAGGTGTTTTCTTAATGCCACTGGTGGGCGTCATTGTCTTGGATACAGGGCCTTTTTTATTGGCTGAATTTTCTCCAGAATGTGAGTTGGTTTTTGCCATATTTTGTTTGTTTTCCTACATATCCATATGCACGAGAATACAAAAAAGCACTTTCTTGGTCATTGAAGAAAATTTGTGATAAAACCCATGTTTACCTGTGGATCAACGCCCCCTCCTTCACTAAGACCTACCTTAGCCTTGCTGTCAGGGCTGATCAAGTCTTTACTCCCATTAGCTGTATTGGGTTTGACTGTCCCTTTTCCAGCCTTCTCATTCTTCTCATTTTTGACGGCCTTATCCACTTTTTCACTACCATTCTTCTTCTCCTCATTCCCTTTGTCAACCCTCCCATTCTTCTCAGATTTATGGTCCTTTTTCTCTATCTCTTGAATCTTGTCCAGATTCTCCACTTTCTTCATGATGGAATCAGTCTTGCCTGTGCTTCCAGATATGTTGGAATTGTCCATCTTCGGTAAAGTGTTCACTTTACCAGTCAATATTTCTTTTGCTGGAAAATGCGAGTTATAATCAAAAAAATTTAATTTAGATTTGTATCAAGTCAAAAAAATGTTGGTCCATATAAAAAGGGAATATACGGCGGGTAAAATAAGAATGGAACCAATTTTCTAAATAAATACATTTCTAAAGGTGTTATTGACATAAAATTACCACATGATGTTGGTAACAACCCATCCAATCCACACATGCAAAGAAATCAAACCATACATTAAGTTATGTGAAATAAAATGGAATGACACAGGGGAAAAAGTATGAACACATGAAAAAAGGAAGGTTGCAAAAGTACTGGAAAGTCGTGACACCAGCTGAAATCGATCAGAAATTAGAAAGCAATCCTGCTACTTAACGCAAACTAATATCAGATGGTTCAGTCCCAACTGATGGCCAATTAAAAGTTGTCTCATTACCAAGGTGTCACACAAGAAACATCTAATGATGAGTAACATCAAAGAGCTTCACAACCTTATTGTTGCAAAACACACATGGTATTGGTTAGAGAAGAATTTCTAAACTCCTGAAGGAAAGAAAGAGACTATTATGTCACTGTGAACACACCACAGTGCACCACAATGAAACGTGACCTCTGCATTTAACCCATCACACGTCCACACGTGGAGCAGCAGGCAGCCATCAACAGCACCCAGGCAGAAGTGAAATGGGGACGGTACCTTGCTCAAGGGAGCCTCAATGGTGCCTGGGATGGGACTTGAATCTGCCACCTTCTGAATCCAGGGGCACAAGGGGAAAAGTACTAATCACTAAGCCACCACTGCCCCAGGTTCCAGTGAACACTGTTGGGGCCATAATCCGGAAGTGGAAAGAACATAATTTCACCATAAACTGTGACCAGGTTCTCCCCATAAGATTTCAGACAGAGGAGTGAAAAAAATTATCAGCAGTTTTCCAAGAGCCAAGGACCATTTGAAGAGAGCTTAAGAAAGACCTGGAATTAGCAGGTACAATTGTTTCATGTCAATAGCACCTTTAGAAATATATTTACTTAGAAAACTTGTGACGTGTTCGATACTTATTTTACCCACTGTATTGGAATATGTTGCCCATATACTACAACATATAAATAAAATTGGTGAAATGTATTCTTAATATATAACATGTTTGTATGGGAACACACCTAAACTATTTGGTCAAAACTTCTCCAGGATAGTTCTACATACGTCATGATCATAGAGTAACACTCAAGACAGAACAGTTTGTATGAAAGAAGCTTTTGTTCCTTAAGAACATTAAGTATTCTCACTCCTTATGCTCATCACTTAAAATCTACATCCGATATTACTCCAACTGATGACCAGTATAATTTTATAGCTTATTTATGCGCTCTCTATGAACTAGATGCAAGAAAACACCAATGGGAATCTTAGAGAGGCCTGTCCTCATCATGAAGGAAAAGATGTCACAGCAATCCCTGACAGCTGCAGCTTACATCTGCATTTCTCCTCTGTCATGTCAAAGTAGGGAACATGCTGTTGGTAGGCAATGTCTCAGCAAATTTTCCTCTGCTGTGCACACATCACTGCTAACAAGTATTCACATAAAGAAATGCCAGGTCAATCATGATTTACCAAAAGTAGTAGAGAATGAAAGATATTACATTAGAGGACCACTCAAAAGAGAAAATGTCTACTAGAATAATAGTCACATTTCACATTAAAACAACTTCTAATGTTTCTAATCCCAGCATATTCACATACAAATCTGTTAAACTGCTTAGCCTGTGCCAGACATAACATACCATGACACATTTCCAGCCTCTGTTAGAAGAGCTCAAAAGATTAAGTATATATTATTGTATTGTATTATAAGCACAAAAGAAAATCTAACAATTCTGCTCACCCACAAATACATAAACTACCAACTATTACTGAAGGTGTTAAGATCATTTACAGTTTGAACTACTGTTTTGACAGTAGTAGTTTTACATTAAATATAAATGTAAAACAACAGTATTTTTATTTATAATTAATTATATTATGTTCCTGGGCATAGAGTTCTATTTATAAATTATTGTGGAGTGCTTTAGGACCAATACAAACTGAAAGAATATTTTGTCTTACCTGTTTTATATGGAGGGTACACCAATCAGTGTTGTACATAAACAGAAAAGAAAAGGAAAGAGTTTTACTAAGTATTAGATGAGAATTGTTATTGTGCTTTTAATAAATCCAGATATCCAGTAGTCATTGAGGACAAATAAGAGATTTAAGCAGATTCTCAGATTAAATGTCATCTGGCCTTGCTGCAGGTTTATCTTATATGAACAGTCATATATGAGGTCTAGAGCAGAGCAGGGACATGTTAAAAATGTGGCTGCACATTCTGAAGAGTGGCTTACAAGATGACACTGACAATAACATCAGCAAACTTTGGATGAGCAGCATTGAATACCACACACATGATCAGACAGCTCATGAGAGCCACACAAAGGTAAAGGATCAGTGCACTCTGGGAGATGTTGCGAGAAAAAGAGAGGCTTGCTGTAACCCAGGAAAAGCGTAGATAGCCAATAAACACTGAGAATTTTTTGGTTGATGCAATGCAAAGCAATCAGTGCTTTACAACAGCACTGGCGTATATTACATGCAGGAAGGATTAGAGAGTATAAGGCAAAGGGGATTTCCAGTCACAGTAATTTTGAAAAGAGAACAGTTCCATTAACTCCTATAAGATGGGTTAAATATGTATGAGCGCAGCCCAACTAGGGTCACTGGGACTCAACTGAACCGCTCTTGTGCAGCACTGTGTTAACTTTACTTGTTGGATACAACATTGGGAGTTCAACAACATTAATTATGTCCAACATGTAGTGTACAGTATTTTTCAATCTGTTTTTGACCAATTCAGCTTTGCTACACAGATATGTTACTTCCTGTTTGCTAATTTGATCTTCATTCACTTGGCCTCATGTAAAATTACTGGAATTTTCCAACTTACATGTACAGTGTCCTGCATAATGTTTGGGACAAATTGTTTTTTTACCCCTCTGCTCCTCTCTGTAAAACTTCAATTTAATCAATTTAATTTAATAAAATCAAACAATTTAGACATGATTAATGTGCACATTCCTGACTTTATTTGCATACATTTTAGGTTGACCATGTATAACACTTCTTATACCAGTCCCCCTCATTTTTGGGCACTATAATGCTTGTAATAATTGGTTCACAGGTGTTTGTGATTACTCAGATGTGTTTAATTGCTTCATTAGTGCAGGGATAAGATGCCTAAGCTTGATTCTACTATTTGGAGCATGTAGTTGCCATTGTTCAACATGAAGAGAAAAGCTGTACCAATGAAAGCCAAGGACCAAAATCAACTGTATGGTATATCATTAAGAAGAAAGAATGAAGTTGTGAGCTTTGTAATCACAAAGGGATTGGTAGGCCAAAGAAGATCGCCACTGTTTATGACAGAAGAATCCTCACTATGATAAAGATAAATCCTCAACCTCTTGTCCACCAGATCAGAAAAGTCTTCAGTCTTCACTATAATTCTTCACTATAAGATGCAAACCACTAGTTGGCCCCCAAAAAACAAGACGGCCAGATTACAGTTTGCAAAAAGGTATTTGCAGAATTCTGAAAATTGGTGTTATGAACAGACAAGACCAAGATTAATCTGTATCAGAGTAATGACAAGAGAAACGTGAGCAGTCAACTGCCCAATATCCAAGGCATACTAACTCATCTGTTAAACATGGTGGTGGAAGTGTTATGGCCTGGGCATGTATGGCTGCCACGGGTACTGGCACACTTATCTTCACTCATGATGACAGTTGAACAATGAAGTCTGAGGTGTACAGAAACATCTAGCAAATACTTCCAAATGTGTTGGATAGCTCTTCATCCTTCAAGATAATGATCCCAAACATACCGCTAAAGCAACATGAACGTTTCTCAAAGCTAAAAAATCCATCAAGGAATTAATCAACAGCCAAGCCAGTCACCTGATTTAAATCCAGTTGAGCACACCTTCCAGATGCTGAAGAAGAAACTTAAAGGGACAAGACCAGGAGTTCAAGTTGGCTGCAGTAGAGGCTTAGTAGAGCATCACTAGAGAAGATAATCAGCACCTGGTGATGTTCTGTCACAGACTTCAAGCAGTCACTGCATGCAAAGGATATGTAACAAAGTGCTAAACATGAATGCTGCTTAAATATAACTACCATTACTTTGTCCCAAACATAACGGTGCCCAGAAATGAAGAGGGTTATGTATATACAGTGTTGTAATTTCTACATAGTAAAACTAATTTGTCTGCAAATAACATTAAATTAAAATCTGGAATGTGCAATTTAATCATACTTGAATTGTCTGAAATTTTATGTGTCTTTTTTTAAGGAATTATACAGGGCACTGCACTATTTAATAATGCTGCTTCAGGTTTTCAGAACAGAAACAGCATATATGGATGGGGCTCCTAAAGTGTTTACTAAAACACGTATACACTATTCTTGTAGTCTCCTATTCTGTTTTCCTTGACACATCAATCAATGCTAGGCAATCAAGAAGGTTTTCTCCGTTCATGCATTTTTAAGGTTGATTTAGATTTTACATTTTTATTAGCCTAATAAAAAATAAAAAACACTAGCACTAGCACACTAGTACATTCCATTAGGTGCAGTTGCTTAAAAAACAACATTTTCTCTTTAGTAGCCCAGATACTTATAAATAACTACAATATCTCACAAAGGTGAGTATACCACTCACATTTTTGTAAATATTTTATTATATCTTTTCATGGGACGACACTGAAGATATGACACTTTGATACAATGTAGTCAGTGTACAGCTTGTGCAACAGTGTAAATGTGCTGTCCCCTCAAAATAACTCAACATACAGGCATTAATGTCTAAACCACTGGCAACAAAAGTAGTAACAAAAGAGTACACCCCTAAGTGAAAATGTCCAAATTGTGCCCAATGAGCCATTTTCTCCCTGTCATGTGACTTTTTAGTGTTACAAGGTCTCAGATGTGAATGGTCAGCAGGTTTGTTAAATTTGGTGTTATTGCTCTAACACTCTCTCATGCTGGTCACTGGAAGTTCAACATGACACCTCATAGCAAAGAACTCTCTCAGAAGGAGGAGCAGCGCAAGGTCTCTAACATTCACCAGCTCCTTGATGTCGTCATGGAAATGTGGAAGAGAATTCAAGTGGCAACCTGTGAAGCTCTATTGAACTCCATACCCAACAGCGTTAAGGCAATGCTGGAAAATAATAGTGGCGACACAAAATACTAACACTTGCGGCACAATTTGGACATTTTTACATAGGGGTGTACTCACTTTTGTTGCCAGTTGTTTAGACATTATGTGTCTTGAGTTATTTTGAGAAGACAGTAAATTTACACTGTTATACAAGCTGTACACTTACTACCCTGTGTTAAAGTGTCATATCTTCAGTGTTGTCCCATGAAAATAAAATATTTATAAAATTGTGAGGGGTTTACTCACTTTTGTGAAATACTGTAACTGGCTCACATTATTGGTCTCCTAAATTCAACACAGATTAGCCAAAAATGAGACATTTGGCCAATTGCATGTTTTGAAAAGTCTGTTGATTTTAACAATATTAAGCAGATATAGTCACTTATTGTTTCCCTCCAAACATATTCAAATGTTCTGTCAAATTGTACAGTACACTAGAACAAACTAAAAGATTAGCCTTTAAAAAGATAGGTAAAAATAATTTAGCTCAGGTTATTTTGTATTATGCAACAATAGTCAAACTATAATGCCTGAATGACATCTGATCAATATACACTATATGGCCAAAAGTATGTGGACATCTCTCTTAACTGTTCGTTACAGTCACACCTATTGCAAACGTGAATAGTACTGTATATCTATAGACAAACAATGGTATTTAAATGGGTCATACTGAACAACTCAGTGATTTGTTCAGGATATCACCTCTGCCCCAGTCAACTGTAAGCTCTTATACTGTGAAATGGAAACATTTAGGAACAATGTCAGCCCAGCCACAAAGCAGTGAACATTTTTGTGGGGACAACAAATGCTCACTAGTTCCAAACATCACATTTCCTACAATCATCAACATCCATAATAATTCCCTGGTTTGGGAATGTGATGTCTAACAAACTCATAGGTGTGACTGTCAGGTGTTCACATACTATTGTCATATAGTGTGTAAGTTAACAATGGCCCTCTCTGTTAGAGTGGCTCAGTGCTGCAGGAGAGAAGTTTGGCTATTTGTATCCAGCCTGGGATTAAGCTGCTGTGTACATCTTTCATGGATCAATTGTTCTACAGGAAGTTACTGTGACCTAAAATGAATGTGATATCTCAGTACAATGATATCAGCTACAGACATAGCTAAGCGGAAGAAGGCCCACTCCACTGAGCCATGCATTAAGGAAATCATCTCCATATATCCTTCTGTATCACCAACCTTGCAGTTGGGGGGACTTTGTCAGCGGTGGCTCCTGGTGCTTTGTGAGTGAGGTGAGGGAAGTTGAAGATGCTGCATTTTGGCTTACTACAGTGCTGGAGGTGAATGGAGGGGAGGGATGAGGGCCAGATATAGTGGAGCTGTTCTGGGAGGCCATGCTGGTCTGTGGGCTAGGGACAGAATCTGAAGTAGGCTTAAAGCCAGAGGTTAAATCTGGGGATGCAGGTACTAGTGGGATGCTTTGGAATGAATCTGGGATTGCAGATGAAAAGATGGCATTTGTCTGACTTGTAACTGGGTCAACTGATTTAGTGGTGGTTGCAAGAGATACAGCATCTGGAATGAATGAAGGCAATGCACTGCCTTGTTCATTGCTAATGATAGAAGTACTGCAAATGTCCATGTGTGTGACCATAGATGGACTTGGGTCAGGTGGAGGAGATGGACTGCTTGTCAGTGTGGCCCACTCTTCAGGCAGCTTTTTTCTACTTTTGTTTTTCTTGGCTTGTATCCGTCCTCCACCCCACTCTCGAATCTCACTCCTCCAGCTCTCTCCTGGGCTTGGAGGAGAAGGGTCTCCCTGCTCGTTGCTTTTCGATTGGATTTTCTCAGGAGATCTGAGGCTTTCTAAAAGGCCATGAACATCATCCTCATCATCACATTTCATCTTCTTCTGCTGGCCTCCTTCATTTGACTCTTCATCAGATGTTGCATCTTGATCCTGATTTCCTTGGGTACCCAAAGGCTTAGGGGAACTTGGCTCAGGCTTGTTGGGGGAATGGGACAGCTCTTTGGAGAGCATGTCCTCACCTTTCCAAGGATTTCCCCATACTTCTTGATGTACAAAGAGGAAGAGGAAGTGTCATTTTCTACCATGTGTATTATTTGTGAACAAAGGTCATCAAAAATGCATCACCAATACATAAAGGCCTGAGGAGCACTGGACTGGGGATGTATCCACCATTGATCCCTTGCATCACAAAGACACAACATGACAATTGTGACATCCACCTTTGCTACTGAATGGAAAACAAATTAGGAATGTGCAATGTTTATTCTTCACTGTGCTAGACAAATAAAATATACAATAATGAAAATAATAATAAGAGAAAATGATCGAAGCTATAGAGATCATCTCACTTTCAATGTAGAAATAAATACAAGTTTACATTTCATTTTCCCCAAAAATAAAGTAGCTTAGTGCTTATTGCTCTTTTATAAGGACTGCCTTGTTCAAGGCAAGACAAGAGTCCAGATTTGGCCAGTTAATGCACTTACTGGTGACATTTTCCACATATGTGCACAATTTTCAAGAAATGTTTTTTCCTCAGCAGCACAGAGGCCTTCTTTAAACAGAGTGCAGGCTCTTCCTTTCTCCTTGGATTTATAGAACTACTCTTTCACATATATATAGACAGTCAAATCCCATTAGCTAGCCCTTATTGGTCCAGGCCCTAAAATTGGCGAGAGGCGGGGTTGGCGAGCTATTGTAATGGATTAAATAGTGAATACTCCAGCACTATCACTGCAAATGGCTTGACTCGCTACACATATAACCATTTGTGTACTGAAAATTGTTAGAATCCTATTTCAGCTCCTAACTGTTTGGCTTTTTCACATAAAGAATGCTTCCACAGATGCTTCCCAAGCATTTTTCCTAACTGATATCCTGCTGCGTCTTTGTCCAGTTTGGTGTTTCTAGGGTCACAGAACTGGTAAATCTGGGGGCACAAAACATTTAAGGCCCTCTGACACATTGTAACTCTGACTCATTGTATCTTTCATTCTCCAAAAGCAAAAGCTTTGTTATCATAAACAATATGTTTTGTTTCCGGCCTTTAGATTTAGTTGTGAAACATGCGTCATATAAGATGTCATCCAAAACCCTGTGGCAATCCCTGAAATCTGGTTAAAACTACTCATGATTGATGACATACCCATTAGTTTGGTAACCTGACCTCTTCTCGACACTTCACTCAAAAAACAATCAATTTATTGCTGTGAAAGATTTCCTTTTTTTGCTTGCTAGTCAGAGAATGCAACTTTTGTTTACCAGACATTTTGGGTCTAATTCACATAATATTATGCAAACTCAGAATCGAAGCTGTTCATTCAAGTGGAGGTGGAGCGTGGGCAGGACCAACCAACCAGCCGTCAGTCAAACAGCTGGGTTTCCTGTGTTGATTGATGGTCCAGACACCAACCAGACTGAGGATGCATCAGTGATTGGTACACCATATGTTAGTGTCACCAACCCACCAAAAGAACCAGCAGCAGCAGTGACCTATAGAATTAGCACTATTGACGTTCCAGGCTACAGCTCTAACACGGACCCAAGTTTGGTGAGTTATAGAGGGAGAAATGCATACACCTTACATTTTGCACATTTTGGCGGGGATGAGGGGCGAGGTTGGTAGGTTAAAATGGAAGGAAATCTGACCTGCAGCCTTTCAAGGCAAGGAGCAGGTTTGGGGAGCTAACGGAGGGCGAGCTAAGAGGTTTTGACTGTACACAATATTATGATTTTTCACATATTCCTGAGAGGAAAAAATAATTATAAATGTATTCCTTTCTTTAAAAAAATAACCAGCAATAAAATTGATTCACCACTCTTCTTTCATAATAATTATCACTGTGAAAAGTATCTGTGAACTTCATCAGGCAAATTATAAAACACTATTTCTTTATTCTTTATACTTCTTTATTTATTCCTATGCTAAAATGACCTAATACTGAAAATGACATGTGTCTTGGGAATAGTGCTTGAAAGACTAGAAATGACATCTTGTTAAAAAATGTCAGAGTGATTAATTCCTCACAGCATGAATCAACTCTGACTTACACAGTGAAGGGAAACAACTACTCAGACATTATTCAGTCTTCTTAGGAAACAGTGCTGGGCCATTATGTGCCCCCTGGGTCATTATGTGCCCACCAAGAAAACATGAATGAAGCAAAGTACAGAGACATATCAGAAGAGAATTTAATCTCAATGGCTGTGAAAGACATCCCAGCAAGACAGTAATCCCAAGCATACATCAAATAAAACAAGACTAATTTCTAATCATTGAAAGTGCTTGCATTGCATAGCCAATCTCCTGAATTGAACCTAATTGAAAATTTATGAAGGGTTTGAAAAGGTAAGTTCATATAAAAGACCCTCATAACCTTGGGGACCGGAAGATTGTTGGCTAGAGAAGCTGGCCAAGATGAAAATACAATCTTGCCAAAAGCTAATTACTTTTACTGTAGTCTCAAAACTGCAACAACAGTTAAAAATAGTAAAGTTATTCATTTGTAATGTCAGATAATGTTTATCATTCCATGTTTTTCAAACATATATGATGGTTAAAACTGAATAATGTATAACATATACTTATATATATATATGCTGTATATTGTATACTATTTACTATACACTGTAGATGTACTGTATATTGTATACTATTATTGTACACTATATATATGCCATGTATAACTGTACATACATGGTATATTGCAATTTCTATTGTATACATATAATGTCTATTATTTGTTGTTACTTGTTTGTAATGTATGTCTTATTCATTCAACCACTATGGACACACCATCAGCCAAAAACAAATTCTTTGTGTGTGCAAACACACATTTGGCCAATAAACTGATTTTGATTCTGATTAGGCCTATGAACATATACTTACGTTTGTAAATCTGGTGTGGATACCGGGAGTTAAATAGCACAAATTAAAGTGTCTGAATATTTGTTTCCCCTCACTGCACATAAGGAAAAGCACATGTGTATGACTCAAGTCCTTGTGACAAACCTGAATCAGGTAATCAGTAAATTATCCAAGAATTCAAGAAATACATGTGGAAAACCGCTGATCTTCACACAGACAGATGCACAATACAGCTGTTTAATATGTGTGTGTGTGCGTGTGTGTGTGTGTGTGTGTGTGTGTGTGTGTGTGTGTGTGTGTGTGTGTAAAAGGCTCTGAATACCTTTCCTTTATGTGCACTATGGAAGACAGATCATAAAAAGTGCTGATAGTTAATAGTTAACATCTGTCTTACCTGCAAGTCTGCAGTGAGTTACACTAAGCAGAGTTGAACTTTACCTGCGGAGTTGTCCGAGGTGATGTGAGAGCTTGTGTCAGAAGGTTTACTGAATGCCTGGAATGGTTTGGGTGGTTCACTGACATGCAGACTAGATGCCTTTTGAGGTTCAGAGGACTGGAAAGGGCCCATGCCCACATTCATATGAGCACTAATATTCATTGCTGGCTGGGAGAGCCCTGCAGAGCATAACAACAAAATTAGGCTTTAGCAATCGTCAGCATTATTATAGAAGTAACAAGCAAAGGTGTCCATGCTGTTCTCCTTCATCTTAAGCCATATTTGCTGATTTGCTCCTTCATAACTGGGGCATTCAGTTGATACTTGACCTGGAGTTATGGAGACTGCACATTCTTTCATCATAGTTGGGGCTTCTTATGAATTAACATGTCACACTGGAGCCATAGCCTGATGTTGCCTGAAATGACTGCCTGTATTAGTAAGATCGTTTTGTTCAGTTCTAGTGCTCACAATAAATTATACTACATCTATGCACCACATTAAGTCTGGATAGGTAGAGATAAAGTATGGGCATGTATATATAATAGCTACTTGGGTGACTGCAAACTTCTGGTTAGCATTTTTAGCAATGCTAAACTGAAGAAGAAATATTTGGACTTCAAACATGTTTTAGGTGCATCACTTACATCTGGGGTAAGTTAAAATTTCCCCCCAAACTATTACTAATATATGTATATATTAGATTAGGTTAATTTAGACTATTGTCATTGTGCAGAGTACAAGAACAAAGCCAATGAATTGCAATTAGCATCTAAACAGAAGTGAAAAACTATATAAATATACACACCACCTACAATTTTTTATATTATACTGTAAGGAGCAGTAGGTTTTTACTTATAACTACTGATTTGTTATACAAATTTTTACTTGCTTTTAAAATCTCTGGTTGTACCTGACAAATCTGTGGTGAAGAGTGGTTTTTCAGGTGCCCCAGATCGGTTTTCTCCTAGAAAACCCTGAAACGGGTTGCCAGTCTGACCACCAGACAATCCAGAGTTGAATCCAGACCCTAAAAAGGCTGAGAAAAGAAAAGTATAACCATTGGACATTTAGCGAACACACAACCTCTTTGTCCACACTAAGCCTAGTCATTTTTATTGCTGGCATAATGAGAGTAAATGGGATTTCCTTTCAGGTCCAGTGAGATGGCTAAGTTTGTGAAGTGTCATTGAAACTCTGATTTAATATCTCTCCTGTCAATGGCAGGGAGAATCCATCTCATAAATAGTCCAGGCCCCATCCATAGTCCTGATCAGGTGTAATGAGAGGGCTACTCAGAGAGGGCTGACACTGAAGAGAAGAGACAGGCAGAGAGCGTGGGCCCATTACTATGGTTACACAACCAGCTGTGACCATCCCAGTTCCCAGCAGCAAACCGTGTCAAGTAACTAAGATGAGGAATGAGAACGCATCTAGCTTCAACAGAGGCCTTCTTATGCAATATATATTACATTTATCAGTCAGATTTTAGCTTGTGCTCTGTACGGTCCTATATACCTTTAGTGTCCAGTACTAATATATCTGATTATTATTAATAATGGAAATTGTTATCTAAAATATGCAAAACTCTTCATCCATAACGTTCATTGGCTAACACAAGAATCAGGTAAGGGTCAAAGTCCCGAGAACGTTGTATTTTCCTCAGAAACACACAGTGAACAAGGATATGTTCATCATTGTCTAATAATGAGCTCAAACATATTAACTGTAAATAAATAAATAAATAAATAAACAAACACAAAAAATGATTTTGAAAACAAAATTTTGTGTGCTGACATAACTTTTTAACCTCACCTTCACTCTTCCCATCCATCCTCTTTGCCTCTGGACTAGCCAAAAAGTCTTTCTTCAGCAAGCTGTCCTGACCTGGCTTGGGAGGGCCACAAGCGTTATCACGGAAGCTAAAGTCCATTCTCCTGAACTGGGGGAAATCCACAAACAGTGACAATCAGACAAACAAAAGGTGCAAACATCTGTTCAGCTTAAAGTGTTGGTTATAGTTGAAGTCTTGAGTGCACTTTTGGACTAAATAAATTTTTCTCTACAGTACTGGCACACTGTTTGCTATAGCTGGCACATACATTACAGATAAAAGCAATCAGCAAGCCTATTCTGATAATATACAATCAGTACTGGGGTAGGAATCACATGGTATCTTACTGTACGATTTATGATATGATACGATACGATATGCGATTCATGGCCCATGAAAACCATAACATCATGATACAGTTATTCTGCAATAATTGATATATTGCAAGACAGTAATGTAGCGATACATCACATAAACACAGGGAGTATTAATTTACATAAATAATAGCAATGCAATCAAAAACTCACGTTTTAAATTCATTCTGATTACAATATGTTCATTGATGAATTCTGTAATGTTAAAGGTAACTAATAAGCGACACAGAGCCAGTTTAATAAAAATATATTAACTTTACTTAATCCAGAAAATCTCTTTCAAACATTGGAACATAAATAACAGAGAACTTAAAGGAGGAACAAGGAGTTAAAGACAACATAACCAACCAAGTAATATGTTATTTATATATTTAAAATAAATATATAAATAATAAAATAGTAAAATAAATACAGTAGCATCTTCTTAACTTGAAATTTCATTAGAACTATTGTGTCTCCACCAATCACATCGGTGATGTGTGTTTGGCAGATGGGCCCTCAGATAGAGAGCGCTGTTTAACCCTCCGTGTACCTAGATGCATTATGCTAGACATTCATGAATCGCTACGTTTTTGTTTGATCAAAAATATTGGTGAGGACAGTTTAGCAAACACTAGATATTGGATGAGAAGCGTAATTCTACACCCTTGCATTTTTTGGTCTTTCCCCCTTTTTCAAACACGCTCTCCAGCGATGGATGTTTGTTACTCACGTTGACGCATGTTGATACGTGCTCGCTGGTAGGCTTCATATATTTCTACATGAAACAAGCTCAGGAAAGAAACATGCAGAAATGTGACCTGGTACAAAATGATCTACTGTCTGTTCCATCAATGTTATAAAAGGCAAAGTGAACCCAGACTTTAGATCAGTGGTTCGATTGAACCCTAGGGGTTCGGTGAGTCGGTCTCAGGGGTTCGACCTCAGGAGGTCCGTACACAACCAAATTATAGAGTAAATTCGTGATGACACGCCCCGCTTGACCATCACTGGCTGCAGATGATCATGCTACACTGCTTGGCCAATCAGTGCTGCGGGGAATATAGCTCAGTAGTCAACGTGTGACTGTCGTGGTAGTACTTTGTGTGATTTTTTTGGTTAATATTTTAATCTAACTATGTCGGGCAAAAGAAGAAAGTGGTCGGAACGTGATGGGAGTGACTGTCCTGTCTGCAGGATTTGCAACTCTAATTTCGCATCGGCAGAATTGTATTGGTTTTGTTCTTTGAACAAGGTGATGTTCATGCACGGCTCATTTTGTGCACCAGTAAAAAACATATCTATGTCTTGAATTTGAAAAAAATCACATTTTATTTTTTACTAAAGAGGGATTCGGTGAATGCGCATATAAAACTGGTGGGGTTCGGTTCCTCCAACAAGATTAAGAACCACTGCTTTAGATATAAATGTGGCTTCCTCTTTGACTTCATTAATTTGGGCAGTGCCACCCAGAGGAGACATGAAGTAGCGATGCCAGTGAGTCAAATTGGCAGTGAATGTTTATTAATTAAAATAACGATTTTGCAGTTGGGGTATCGATTATCGTATCGTGTGAGCAAGGATGATGATGTATCGCCAAATCAATATTTTGTCAATATTTGGTTGAGCCAAAGCAGCTATTTCTTTATAACTCTAACGCTGAAAAATGCTGGGCTTCCATGGGGTAAGGTCTGGAGTTAAGTGAACTCTGTCAAACAAAAAAATCATAACTTACTGTATAAATGTTATTTGCATTTATTCTAATATTTGTTTAAAATGTTTAAAAATCCAATGTAAATGTATAAAAAAATATACTTACTGCCCAGCCAAACAGCATTTAAATCATTTTATCAAGACAGTTGCATGGTGCCGTAAACTTACATTGTTGGCATGTTATTGCTACAGAAATAAATAGAAAATGGAAATTGAATATCATATCATATTGCAAGTGTATTAAGTAACAAAAAATGTGTCTCAGAGCTTGTTTCCCTCACTGTAAATGTGTTTTTTAAGGAAATACACTCCGAGCAAGATGGGCATTCTTTTCCCAGCTGAGCATTGACTCCAAAGACTTCAGCGTGCAGCCAAAGTTTCTATTCTTCTTGATCACTTGCATATCATCACATTATGTGCAACACATCAGAAAGACCTTAGAAGCCCAAATGGAAGTGAGAATACTCAGGAAAACATCATGATGCAAAATGATGCAAGACACAACAGATAAAAGAGTTTAACAGCAAACTGCAAGGATGCCCATGTGCCTCAATGAGACGCTCAACAACAGCACTAAAGAATAGTAATGCCTTATAGGTACCACTCTTGACAGCTGGCATCTCTACCTCCCTGACCCTTCCAGCAAGCAGCTGGAGCAAGAAAACATTGCAACAACACTCTTCTTTTGAAGGGTGGGTGAAAATATTCTGCACATATCATGCCTTTAATACATGCAGGACCTAAGGCATGGATCAAATACAAGCTGTCAAAGGGAGTGATCTTTTGAGCAATAATGTGATAGCAGTCAGCAGCTTCAGGGGGCTAGGAAGCTGTTTTGGTCGTCAATGTCAGACGAGGATGTCCGCTCTGTCTCATCGTCTCTTTTTCTGGTGCAATTTCTACCTCTGACGTCACACACACACATAGACACACATACACACACAGAGGCCTCTTCTCACTGCTATGACTGGATGGGCACTGGTGGCGCAGCACAGGCCTGCTGCCCAATAGCGCAACACTCACATGGCACCTGTCTACAGTGCCATCCATTAAAAAAAGAAAGCAAAAGAAAAGGAAAAATATGACGTTTCTGTCATTTAATATTACCCTGAGGAGTCACAAAAAACATATTCATTTATAATCATTAAATATTTATCACCCCGCACGCCAACAGCAATTCTCCCTCCACCTAACAATGCACAACAGCTCAGTCAATAACTGTAAACGGCTGCTGTGGGATTAGAACCACACAAACACAGAGACACACAGCGACTGATGACAGTAGCGTTCAACACGCCCATTTTCCCTTCATCGCACTCCTATGCTATTAACGTCGATTTGTCTGCTACTGCGTGTTTTCTACTGACAGCCACCTGACCACTAGTAAGACTGCAAAACGCTCGCTTACCCACTGTTGGCTTCTGAAATTGGAATGATGTGTTTTCCCCCAGTGCACCGTCAGATCCACCTTGGAGTACAGTGCGTCTGTATGACCGCAGACACAAACACGCACACACGCACGAAAACCCCGCCCCTTACACGGCTCGACCAATCACAGCAGTGAATCTCGCCCGCTAGTCTGAGCCTCGCGTCACATCATTGAATGCCGCTTCATCTTCCGTTTTTCTCTCAAGAATCACGCTATTTTTGCGTGAGGAGAAATCTACATTATTTAGAATAGTTATTTTTTTTCAACGAACTACCCAACAAGCAAACTGTTTCTCTAATAAGCAGCAGTCAGCTCCTCACAATTCGGGGTGCTGCGCTTTGTTTTGGAGGGGACGTGGGCGTGGCCACGATCTTGTCAGGTCTGCTTAGCCTATCAGATAAGGCGGGTAAGGCACGTGAAGCTGAGCCACACGGAACCATCCGCTGTTCTGTGGACCTGAAAGATCTGGAATATTCCTCAAAATGAGGGATTCAGTGTGAGTGGCTGTTAGATTAAAATAGTCACTGCTTGGCATGGAGAAAAGAGAGAAACAGGACAGATATTTATTTGTAATATGGCTATGTTGAGTAGATAAATTATCATGGCTGTCACTGTGAACCCAGTCTATTACACCAAGTGCACCACAACAAACTGGCCTCTGCATTTTACCCATCCATCGTAATTTCTTGGTTAAAAGACCCCCACCCCCTTGTTATGGGCATGTGGGGTAATGCTTGCTTATGTACAGCCTACTGTAGCCTACATCAAAACTGTATTTACAACTGATTAACCACAGCTGTGTCTGCTGTTTAGTCATAGTTTTGCCCCAAGACAGACTTAATATAGACCTAATGAACAATCTTTCTCAGACTGCTTGATGAGGGGCCATGTTAGGTTTGAGAATTTGAAGCAACTAATATCAATTTGTCCCTATCAGCAGAGGTAAAGAAGTTCCCCCAAAATATATGCTTGGAAGCATGTTAAAAGCCCAATACCCAATTCTAAAAAACAAAACTGATTCAAATAATCAAGGCCCTCAAGATAATCCAAATGTTAAAGGGCAGCCTCCAGGTCCAGGAATCTATTGTATGTTGTAGAGTTTTAGCATCGAAGGCAAATTGTATGACTTATCCCAGAAACTGTATGAAGTTTAGTGAGCAAATCTACACAAACATGGGTGAGCGTTGTGGTACACAGAACCATCTATCTCTAAAGCCTTAG
Organism: Lepidarchus adonis; assembly: GCA_037576955.1. Taxonomy (NCBI): domain Eukaryota; kingdom Metazoa; phylum Chordata; class Actinopteri; order Characiformes; family Lepidarchidae; genus Lepidarchus; species Lepidarchus adonis. Next base: position 24,541,953 of record JBBIGC010000001.1, read on the forward strand.
AAAACTGAGGGCTATAGTCTCCTCAAATTCTAATATTTGCAACAAGTAAAACTCAGGAAACCCATTTTATGCATGACTAAAATAAACACTTTGATCATTAACTTTATTTATTTGGCAAAGAAATGGATTGACATAGTTTTTTACAAATAGCTACTCCACTAGTATTTCCCATAAATTGTACCAAATGTTCCAATATCTGCCCATTCAGTTGTACTTGAGCAGTGTTCTGATTTAAAATGCCACTACATTCATACATTTATAGCCACTAGTGCAGTACTAGTTCACTTTATAGCATTCAGAATTGGGCAAATCAGAATCTTAATAGGATATAAAGTCAAGTTATGCTTGCTGGTCCAGATAACTGACTAGCCAAAATAATGTCTCAATGCTGGACAAAATAATGACACAACATGCTTGACCACAATCATTCTCACAATGCTGTCAATCAATGCAAACATCCTGAACCTACAATAAACAGCTGAAGAATTAAATTGGTTCTTCTTGTTGGATATTCAACAGTTAAATAAAAACATGACTTTTATTTATAGGTAATAACTGCTGAAGTGCGCCATGTTCTACTTTCTTTCATTGTGCACATAACAGAGCTGTGAATGAATGGGGTTTGCTGTACCCATTGCAGTGCAGTTTGCACTCAGTCCTCCACTTGGCAGAAAGCAATTGCTTTGGGTGTCAGTTTGTGGGTTTCCTTGATGACTATTATAATTTTTTCTGATCTGTTCCAGATGATGTAGACCACAAACAGCTCGCGCCTCAGTAGACTCTTCCTTTTTCAATCTTGAATTTCTGCCTTTGCATTTATGATTTAGTTTATTGTGGCATTCCCATTATTTTGTCCACCACATGTGTATTTACTTTTAATATGAAGAACATGTTTATTTTTCCTGATGTTGTATATTTGTTTGAGTAGACATTTTCAGATGTCTACAGTATTCAGTCTGTAATTCATCAATAAACACATATATTTAATTTTCTACAGTACATAATATTGGGTCATGTATGTACATGTTTACATCCCAAGCTATACACACTTATTTTAAAAAAATATTGTAGCGGTGTAAGACACTATTCATTATACTAAATATTTCATCTAGAGGAAGTGATCTATGAACCAATATAAATAATTTATTTCAGAATCTTTTCTTCACACCATTTTGTGCAGTTTTTGATTACACATTCTAATTCTATCTGCAATTTCTATCAAAACATGGCTAATTTTGACTGTACAAAGACCATTTCCCAGAGGAGTTATTGTGTTGCTACAACTAGACCAGTGTGCTTTTCTTTTACTAAAGAAAATTGCATTGCCAGAAAAGGTACATTTACCCTACTCTGAGTCGTCATATTGCTCTGTCTGGGACTATTTCTTAAATAAAATGATACACCTTTAAGAATAGCACATGTAATAATAAAGCAAAACAGTAAAGTCAATTCATATAATATACACACATCATGTTTGTTACTCTTGCCCCTAAAACAAGAAATACAATTTAACACTGACTTTACAGATGGATTGGCGCATAAGACAATAAAAACACTAGGATTTGTTAGACCAGCTAACACAAACAGTTTATGCAACACCAGGGACATAATTTCTTTACATTAAACAATTATATCTTATGCCAAATTAAAATACACCAGTCCACAAATGATCAAACTGCTACTGATCATGGCAATGAAATTAAATTCCTTTTCACTGTGATAATCAAACAAAAGCCCCTTCCTAAGAGCCCGGATCAGAGGCGTGTCTTTGTTGAATGGAGGAACTCTTCTCCGTTGGGTGATGCCCTTGCAAAGAAAGACGTCTTCTGCATTCAGAAGGCATCAGATCCAGTCTCAGTCGAGCATGCTGATGGTGAGTAGTCTGTCTGTCAGGGTGCTCTATCATGGCAGGGGTGATCCTCTCAGCGCTACTGGTGGTTCTCAATGACCCTGTGTTTGCACAAGCTCTTTGGAAGTGTGAATCAAACACCAGGCTCTCAGGAGAGGAGTCCAGCAGACCATCCAGGAGATGCAGTTCCTCTGTACCTTGCAGTGATTCATAGGACTTTGCAGAGATTTTACCAGCCTGAGGGTCAAGTATCTTTGAAAAATAAGGCAAGAAGGATTCATTTTTCACTCATAATTACATAATTGCATATTAATGTCATAGTGGGTACTGAATTAATAATTGTAATCACTGATTCTCTTCAGATCTAGTTATTCTTCAGATAATAATCTGAATAACAAGAATCCAGTTTAAGGGACTGAAGAAAATACAGTATTGTGAAGCTTCAACACAAATTGATGCTTAACATTTATGAGTGGGTTAACGGTACCGGTGAGAAAGTAGGCGGTGTTTCCGTTTCTAAAGGGTTGACTGGTTGCACTAGCTTTTGTCCAGGTTTAATTGGGTTTAGGGATGAATCAGGAGGAGAGGTCACAGTGCTATAGGCTGGTGGAACCAGAGCCACCTGTCTCTGAAGAAACTGCATGATGGCTCCAATATCTGTAGACATACGTGACTCAAGTCTGGGGAAACACAACATGGAAGACTACAGTTCACACATCTAAAAGGCTGTATATACTTCTGTGCTTAAAGTTCAATTCTTAAATCCATATGTAAATGGCTTCTTCACATTTATCTCAAAAACGCTAATGCAGTACATCATAAACTGGTAAAATATTACTCACAGGCCTCATAGTAACAATTACTGGTTGAATGTCAAAAATGTAATATTTTAAATGTAATTTTAATATTGGTTTCAGTTCATTTATTTACTGAGATTTTAATATTGAAAATAAAATTGAGCAGTCCTTTTGGGTGGCCTGAGTGTGAAAACGGGACTACCCATGCCAACTGTTCTCAATTATAGCCCTGCTTGGCAGTGGCCTTGAGTATAAGGATGGTCACAGACATACAGTGTTATAGTGTCCTAATAATTCAGTAAACAGAATTATCATATACATAATAAAAAAATAATCACTATGCTGCTTAAATATTCTAAACACTGTATAGGCAACACTGCAATTGTGTATGACATGATTATTATATATTCTATTCTAAGTAATCTTGCCTTGCTGTGGATTACCCTGCCAGGCCATTTTGCAGGGAGAATGCAGAAGTAGGCTATGTACTGTTGTCATATTGAAATTGTATAAAATTACTGCAGTATGTCATGTAAAAACAATAATTGTTCCACTCCAATTCTAGAATATCTTACCTGTTAAGTTGCCTCTGTAGCCCTTCCAGTCTGTTTTCCACTTTACTTTGTTGGCGTGGAGTGATATTGTGCAAGAAAGTATTGGGTGGGGGTGAGGGAGGAGGACAGGACATGCTGTGGCTGGGCACCTCCCGGTACTGATGGCCATGGCTTTCTCCCCAGAAGCTGAAGATGTTGGAGACGCCTGAAAAAGCTCCTGATTTAAGATATAAGTGATTAAGCCTGGTGTTTCAATTTTTCTATTTTTCAGTTTCTAATGTGCAGTGATCTCTATAACAATTCAATGGGAATATAATGGCAACAAAAGCAATGAGAAGCCACCGTTTACTATTACTATTCTTTAATGATCTACCTGAGAGAGTGTTACAGTTGTTTTGTTCTTTTTTATTGCTGATGCTGAAGCTTGGAATGTGACTCTGGAAGAAGCCACCTAGAGTGGAGGTTTCTCTGGATTCATCCTCCTCATCACTGCTGGGGTGAGCAGATGAGGAGTCGGAGTTTTCATGAACTTTATCGTCTTTGTCTTCTTGCTGCTTTCGTTTCAGGCTCAGAGACTGGAGAGCTGTGCTGTTGGGTTTGTTTTCTGTCTTCACTACATTAACCGCAGTAGTTGGTCAATGGAAGCAAAAACAGACAGAAGTTTATTGTTCTCATAGCTTCACCAGCTCTACATGAACATGGCAGAAATGTAATAATATTTTGCATACTTAACATATGTTAATTAGTAATGTCAGTATTCATTGCAATTATTAATTGATAAAAAATAATAGCATATTATACAAATACTGTAATAGCATACAAAAACACTAGCATATTTATTTAGTATTTTTAGTATTTTTAGTAATGTGTATTAAAAATACAGCAGCTGATGTAGCATATTTTATTTGCCACTTGCCATGTTTTAATCATTAAAAAAGTATTTCCCCATGTACTTGTTTTTTTCACAATACCACACGTGTAGCAGGACATTGCATTACTATACCTTTCTCAGTGCTTAGACAGAATGACCTCTGTAGATGACGATTCAGACAGGTCTTGTCTGAGTCCTCACTGTTCAATACTCCAGAAATAATGCTGGACTGCTAAGAGAGATCATTTTGTTAAAACAAATGTTGACAGATTTCTTAATTGGCTACATTCCTGTAGAGCTGTTTATGTCAGTAAGAAAGACAGGTACATCTCTGAGGTTGAAGGTGATCTCCAGATTGCTCCAGAAGTAATCAGAGAACTCCGGGTACATGTCCAGCACCTCTAGCACGTCCTCTCTGTGGATCTTGTGCAGGTCACAGTAGGTTAGTGCTCGCACATCAGCACTGGACTTCCCAGGACGTCCAAATAAGTGAATGGGTTCCCCAAATATATCATTTTTTCCTGCAGGATCATACCAGACAAGCATTTCATCAGCTTTAAAAGGGTTATGCAGTGAAGAAGCAAATAGGTATGTCATAATTCATAAAACACTTTAAAACAATAGCAAGTATATATATATATATATAAACAAAACAATGGTACTGTATCAGTATCAATCAATTATATTGACCTTTGTATTTTCTTCCTTGTATTTTTAGTACTGTGTATTCTCTTTACCTTGTTGTTTTATTACCTTTTATATTCTTTACCTTTTCTTTAGTATAGGATGCATGTTATTTTATGTAATTGTCTCTATGTCGCAATCATTACATAAGTAATTTCCTTAGGGACAATAAAGTTTTTCTGATTCTGATTCTGAATTGTCAGGCTTGACACACTACACCAAAAGCTGCTTAAATATTGTCATCTTAGCAAACAGAAAGACAACTAACAAACCAATTCTTTCCATAACACACACATTTCTGTCCTTTTTGAGATGTTGAGATGTCTGGGGAAACTATTTCTAATATTTAAAAACACTTTGGAAAAGAAACCTTTTATGAGTCTTTACTTTACTTTATTTAAGTATTTACTTAATCAAAATCTACTCCTCATACTGGTTACCACAGAGAAAGTCTATTGAAATACACTAAAAACATTTGATAGAATCTAAAACTGCTTAACAGTAGCCTTACCCAGGATGGCTACTACCACATCACCCCTCAGGATTTCAATGGAACCTCTGGAGATGAAGTACAGGGCTGAAATGACATCGCCTGCATGGACCAAAGTGTCTCCTGGTGGTGCATGAGTTGTCTTGAACTTCATGGCTAGGGCACGTAAGCAGCCTTTGGTGGAGCCTTTGAATGCTTTGCAGTTCTGCAGCAGAGCGCGGTTCAGATGCAGACAGATGTCTGCCTGCAAGCATTCAGGAAAGCCCTTGAGAACCTGCACAGGAAAGAACAGGAAGATGTGAATTGTGAGCTTCATTGTGACTTCACCAAATACCAATATCACCAATATATGCTATAAATACCCTAACTTGCACACAAATGTAACCAAACCAAGTGTACCAGTATTTACTACTTAATAGAAGCCACATATTTTATTTTTTAAAGTTAAATATCTATCACTTTGCCTTTGAGACTGTTGTATGGGAACAACCTCTGTTCTGTTTGGCTTCCCTGCATTTAGCTTTGCTTTAAAAGCCAGTCAGGTTGAAACAGTCTTGTAACATGTTGAATGGGTGGACTGGAAAGTGAATGTTGAATTTAAATATAAACCTACATTCATTTAAAATAAAAATTAAAAAGATCAGCTTTTCATGAGAATTTTTTAACTGTAATTACAGTTTAGCAACACATTGTATTATTATACTTGTGACGATAACCTAGTTGAAGTAACAGTTAGTTTCCATAGTTATTTTCTAAAAGTGTGTGTGAACTGAACCAAACAAGAATGTATCCAGTGTGGTCTGATCATAGGCAGGAAAATGGGACTCACAGCATTCATGTCAATGCCATTAGTGTAGGACCAGGCATGTTGGAAATACTCCTCTAGTCTCTGTCTGAGTGGATTGGGGATTTGATGGAAGCGAATAAATTCTCGCACTCTGAGCATCTGGGTGTGGTAGCGAGCAGTTCCAGAGTAAAGTCTCTGGATGATCGCTGATACATTTCCAAAGATACTGGCATACATCAGTGCTGTGCAAAGACAAAAGATCAGAATTTCATTCTGGCAATGCAAAAGCCACTCTTATTTCACATAAGCACAATGTCACCTGTGATAACACTTTGTAAAAGTCCTCTCTCATAGGTTTCAACTGGTACCTAAGGGTTAAAAACACACCTGAAAAGGTATGTCATTTAGATTTCTAACTACTTTCATAATTGGTTCAAATCATCCTGATACTGTAATTTTAAAACTAGAAACTGTAGGCAAACAATACTTAGATCTTAGACAACAAAATATACTGCATATCTCAATGACACTATAGATGATTACACAGAAATGTAATACGATTTTATTTTATTTTATTACATGTCTTGTCTGAATACTGACCACCAATGAGCATAACACAGATGGAGAAGATCTTCTCAGAGTTGGTATTTGGAGAGACATTTCCAAATCCCACGCTGGTTAGGCTGCTGAAGGTGAAGTAAAGGGCAGTGACATACTTGTCTTTTGTGGATGGCCCTGATCCCGGAATTGTCTCATTATAGGGCTTGCCCAGCTGTTCACCCAATGAGTTCAGCCAGCCAATTTTAGTGGAACCACTTCTCTCCACATTCCCTATAGCATACCAGATGCAGGCTAGCCAGTGAGCAATCAGTGCAAAGGTGCACATGAGCAGGAACAGCACTGCTGCCCCGTACTCTGAGTAGCGGTCCAGTTTGCGTGCCACACGAACCAGTCGAAGTAGCCTAGCAGTCTTCAGCAGGCCAATCAGAGTTGTTGTCTGGTGAGGCAAGAAGATTTTTGAAGCAAGTGCTAAAATATGAACTGAGATTATAACAATTACTTACAGGTGGATTATCCTTATCCTTAGTATTATTTTTCAAAACTGTGAATGACATCAAATATATTATGATGTTATATAAGAATGTCTGAAAACCTGCAGTTAATTTCAAATTCTAAGACATTTTCTACTGACTAGTACTGTACAATTTTATCCATTAAGCATCCTCACCTCCTCTCCAGAGCGGTAGATAAGCAGGTCAAATGGTATCGCTGCCACCAAGTCAATGAGGAACCAGCCTTTGAAGTAGTGGACGGCAATGTGTCCGGGTTGACTGACCACTTCATCGTTGGTATTGACATATGTTGTGCGAAAGTTAATGACAATATCAACAACAAACATGATGTCCACAATGAAATCCACTACATTGAGAGGACTACAGGAGTAACCGCAGTGTTGCATTGCAGCTTCCCCCTCATCACTGAGCAGGAAAGACGCTGAATAAGGTGTGAAGATGGCTGTATAGATGACCAGCAGCAGAATGACCCAGTCCCACACAGCTTTAAAAGGACTATAGTGCAGGATGGTCCATTTGTGGATCCGAGGAGCCTGGAGCTTGTACTCAGGAAGGACATCATCACCCAGAGACAGTACCTGAAGAGGGATATAAACATTACCAAAGCGGTAGCCTTGAACTGTAATTAACAGAATCAATGTGCTACCCCTTTAAAATGAAAGTGTGCTTTAGGACTGTATAGGCTTTTCAACTACAGGGCAAAATATTTTTAAGTCAGTTCAAATGTAATCTGCAGCAATGACTCCATCATCACTGTGAACACACCACCATACACAGTGCACCACAGTAACATGTAATTTCTGCATTTAACCCATCATATTGTACATACGATGCAAGATGTCGTGGGGATTATGGTCAGTGAATACCATGACAGGGTCAGAGCTGGAACCAACGCTGGAATGCAAACAAAAGGGCAAGTATTTCCTTTTCAATGGTGCTGTATTTTACTTGATGTTGGGTAAATTTTTGTGAAAAGAAGTAACTGGTCGGTCAAAACCACATGCATCTTCCTGAATTAGGACAGTCCCAGAACTAATACCACTACCTAGAGTTTGAAGGGTTTCGGGAAGTCTGCAGGGGACAGAACAGTAGCAGTTCTCTTTTGGGTGTAGAAAAAGAAACAGTTGATTAAACCTTGACATCCAGGGGGCGAATCATGCCCACCTGTTTTCCAAGTCAGACAAGAGTACTGTAGCTTGAGCAAATTCACATGTTGTGAGGTTCAGAGTAAGCATAGTGTGTGCTTCAGAACTGCAGAAGAGTCAAATACCTTTGATATAACAAATGTTGAAGGTATTTTAATGGTATTTTCACTAATAAAACTAGTAAAACTAGTAAAAAATAGTAAAAACAATATTTTTGAATAATCCATAATTATAAAACATGACAATCAATTAAAGAAAATATATTAGATCTAGGTGACATATTTATTTTCTCATGTTCAGAAACCAGATCCATCTCTACTTAGAAACAAATCAGCACTTTGTGTACAACTGTGCTTCATTAAAAAGAAGAAATCTCAAATAAAACACAAACAGGATCTCATTCATACATGCATACATCCGTTTGTAATCAGCAATTGCATGTACAGTCCAAAGTCTTGGATGCCTACATAAATGGTTTAAAGTCATTTATCTCTGCATTGAGTGTCATTCTGCCAGCAAGAGCACAAATCAACAATAGAATAAAGCAGCAAAAAGTATCAGGAACCAGGAGAACTGATTTGGCCAAACCAGGTATTTGATGGCAACTACAAGTAATATTGGGCTTCCACAAGGAGAGGTCTGGAAGTAGTAAAAAACAGCAAATTAACACAAAGTCAGTTTTTCTGTGTTACTGTTATTTAAAATTATATTAATATTAATGTTTTGTTGGAGGAATAAAAGCTTTTAAATATAATTTTCTCAGTTTTCAAATTCAAAAACTTTTTAACAGTACTGTATATGAAATAAAATACATTAAACTCACCTTTGGATGGTATGTAATTAATATGATGCTGTTGCTATTGCTGTATGACAAGGGCTGATGTGAGAAACACTGAATAGATCTGAAATATCATACTTCATCTAGGCCAGGGGTGCTCACACTTTTTTGGCTTGCGAGCATTGCAAGTCAAAATGATCTACCAACAATAAAAATGCTAAAAAAAATTACACACATGAACAGTTTGGTTTTGGTTTCTTACTTGGTTCAGCTCCCCCACTCGTTTTTACTTCCTTTCTTTAGAAGTAAATAAACTGTTAACCGCTAACTAGGTGACTGTTGAGTTGACAGGTGAGTTTGTACTAGTGCGCGATTGACCGAGCATGCGCAGAGATGCTTGTTACAACAGATGACGCTTGATTGGCTGTTCTGTATGTCAATCAACTGCCAAACGCCACAGTGGGGATGGATGATTGGCTCCATCTGTACTGCAGTGTTTTCTGTGGCTCATGGATCACTCGTTTTTACGCTGTATTGTCTCACATACGCGGTAGTTTATGTTGAATGGCAGGGATCCGCGATCGACTAGCCATGCCTTCGCGATCGAGCGGTAGCTCGCGTTCGACGTATTGAGCACCTCTGATCTTGGCTATGGACATGGTCACAGCATAAGAGACTCAGAGGCTGGTTGCGATGCACTGGAACAGTAACTGCAGTTAAGTGTCACCTATTTAGGAGAAAAAATATCCAGGACAGAAGGCTGAGTTCTATTATGGCTCTCAGCTGTGGTCTTTAAAGCAGAATATTACATCCAGAAGGATTATTATATTTCAGTCTTGTTATGGCCAGAAGTGGTGGAGCAATATGGAAATGGATTTGACATATCACATGATCACAGGTTCTCTCCCTATGTTCTACTATAAGCTGTGTGATACTGGAACAATAAGTTCACAGAGAAAATCCCACATATTAAAAAAAGCCAGACTATTTTAGTCTAGTTTATTTATTCTAGTCTACTAGTTTCCTGAGTCGAGGTAAACAAAGACTTGGCACAAGATGGACCACAGACTCTAATTATCTTTAAATCTTAATGTAATATTTCTCTAATTCCTGCAGTTATGAAGATTGAATATATCCACATAGACCAGAAAAGGAACAGGAAAACAAAAACAGACTTTCACTTATCTAAATTCATTTATGCCCACACAGCATACAGTACTACTCCAGGACATTTCATCATCACATTATCATTAATCCTAGTGATACACTTAAACATCTAATCCCATTTCACAAATGTGTAACAACAGGTTATAAACCTGAAACAACATTCGCTTGTCTATAGTTTTAACAAATTAATATCATTTTTTCACCACCTTCTCTTATTTGCTGTTCTGGATTAGAATTATTGTTGTCCCTTTAATACTAATAAATGTTAATCACCACAGTGACTTTACTGTACTGTGATTACTTCAAAAAAGTTCAGACTGTAACAGTTCTTATTATTGTGACATAAAAAGAAGGTGAGATGTTGTTAGCTGAATAGATGTATATATATATATATATATAGCATGTAAATTGGTTCTTTTATGGCACATCACAAAAACAATTGATTCAAAGTGCGGTCAGTTTCCAATATATGAACTTGGCACTTAAATTGTACAGTTATAAGAATCAGATTTTGTATTAAATGCAATTTAACATATAATATATGTAAAGTTGCTATGGGTTTTGTCTTTTTAGTTAAGGTCAACAAGGAGTTTGTTAATGTTCCCCTTGTTTCGCGCCGTGTCACCTGTCTTCTCAGCTGTTGCTCATGTCTCCTCCCTATCACTATGTATTATTTTATATATTATCCCTTATAGTCCCACAAGTGGGAAATTTATTCTCTGCATTTAACCCATCACATGTGCACACGTGGAGCAGTCAACAGAGGCGCCCGGGGAGCAGTGAAGTGGGGACGGTACCTTGCTCAAGGTTTACCTCAGTGGTGCCCGGGCTGGGACTTGAACCTGCGACCTGCGACCCAGGGGCAATGTCCTAACCACTAGGCTCATTACATGCTTATGATTAAGTCTAAACAAACGGTAAGTGCAACAGCATAAACAACATGGTCTTTTCATATCTAGTAGTGACTGCATTCGTTATTGTGTTATTACATTCAGCCCTCACACCTATTTCATAAAATTGGCAACATAAAATGTGCCATAACATTTGCACAGGCCAATTTTTGTTTTTCCCAATTTGCTAAATTCAGCAGATAAACAGCAATAGTGCATTAAAAATTGTTGAGAATATATACTTACTTTTGCTTTGAAAGTCAAATGTATAAACATGTCGATGGACCAGCAACTTGGCAGATGGCAGCCATTACCATGTTTCAGCCCAAGCTACATATCCTTTCTCTTGTTAGATCAAATCATAATGGTCTGTTATTCTATTCTAATATTCAATAATATCCCATTGACGTTCATCACTTAATCCATTAAAGAACAATCCATAAATTGTCTTTAGTTACTTAGACCTAAGCTCAGTCCTGACAGCACAACAAATTGAAGTTCAATAGCAAAGAACACAGGCTGATACTTGCAGCTACCAAAGGCACATTTTTCCTTCTTACTATACTCCAATATACTCAGCAAAAAATGCATTCATATGTAAATATGTCACCTAATTATTCATAGCATGCATCACTCACCGAGTTTACTGTGTACCATGTTATGAATAGAATCAGGTCCTACAGTGTGACTGCACTGTCCTTGCGAAGGCTGGGGAACATATTAGCCCAGGGTGAATGGGAAATGAGGCAAGGCTGCAGTGATGATGATGAAGAGAGGGTGATGAGGTGAAGGGACTGGCCTTGGGCATCCAAACAACCCTCAGGGATTGGGTCCCAGCAAAGGACAAGACAAAGTCACTATGTTTATCTGTTCTGACTGACAGAGTAATGTTTAATGAGCTTTAATTTAGTGGCAGGCCATCTATTTAAAGAGGTTGTAGTTTGTTCTGGAAAATGGAGAGTTAATAGCACTTCCATGAAGTTAGCACAGCCACCTCAGTGCTGTGCCGAGTCATGGTGTTGACAGTCAAATTTATGTGACAGTATGAAGCTTGATCACTTCAATTTCTGCAAAGATTTTCTTAAATGTAGTACCTACTGTGGTTCGGATGTAAATGGATAAGGATCCTCAACTCATATGTAAATCTTGTGAAGATTAATTCAGTCGAAAGCTGCAAGCAATTATGCCAACTATTATAAGTAAAACACGATTCTATAATTTTTAGCATAATGTGTACAAAGTTCTGTTTTATGGACCGTCCTTATCTAGTTGAATAAATTGAAAAAATTTAAATTTCTTTGTAGCACCCAACAAAATGCTTGATTTTTCCTGTAGCTGGAAGTTGCATTGGACAAAGTATCAGCCAAATAAATGTAAATGTAAATGTAAATGTAAATGTAAATGTAAATGTAAATGTAAATGTAAGTACATGATAACCAAAGACTGCCAATTATTTGGTGCCTGGACAAGTGATCATCTGTCCACTTTCCAGATAACATTAAGTAACTGTTGTATATGAGGCTTAAAATGTTAAATTCTGATATGTATCCATTTTTTAAATAGTTAAATAATGTGAATATGTTGAAGATGATGATAGTACTCTGAAAATATAGTGATGTGTTGATTGTACTTGACAGATGTGCACATTCATTTCACAGTAATTACATCAACAGATGTCTACACTTTAGTTTTGCTTACTGGTAACCCACCATTATGTTAATGTAATATTAATGTGAAAACAATGTTCACATTAAAATCAAGTACAACACACTGTTATAGCAATGTAACAATATCTACAAACTCAAACGCTTTCCTCTAACTGCCTCTGGTCACTCACCTCTTGAGCAGCACTGCTGGAGATACGCGCTGCCCTCCTCACTCGTGTGTTCCTGCACTCATTGCTCACTTGGGACTCCTCCTGAGGGACACTGCCTCTCACTCCCCAGAACATGTCTATGCCCTGCACCGCCACCTCCTCTGATTCTCTTATCCTCCACAATTCATTGCAGCTTTCGCTATTGCTCCCACTATAAGTTCTGAGGATCAGCACATCCTGAGGCGCAGGATACTGTCTATTGCTCAGAATGTTTCACCCTTCCACTTTCACTTCCAGAATATTTTAGCTCTCTCAGAACCTTACACCTAGTTATAGTTGCCATGCTCCAAAGTGCAGAATCTTTTGCCCAGCTCCTCAAAATCTTCGCATGCTCCTTTCGAGTCGCAGTCAATTCAGGTCATCCACATCTCTGAAAGAACTCTTCCGAGGAAGTTGTGGATGTTCAAACCAAAAAAGAGAAGTTGTGTGTATAAAAAAACAAGCTACAGATTTGCTTTTATAGGTTTTGCTTTGCGTTAACCTGTCTATAGTAGTCCCCTCACACTGTCTTTACCTTTCTCATACTGACTGTGTGTGTATGTGTGCGTGTGTGTGTGTCATAATTGCAGTTGGCAGTCTAACTGTCCTCTCAATATTTCTAGAAATGCTCTCAGTAACCCTTTAGTGTGGAGTAAAATAAAACTGTTAAACCTACGTCACTGTAATGATCTACTGATTTGCTGTAATTTATGGGAGAAATGATCATACAGCAAAGATTGAGGCCAAAATTCATATTTTATCTGATCATTTGATTAATTATTAAGGCCTTATCTTGTAATACAGTTTTAAAAAAACATGCTAATTCCTGGGCAAAGTAGATGCCAGCTTGAATCCCATGAGTGTTCACCTTATTCTGCTTCATGGATTCAGTCAGTCTTCTGAAATGAACTGTAGATGTGCCTAAGGGCCTCGCATTAACTCTTTCATTTCAAAGTACAGCCCTAAACCAAGACACAGCAAATAGTACTCATAAATGACAAATATCAAGGGTAGAAATGAATTAAACACCTGTAATATGAAGTTAAATAAATTACAAAATAACATGTATTGGTATATTAGCCATAACTAATTATTATTATTTACAAATCAAGTGTTTTGACAGTAAACAGGGCCTAAAATATGTGCAGGGGGTCCTTGACTTATGACGAACTCAACTTTTGCTCAAATTTGTGGTTATGACACTGCTCCAAACCTTTTTTTTTTTTAATTGAGTGAAAAAAGTATCTTTAATAAAATGCTCAAAAAATGCAAAACAGAGCCTTAGTTGGGTGAATGTCTCCCTGGTGGACTGACAGAGGAATGTCCCCAGAGCAAAACACAGTAGATGCTTATGTAAGGGGGTTTGACTTACGACACACAATGAGGAATGGAACCCCATCATAAGTCGAAGACCCCCTGTATAAAAGTAGTGACTGCCAAATCTATGGAGCACAAAAACAAAAAGGCTGCTCTTCATCTTGAGCTAGGCAATCTGCTGACACTTGATCATAAAACTTAATTTGCAGGATGGTCAGGAAAGCTTTCAGAGATTTATGAAGATGCCAGGTTGCAAAGTACAAAATCTGAAACCTTGATCTGAAATCAATTCAAAACTAACGAGCTTGACATTGATGTTAAAATAGAGATAATACTCTACTCCTATAAGAGATTAGAGCATGTGTTATCCTTCACCACTTAGTGAAATGACCCAGCTTGGCCATGTGGGGACACTATAGCACAACATTTGCTTGTATAATCGGCAGTGATGTGAAAGTTACTCGCTGTTAAACAACTTTAGGAGTTTTTTTCCTGAAACTTCACCTTATTAAATGTAAACAGTATGGCCTGTGTGGAAATATGCCTGTCTGTCTGTCTGTCTGTTTGTTTTGTTGTTGTTTGTCTATGAAAATGCTAAACAATAAATAAAAAAATATAAACATATTTGTATGTATGTATGTATGTATGTATCTTATGGGGCCATTCATTTCTTGCTAGAAGGGGTGTAGAAGCAGTCATTTAGAGCTTTTTAAAGGTATTCAGAATTGTTTGTGAAGAAAAGTCAAGTTGACTCACTGTGAACACACACAATGTTCACCACAGTGAATTTAACTCATCACATGTGCACATATGGAGCAGTAGGCAGCTATCAAACACACCTGGGGAGCAGTGTAGTGGGACACTACCTTACTCTCAGAGGTAACTCAGTGGTACCAGCGGCTGGGACTTGAACTTGTGACCTCCCAAGCCCAAGGGAAAGGTCCTAACCACTAGGTCACCAATGCCAGAAATCAAAGCATGCGCTCTACCACTGAGGTACATCCCCACCCAGCTAGGAAAAGGGGAGAGGAACTGCTTATCCAACATCCAGACCCAAAGCACACGACTTCGTATGTGGAACTGAGTCTTTGCTTTGGCTGAGGATATGTCTTTTGTAAAGTACTGAGGCATGTTTTCTGTAAATTACAAATTTTGTAAAAAGTTTTGTTACATTCACCTCCAGTAAATTGAATGTAAAACAGATGTCCATGTGATATGACATATTTTTAAAACCAGAGCTGTCAAGTAACGAAGTACAAATACTTCGTTACCTTACTTAAGTAGAAATTTTGGTTATCTATACTTTAG
>JBBIGC010000001.1:24557617-24577108 GCA_037576955.1 Lepidarchus adonis
AAACTTTTGTTCTTAATGACATTTTCACCACTTACATTACTTTTACTTTTATGCTTGAAGTAGTTTTGCAACCAGTACTTTTACACTTTTACTTGAGTAAAAAGCTGGAGTTGATACTTAAACCCTAGTATCTATACTTCTACTTGAGTAATGAATGTGATTACTTTTGACACCTCTGTTTAAAACTAACTAATAAATTCTGTATAGAAAAACAAACCAAATTTCATTTTAAATATACAGTATTGTGCACATGTTTAAACACTAATTGAACTCTCTTTGGTCAAGTGACATGTTTTTATGTTTTTGAAATTTGTCACTCTTTTTATTTGCTAAAATCATTGATTTTTTTTAATCAAGTTTTTTTTTTTTTTTTTTTTTTAAAGAAATATGTCACTCTTTCCATGTGCTAAAATTATTTATTTTTTTAATCAAGTTATTTATTTATTTATTTATTTTTAAATCCATTTAATAGTAATCCTTATGAGGAGAAACTCATAATTAAACAGCAGGCCCGACCAATGCCCAAGATTTATTTGGTGAGTGAGAGCAGTCATGAACCTTCAGAGGAGTGGCTGTCCAACCAAAATTACATCCAAAAGGTCACAAAAGACTCCACAACAACATCCAAAAAACTTCAGGTCTCACTTGCCTCAGTCAAAGTCAGCATTCATGACTCTGCCAAAAGAAAGAAACTGGGCAAAAATGGTCTGCATGGCAGAGTGCCAAGATGAAAGCCACTGCTGAGCAAAAAGAACATTAAGGCTTGTCTCAATATTGCCAAACAACGTCTTGATGATCCCCAAGACTTTTAGAAAAATACTCTGTAGACTGATGAGGCAAAAGTAACACCGCATTTCAGAAAAAGAACATCATACCATCAGTAAAACATGGTGGTGGTAGTGTGATGGTCTGGGGCTGTTTTGCTGCTTCAGGACCTGGAAGACTTGCTGTGATAAATGGAACCATGAATTCTGCTGTCTACCAAAAACTCCTGAAGGAGAATATCCGGCCATCTGTTCATGACGTCAAGCTGAAACTAACTTGGGTTCTGCAGCAGGACAATGATCCAAAACACACCAGTGAGTCCACCTCTGATTGGCTAAAGAAAAACAAAATGAAGACTTTGGAGTGGCCTGGTCAAAGTCCTAACCTGAATACTATTGAGACCTTAAATGACCTTAAAAAGGCAGTTCAAGCTCGAAAACCTGTGGCTGAACTACAACAATTCTGCAAAGATGATTTGGCCAAAGTTCCTCGACAGCTGTTAAAGACTCAATGGAAGTTAATGCAAACGCTTGCAGTTGTTGCTGCTAAAAGCCCAACCAGTTATTAGGTTTGGATTTTTTTTCCCTTAATAATAAAATCATTAACTTAAAAAACACATTTTGTGTTTACTTGTTTTGTCTTTGACTAGTATTTAAATTTGTTTGATGATCTGAAACATTTAAGTGTGACAAACATGGAAAAAATAAGATCAGAATCAGAATACTTTTTCTCACCACTGTATACACTGTTTGAACAGATCTCTATTTATTCATTTTATTATTTAACTATATGTCAGTACCTGTAATTGTGCACTGGTTGTGGTGCAGAAATGTATTCACTGTAAAGAATGTTTACTTATTTTCACTCATTTCTATTTGTTTTAAACATGATCGGTGGCTCTTGAACTGTGAATATTAAGAAAGCAGATGAGTTGTGTATGATAGTTTTATGTTTATAAACCGTTAATACATCACATCGCTTTAGTGTTTTTATTGAGGATTTATTCGTAGAAGGAATAATAGAGTGGCAGGGGTGAAACAGCTGTAGCAGCTGTAAGACCACAGAGACACTAGGAACCAAATAAACACTATGAAGACTTAGAAATGCATTGCCTAATGTTTTCTTCAAAGAAGAGTTCGAGTATAAACAAAAAGCAGGCCGAACTGAGTGAAAACTCGCTGTGACAAACATGAACACATGGTGTGATTTCATCATGCTTGGGCCTCCAGAGGCTGTCAGTATGATCAATGAGATAACGGATCTTAAAGTGGGCCAGGACTCTAGAGAGGAGTGTTACAGGATTAACTGTGCTGTGAGAGGTGTGGATGAGGTTCCCTTCTCCTTCCACTACATTATGACGTTCACTGCGAAGCTCTATTTATCCACATTATCGAATGTCAAAGACTAGCACAGCCATCAGCTATTAAAAATTCATAAAATGGAAGTTACCTGCTTAAAACACCTGTCTCTGTCCTTGCCAAATGCATCACAGTTGTTAACCCTCACGTGAAATAAACACTGGCCAATGACATTGGCTTTGGAGCAAATTGTGGCCGGACATATTTTGCCTTTAGATAAATGCCTTGAGTGAATTTTTCTCTTCCCAATCTGAATCGGTTTTCTCAGAGGTGTCCATACAAGTATTTGACCACAGACTTCAGTTGTGCATATCTTAAAACCAAAAAAAATAATTCCAAGGGTTATTTTGTGAAAGCAAAGGTTGAGTATACGTAGAACCTTATGCATCTAAACAACCATGTAAATGCATTAATAGCTCTTCATCCTGTTGATTGGTTTTTCTATGTCATGGAAGCTTGATTAACTCCAAAGAAACATTTTTACTAAGATGTGAAGAGCTGAAATGTTTTCAAAAGTACGTTGATTCCCAAAATGAATGGGGTTTGATTCCCCAGTCAGGAAGTACACTAACACTACAAACATCTGTCTCTGTAACATTATTAAAGTGTCTGCAAGATGTATACATGTAAATGCAAATGCTAAATGACAAATTTGACTTTTTCAAGACTTTACATAGACACTATATATTTCCAACTCATTTTTTTCAGTTTGTAATTCCCAGTGACACTGCACTTTGAAAGTTTGACAAAACAGCCCTTTCACCTTTGCTGAATGGTAATTGAGTTATTCTACTCACCTGAGTAACTTTTTCAGTCACATTGTGGGTACGGTCTATCAGCTTGCAGGGGGCAATGATATCGATTTCACTTGGAGGAAGAGTTATCAAAGCATCTGGCTTGAAGTCTATTAAGTTGTGTGTTGCACCTGGTTTTAAAGCGCGGAACCGCATCAGGTCTGAGTCTGAAGCAGGGTTGGGCATGCTGGTTTTACGGCGCATGGTACCTGGGTGAACACAAAGGATTTAAAGACTGTCACATTGTTCTTCCTGAAAGAAAAATCTCTTTTCAACTTAAAAAAAAAACTAAGAGAAAGTGATAGTCTATACCTGTAGTCCATACCTGTAATCTAGTATACCTGTAGTCCATACCTATAGTCTATACCTGTGGTCTTTAATCACTAGTCTTCTGTGTTATGTCTTTCAGTCTTGACAGCCTAAAGCAAACATTCTCAAACTTTTCAGCTATTCCACGGACCCCATTCTCCAAATCTCTAATATTAGAGACATTAGCTAAATGGATCGGTGTTTAATTGATTGTAGTAGTCTCGCAGTTACAATTATCAGGCTTAATATTGGCTTATATTATTGTTATCTAATGTTACAGGTGGGCCATATGTGATTATATTTTATTGATTAATTTTGTCACAGTATGTTTTTGTGCATGTTTCAAGAACATTGTCAGCACTTAAAAAGCTTGGCCATCTGCTAGATTCATTATTGGATTTGCTGTAGTAGCAATGGTAAGAAAATGGTCAGATTGTATAAAGGTGAGCAAAAAATGTTTTTCTTTTTAATTTTTTATGTGGGAATACTCAGTTAAAGTCTTTGAAAAATATTGTGATATATACACTCTTCATACTGTCAAAGTCTTTCTCCAACCCCTTATTCAAGTGTTAGCAAATATGAGCATTGGTAAAGTATGTGGCTCATGTCAAACTTTATTGGCTCACACTGGTTCAGGTGGGAGTGTCCCTATATGTTTATTCTGGATATTATGTGATACAAGTCCCTCCCCATATCCAGTCCAATCCAGCTTTATTTGTAAAGAACTTTAAAACAACCAGATTGAACTAGAATAATAAAAGACACCAAAAACAATGTCCAAGGCACACAAATTCCAGTGCAAGAAATATAACAGACAATAAAACAAGACTTAAATCAACAATCATGATAAAATCAAAGGAAAAGTCTCATACGGCGTCGAAAGCAAAAGACAATAAATGGGTTTTAAGAAATTATTTGAAAACTTGCAGGGACGATGTCTGTCTTATACTGTATATAGCGGCAGATCATTCCACAGTTTTGGAGCTGCAACAGTAAAGGCACAGTCCCTTTAATCTTACACTTAGTTTTAGGCATGTTCAGGAGCAGCTGACCTGAGAGAACGGCTGGGCGAGTAAGGCTGTAGCAGCTCAGAGAGGTGAAATGCCATTTGAAAGTAATAAATAAAACCTGAAATGTCATGTACTGTAAAATATTTGGAGGCCAAAATAAAAAAAAATTACATTCTGAGAAAGTTCTGAGTTTTACATTCTATTCACTAACTATTTGAAGTTATCAAAAAAAAAATGTAGACAGTCAGATTAGTTCAGTTTTAAAGTTTTTAAAGTCCTTAAAATGTGACTATACAAGTACCCAAACCCTACTTTGAGAACCAGGGGCCTAAAGAAACTTTCAGTTGGGGACTCATGAAAAAAAACAATTTTTGCATGAGTGTGAAGGTCCTGTTTTACACTATAAAAGATTCAGTGTAAAAGTTAAGTAACCTGGTTAACTTTGACTTAATATCTGATTTTGTGAACACAAAGCAATAATCTGTGTTTTAACCTTAAGTTTTGTTAACTTCTTATTAGATAACCATCAATTTACAGTGATGAAAAAATAATTCCTGTCCCATTTAGGGAGTGTAATAGTTAAGACTGCACCACAACCGACAGCATGTGAATGAGAATTGCTAGAACCCAACTGCGCACTCACCCGTGCTGTTGGGCCTGATGGGCAGCTTTTTGTCCCAGTTGAAGTCGTAGGAAGGTGAGCGGCGCATGCTGCAGAGGCTCTCGCAGGATCGGCTGTGGGACATGCTGCAGTTGGAGGGTGAGGTCTGTGGCTTGGGGCTGTGCAGCCAGGGGGAGGACTGAGAGAAGCCCAGGGTCAGGGGCGGGGCCGGCGCCGAGGGCTGCAGCTCACAGTGGGTCTCCAGTGGGGGCTCATCCTCCCACAGGAGCAAAGGAGGCCCCTCTAGTGCAGCGCGTTCTGGGAGGGACAGCAGCTTGTCCAGGGCCACTGACTCATGGCCCATGTGAGGCATCTCCCGCATGTGACCCAGCTCAGCGTCGTCACGCAGAGACTGCTTACTGCTGCTCAGAGACTGCAACAAAGGCCGGGGAAGCCTGAACCTGTGTCTGCTGCAAGCTGGTGGGTAGAGTTCACTTCTTTTAACACATACAGTAACGTATTTAACTGACATATCCACATTTTGTCCACAAATTCTTTTTTGAAAGGAACTGTTGGTGAATTGGACAAACTTTGCAAAGAACTAAACACAGTTTAACATTATGAGACATGTTGGGTGGATGAAAGAATATAGAAATGGGCCTCTAATGTAATATAATATACTTTCATATCTGAGGACCCTGAGTCAGTGTTTTACACTTGGAATCACCCCACCCTCACGTCATGGGGAGTGAAGACTATAAAGGAGACTCCACTCCAACACTGTCCATTTGGACATTAAGATGCAGCTTCTACTACATAGTACTTATACTTTTGCACTATCGGGTGTTTTGCCACATTCCCACTTCTTGTTGGATTACATTTACTGTAAGGTAGAAATGGTGACTTTCACAGCTAAAACAATATAAAATACTTAATAATACTTAAATATATAATTAATACTTATTAATTATAAGTAATTATAGTGACATTTCTATTTGAGTTTTTTGTGTGGTTGTAGCCAATTGCAATTAGGCAGGTTGAAAATGACAGCAACTTTGCAACAGAAAAATTACATCAGTAATAAAACTGGTTTTTCACACAACAAAATATAAAAATAACAACGCACCCTATATTGTGGGATTTTAACAAAAACAAACACGTCTCATTTAGTTGATTAGGATTTTTGACTGCATTTGATAAAGCTTGTCCAACTTCCCAACAGTTGCTTTGAAAGACAGCAGTTTTCAAGCATTTTGCCCAGTTTTGTCCTTGTTTTTTAATAACAGTATGTAATACATATGTGAGTAACCATATAGCATTTCTATTTGAGATTAATTAACATCTTTGGAAAGTATGAAGTGTGTGTTACGATTTATACCCCCATTTACGTGCTGTGTGACTGGGCTGCCAATACTTGTTAGCTATGCTAGCTCCAGTTCAAACCTACAGAAGCAAACTTCAGATGCTGAACACATCTTGGCTGATCGACCACATTTGGTTTAAACCGTCCTTATACATCAAAAGTCCTAATACTCATAAAGTGAGTGATAATACATCACCTTTAGAGAGCCAGGGAATGGGCAGTTTGAGATTGCTGGCTTTAATCGGTGAAGTATTTGCTGCTCTTTCCTGCTGGTCTGGCAGCTCAAAGTTCAGGATGAACATGATGACCATTCCATCTTCATTTTTTACTGGAACCACATCCACCAAGCATGGGAAACATACCCCTGTACAGAAAACACATGTTTCAGATTTTCACTGTATATGGTAAACTATGTAAATATGGTAAAAAAAAAAACAAAAAAAAACTTTACTCCACTAGAGGGAGATACACAACAAGCTTTAAGTAAGTTCTGCTCAATACAAAATTTTGTAAGATGCTACTATATTTTACTCTTTTCTTTCTTTCTTTCTTTCTTTCTTTCTTTTTTTTTTTTTTTTAAGTTTTATTGCATTGGAAGTGTTATAAAAAAGATCAGTTAAAACATGACTGCATATTGGCTCACTGTTGAGATAAATACAAAATGGCTACCAGTTTCCCAAATAGTGCACGTTATTAATAATATAGGCTTCTACACCTAAACAGTACATACTGTACAATGCCTAACAACATGCAATCAGGGATTTAGCCATGTCCCATGCTGAAATAATTAAGTAGAACCCAAACTTTATATAAAAACATACCACACACTATAGTGGTGTTGCAGTAACGTACATTTTCCTACACTGTAAAAACATTAATTCAACCGACAAAATTTACAGAATATAAAACACAATTTTTAGTTCAATCATTTTCATTCAATTTTACGGCGTCTCAGAAACTATGTTTTAATTGAACACATTTTGAAGTATGTAAAGTACTATAATGCCATTTACACTAGATAGTTATAGTGCATTTAATAAGAACTGCGTCACTTGTGTAACTCATACATCTTTACTCATTTTAAACATGACCGTGTATACAATTGTAATGGCAGAGAAATAGTTGTAATGTTGGAAGCATCTGTCCATGCCAGTATGAAACCAATGGATGTAACCTAGTTATTAAAAACTCCTCCTTTACTGGTTAGTTTTCAAACAGCATCAGCCATATCTGCTGGGCCCATGAAAGAATATGGTATTGGGCCCCCAATGTGAAATAATGTTATTTTGTCTCTGATGGCCCATTGCCAGAGTTTTACCATTGAAATCCCCTCCCCCATGTTATGAGCCATGAGACCTATACCTTAATGCTGCATCCACACTGAAACTGTCCAGTTGGTGACAGAACAGTATTCACTTACACTGTAGCTTCTGCTGTATAGTACTAATACTTTTGCACTATGGGGTGTTTTGGTACATTGCCACGTCTTGTTGCACTCATATGTAAAGTGTAATATGTTTAATCAATTATTTACTGCAGTGTAAAGTGTAGACAGTCTTGTAGAAATGGTGACTTTCACAGCTAGAACAATGACAAAGCTTTTCTTAGTGCAGCACAAAGACAAAGCAATTTAATATGCTCAACTTGGCTGCTTTCTTTTCACTTTTTCCAGTCTCTTCAGCACTACACAGACATTAGAGCCCCATACATCCCTAGAGTACCACAGCACCAATCTCCTCTGCTTCCTCTGGGCTTAGAGTGGTGGGAATATGATGGCTGAGGGACTCTGAAGGACAGACAGGACATATGTGGGACCGAGGACACGTGTTTGTCTTATGGGGATTAAAGAAGGAGACATGCTTGTCTATTTCTCTCTAAATTATTCCATTCATATCATCAGCATCTGCTACTGTATAACATCATCCTGTACCATCTGCTGCTGGATGCCGCCTAACCCCAGAGGCCCCTACGTCATAATCTTACTGACCATGTGACAGCAGACTGATACAGGTAAGTGTGGATTCTGTCATGTAAGTATACCTTCATCTATACTATGCTGATGATTTTGAAGTGTCTGTAAAAGCATGAGGCAAAAGAGCATGAGGATTAAAGGCCTAAGTGCCCCAGGGAAATGATTTGCAGACAATCGCACCCCTCTGTCCTTGGTGCTGAAGAAACAAGGGGTTTGGCTTCTTCAGCACCAAGGACAGAGACAACAGCGCAAAAGAGGTTAAGACCACAAGAGGAAAGGGTCATAGTTTTCCTAATAAAAGTCCATTTCTAAAGGGATTAAAATTCTCAGAAGTTGCCCCATTGTACCCCATCTTTCACCTCACACACTCTTTTTCCTACTTGGAGAGAGCCCTCAGCCCCAAGAAGTCTTGTGGACTTGCTCTAAGTGCACTTAAGAAGTTTGGTAGTGCAGGTGTATCATAACATGTCAACTGAACCTTTATCTGTTCCTGTAATTATAGCTCTTGAATGTAGCAATTAATTGATCCCCAAACTGTGTTGGACTGTACATCTGACTAGAAGCTGAGACCTTTGCAATATGTCATCATTGCTGGAACAGATACTTGTTTGTTCAAAATGGAACACAAACAGGGAAAACACACAACTTTTTATGTAAATTAATGTAAAAAACTTTACCCTTTGTCATCAGGAAATTTACACAAAATGGAATGTTAACTATTGAGGTAATAGTTTTAGCTGAAGACATTGAAAAAGTACAGATATGGAAAAGAGGTGATTTGCACCCAACTGTTCAATCCATTTTGTAAATTGTTTTTGTTTTTTGGCTGTTTGTGATTTAATGTTTTTCACATAAAATATATACAGTGGCAAGAAAAAGTATGTGAACCTTTTGGAACTTCATGTTTTTTTGCATTCATTTGTCATAAAATATGATCTGATCTTTATCTAAGCCAAACGTATTGACAAATTTAATGTACCTAAATAATAAAACAACAAACTTCAGATTTTTTAATGTCTTTATTGAGAACAACACAAAAAACTCATCTTGCTAGTGGAAAAATTATGTGAACCCTTGGAATTATTATCTGGTTGAACACCCCTTGGCAGCAATAACCTCAATAAAGTGCTTTAGCTCTGTCATAATTATTGGCAGCCATAGCCCAATGGTTAGAGAAGTGAGTTTGTGACCGAAGGGTCCCAGGTTCGATTCTCGGAACCAGGCTGAAGTGCCCTTGAGCAAGGCACCTAACCCCCAATGGTTCACCATGTACGTCGCTCTGGATAAGAGCGTCTGCCAAATGCTGTAAATGTAAATGTCATAAGTGAAATCATTTTGTGACCCTTTACAATAATAATTGATTATAGATCCTCTGAAAGGTTTTTTTGGAAAGCTCTATAAATATATTCTCCCTGTGTGGAGCAAACTCAAAATGCTTGACTGTTTTTTTTTTATCAATCAAAGTAGCTCTGGTCAACACCTCCAAACAAACTCCTCCAAACAAACCTCCACACAACTAAAATGAGCTTTTTTTAAACTCAAGGGTTCAGATACTTTTTCCACTAGCAATATAAGTTGTTTGTGGTTGTTCTCAAGAAAGACAAAAAAGATCAGATTTTTTGTGTAATTTGGGTACATTATGTTTGTCAAACCCTTGACTTGGAATAAGATTGGTTCACATTTTATGACAAATTATTTACAAATTAATTATTAAACCATGAAATTCCAAGCGGTTTACATACTTTTTTCTTATACTTTTTTCCACTATACACATATACTATTTATATTGTATACTATGTATACTACTAGCACCTCCTATAACCCTCTTAAAGAAAAAAAACCCTCACAAATGTGGCATGAAAAAAATTTAAGTAGTGCTAAGATGGGGCTGATTTACCTGACTGTCATCCCAAACAAAAGTTTTAAAAATTAAAGACACCAGGCTCTGATTTCTTCTTCAAGTTATATGATAAACCTAAGGGTTCACTTACTTTTGGCAAATGCAGATATGTTATTAGATCTTTATAATCTAATTATTTTTGTGTAAATTGTTTAATTAGGTTTTCTTGAAAATTACATAATGTTTTAGGTCACATTTGTGTAAAAATAAATAACATTTTAAAGACAACTGTACATTCATTTGACTTACACTGAAAGTGTAAGAGCCAAATTGTGAGCATGTGAAGTGAAAATGACTATTTGTTAATGTGAACACACCATCACACACAGTGCACCACAACAAAACCTGACATCTGCATTTACCCCATCACACATGGAGCAGTGGGCATCTACCAACAGCGCCCAGGGAGCAGTGAAGTGAAGATGGCACCAGTGGTGCCCAGGTTGGGTCTTGAACCTGCAACCTTCTAACAGGGTCAAAGTGTTAACCACTAAGCCTCCACTGTCCCCTTATGTCATGATATAATTTGATATAGCTTTTATTTTTTACTGTACTGTACTGCTGTACAGTACAGTAAAAAATAAAAGCTATATCAAATGATATAAAGACATATTAAGCTTATAACATGGAAAACTAAAATGTATTATTAAATTGTGTCACACAGTGTATATATATATATATCCTGACTGTGTGATACAATTTAATAATGAGTGAGTTATCTTTAGGTGTTGTAGTTATTGAATGGTTACCTCTCATATTCAGTATTAATACAAGCTTTCACTGAATACATGGCATACTTCACAATCAGTCATTATGATGTAATGTGCAGTAAATATTCAGGTCATGATGGTGACTTAAGTGGTTCATGGGTCTGTATTTCAGAACCTGAAGACCAGTTTAAAAAAATCAATTTACTTACACAAAGTGAAAAAAATTATTGGAATTAAGGCAGTGTGAGATGAGAACTAAAAAGGAAAGTGTCTGGCTGTGGTTCCACTGACAAGACTGTTCCACTGTCCTACTGTACAAGTGACCTGGGATAAATAATTAACTCCCTGAGATGGCCTCAGCCATTACTCTGTCTAATTATAGAAATGGAGGCCATTACCAGAAGATAAAGACTGATGACTAGGGTCATTCTCTAGTAAATTATAGGATGCAGAGGCATTTATGTACTGCCTTTCATGGTTTGAGTCATCAAAGATTTTTAATTTATAGTCCAGGAACAATGTGCTAGTAGTACTATTGTTTGTAAACAAAGGACATTTTGCAGGTTTATCTAAAATGCACACGAACGTAATTGTTTTATTTAATAATGTACAACACCACACTTACATCTCTAAATATTGAATGTATAAGAATTTTAGAAGATTGGCAATTTAATATCAAGTACAATATAATTGACTAAATGTGGTGCTATAGCCTCAGTAGTATAACCAAGAGCACAGTGAACCTAAGTGATTAATACACCAAGCATGTTCAGCCCCAAAAGCCATTATCAGCATGTGGGATTCCATTCTTTACATACTCAAGCTAGGCATCTATGGACGATCATACTTAAGAGACAATACAATATATAATATTTTTTTAAATCAAACCATTAATTCCACTGTTGATATATTCTATATTTTGTTTTGATGTCATATAAGTTAATGCATTTACTTCCATCCAGGCCATTCAGCCTACAGCAGTTTAGCTCTGCCCTTTTACTCTGCTGTTATAAATAGTTTTGGCTTGGACTGCTGCATTTAGATAATGCAGTGAAACCAAGACCGTTTCTTTAGTTCCTGTGTTTGTTTTAACATTTATTTAACTTAAAGATTTAATAGTTGACCACTTGTCCACATCTCTGAATGCTGTTTATTATACAATGGGTCCTCGACTTACGATTGTGTGTCATAAGTCGAAACCCCTTGCATAAGCGTCTACTGTGTTTTGCCCTGGGGCCATACCTCTGTCAATCCACCAGAGGGAGAAATTCACCCATCTGAGGCTCTATATTGCATTTTTATTGTTTTATTAAATGTACTTTCATTTTCACTTTTTACACAATTAAAAAAACACACAAACAACAGGGGTTTGGGGCAACATATAACCATGAATTTTCATAAGTCGAGTACGTAGTAAGTTGAGGACCCCCTGTATATTTAGCCAGTATAATATCAAAGCTGATATTTTTCAGTTCTTTCTTTTGGTGTACATTTTAGAGTAATCATTCATGCTGGGTGGAACTACAGATTTACTGAATTACAGAACATCTCTGGAATCATTCTATCTGACACAGAGAAAATTGGAAGAACTTAAAAATTGTTTTTCTCTACTACCTTAGTATTAAACTGATTTAACTGCTCTGTACTTTACCCAGAAGTGGAGCATAAGTGTGACTTTCTCTATTGTTTACCTCGGGTTAATCTTGAAAGCTGGATTCCTGCCATTTCATTCTTCACTCAGATTATCTCCATTGGTTATCCTTACTGCTCTGAAGGGGAATGCAATATTTAACGGTTTACTCATCTAATTAGGGATTTCGCTTAAGAGGATTATATTCAATTGGTGGTAGCGTACCCTGCTAACTGCAAGGAGAATCCCATGAAAATAACCACAAATAACCAATAAAGACTTGAGACTCCTCCTCAATAAATATACACCAGACTATTTCTGTTTGGCTTTAAACAACTATGAATATATTTAATGGCATTTGTTATGATAGATAATAGGACTCTGCTTGTCCTTAAAAATAGTTTGGTTTTCTAACTTAAAAATTAAATTCTGATCTTTAAAATAAAGTTGTTTTTTATTTTAATGTTGGATTTCTTGTCTTAATTGTATCATAAGCTCTGCAAAAATATTTAAACTCTTTTAAACACTTTTTTGTAATGACACCAGCTGGTCCCAGACAATAACTAAACAGTTGATCAAATATTGATTTGTTTGACTACACTGACTACAGTGTTATTTAAATTATTTCTAACCCAAAGCTTTGACACATACTACTTTCATTCCAAATCTGAAGAGATTAATGCATAGAAATGAAATTCACTTTGTTTTACAAATACATTTGATAAAATGTATTTTAAAAACAAACTCATGTGATAGGGTACACACAGGGCATAATAAAACTAAATGGTGGCTTACATGCCAACAATGAAATAATGCAGAAAGCTTGAAAACTTGTGTGGAATTCCCCTTTAAATGTGTCAAGCTTAAAATTCACATTTGACAGATAATCTGCCGGGTGTATTTGTCATAAATTCACAAATTCAAATGTTTACTGCTTGTATTTGCATACTATTTATTCCAATGTTTTAAAATTACGGCTTTGCTGTCTCCATTCGACTAGGACATAAAGGTAATCAGTGAATAATGCTGTAGATGAGAGAAATGTGTGCTTTTATTTACCACATTTACCACAACACGGTCATGTAAAATGTAACAAAATTTTTGCATGTAGTTCAACAGTCTCATGCAGAACATGGGGTAGGATGTGATAAATGCATCTGTGCTGTAACTGTAATTGCCTGAAACATTTACATTCATAGCAGGGATTTGTAGGTTATTTCCATGGAAAATGTTCAAATTCCATAAGCATTTTTCATCATTTAACACAAATTGCCACGTGACTGGGTGTCAATTGGTTCTTACCATCTTTTCTATACAGAGAGATCTCCACCTTCCTCTCCTCAGAGCCCAGAAGGGCTTTAGCCATCTGAGCCACTGCAGACCTCCCTGTGTGAGGCCCGTATAGGAAGCTGCAGGTACATGGTTTCTGCATGACCTCAGCACGTGTGTAGCCACACATATGGCAGAATCCGTCATTGCAGAAGATAATGGCACAGTTCTCGACTCGTGCATTGGCGATGATGAATTTACGATCTGTTGAGGTGCAGCAGAGGGATTAAAGTTGTAGATTACTTTCCATCTCAGAAATATTATTCCTAATGACAATTTATAAATAGAAACTAAAGAAAACTAGCAGACTGGATGCATAATCTTTATTATTATATTATAACTGGGCAGTGTACTTATCAAACACCAATTTTATCACATTTTATTAGCATTGCAGAAGTATTTAGAGGAATTATTCCTACTTCTGATGCTCGGTTCTCTTCAGGAAGGTTCACTTAACTTGGTTTGCTACTGTTATTAGAATTTTAACATTTTTTCAATATTATATCATTACAGTTGTTTTTAAAGTGGTTGCAATTTAACCAAAAGATAATCTAGTAGAAAAAACTCAAAGGAAAGTTACTAAGAGGAAAAGACATCACAGCGATAAAGATCTGCTTGGAGAATTTATGTGGGTACGTGTCGAATGATAATGAAGTAAAAATTTCATGAAACATAAACAACTGAATTAAAATGGGATCAGTTGGGCCGTGATCTGATGTACACTACCTCTCAGAAGTTTTAGAACATGACATTTTTCCAGTGTTCACTGGTAATATAAGCAGTTCTGTTACAATGAATAACCTTAAATATTAAAGTTAAAAATAAGTCTATATATATATTTACAAAAGTGTATATTTGATGGACATTATTCAGGAATGAAGGATCTGCTTAACTAACAGTTTTCCTGAAGCATAGGAAATAAACAAAGCCTTAAAACTTAAAGCCTTAAACTTTTTCCTCCACATTGTGATCTCCATATACAGTACTACTTCCTGCTCTACAGTACTGTACTAATACTGCATCAGAGGGTGGAGGAACAATGTGTTCCAGCTCCACCTTTTCCTCCATATTGTAATCTCCATATACAGTACTACTTCCTGCTCTACAGTACTGTACTAATACTGCATCAGAGGGTGGAGGAACAATTGTCCCAGCTCCACCTTTCTTCACACAGAGGAGTTTGTAGATCATCAGCAGAAGTTGGGAGCAGCACCTATGAGAATTGTTAACCTTCAAGGCTTCATTGACTTTCATTGCTGCAGGAAAAGCTGGAAGTTCACCTGTTTCTTAACGTTTGGGGGAGAAAGCATGTTGTCTATGAATGTTGTCTTGTTTGGTGACCTAAACATTTTATTTATGATGGATTTCTTTATTGTAAACACTTACCTTTTTGCCATTTAAGGTTACGTACTGTAACAGAACTGCTTAAATTATCAATAAATACTGGAAAAATGGAGTGTTCTAAAACTTTTAACTGGTAGTGTATGAGAGCCACGTCTGTGTTTTGAGTATTTTAGTATTTTATGACATATTATGTGCACTGATATTTACCAAATGCATCATCCACTGAAGACAGATATTCTCAAAATGTGTTTTTCTAATACGTTCCATTACGTCTCAGCCTTATCTGTTCAGATGAGCACATTTACACTTTGAAAGAAAGTCCAGATACAAGTAAAGATTATAATTATTTCTGTAGATTTTTATGAACATGAAAGGTTTTCTCTGAAGAAATGCATTAATGATTAAAGCGGTAAGAAACCGAAAAGGTAAACTCTTTCCTCAAACGTCTTTTTAATGCAATTCAATCTTCCAGTAAAGATGTTTCTCAACACTTGTGTTAGAACGAACATTGTACCAGCAGTATTACTACATGTCAGTCAGTCTAAGATGAAAAAGGCTTTTACAGAAGCGCACAAACTCAGTACAGAACACTTGTGTTAGATGGTAAGGTTTTGTGACACTGTAAAGATACTGTTAGAATATATGAGTCAGTTTTGCTCCGAAAGTTCAGTTCTACAAACTTGAAGATCATGATGATGATGATGAAGATGAAGATGAGGCTTGTTAAAGACAATCTGAACATTAACAGTGGGCTAATAAATGTAGCAGTATCCTCTTACTTTGTCCCTCGAATTTCCGAATGATGGTGTCTAGGAAGGTGTTCTGGGGGGCGACGTGCCCCCGTCTCACCGGCATTATTCTCCTCTTGGATCAATCCCTTATCTGTGGTCAGGTTTATTCCTCCAGAAGGTTTCAGTCTTCCTCCTTCACCGTCTTCACTCCATCCCTGTCCAACAGTGAGCAACTCTGTCTGACAGTGTGCGGTTCTGCGGTGGCGCCAAGCCTTTAAAGTCTCCTCTGCCCCAGTCTAATCCTCCAACTGGCAGCGGATGCCAAACACGTGGTTGGGTGTGGGGATGAAGAGTGAGGGGTAACAGTGGGGGCTGGGGCAATAAGGTGAGTCTAGGAAACAACTGGAAGAATCATCATTCCCTCTCCTGCATCAATCAAACAACACATAACATTTACTCATTTTTTTCTCCACATTTCTCCTAATTTCACTGTGGTCTCCAGGTAAAAACTATGTTAACTTAGAAAATGAATTACCAGACTGCCTTCATTTTCATTTTCAAGGGCCAAAAAACACAATTTCTGTGATAAATGTCCTGTTATATTAAAAGTTCAGTAAACCAAAAATATTCCAGCAGTACAGTAACTTTTAAACTTTAATTTAAATTTAAATTTTCAACATTTTGGTCAAACTTCTGACAGTAAGCTTAAAGAACATTGATCCGTTTTGTCACATTTATAAATAAATTACCATAAGTAAGTAACCCTGGTCAAACTAAAAGTGTCATTTTAATTGTTACACCTTTGTTTGCTTAAAACATGATGAAAATTATATTTGGTTTATTGAATCTGTAGTAACCTAACAACTAAAATACTTTTTTTCTCACTTGCTGTTTAATGTGAAGCTGACCAAAATAACGTTGCTTGCTTAGTTAATCTGCAGCATATTTTACAGTGTACATGGAAACTATTTATTTATGATGATTCTGATATAAACTAGAAGTGATAATGTCTCATTACAGTTTAGACATTCTATGTGCTGTCAGAAAG
Source organism: Lepidarchus adonis (assembly GCA_037576955.1). NCBI lineage: Eukaryota > Metazoa > Chordata > Actinopteri > Characiformes > Lepidarchidae > Lepidarchus > Lepidarchus adonis. The sequence continues at coordinate 24,574,482 of JBBIGC010000001.1, forward strand.
AGAACCTACACCTGTTTCCCTTGAGTACTGTTAATGGAAACCTCACAAGGGGTTAATCTGGGTTCTTCCCGAATCTTCTTCTCTGTCATGAATGGACTTACAAATACATGGTTTTGGCAAAAAAAAAATCTAATAAAATGTAAATCAGTAATGAAATGCTTTGGATGTCTGATTACTATCACTGCTTATGTAAACAGATCTGTCTCATTTAGCATCAGATTACTCTGAATAGTTGTTTACAACTCATTGATGGAATTATAAGGAAATGCTAGAATTTTTAATATTTGGTAATTAGCTAAATAAATCACAGCATTGGGGTTTGATGATGATGAGCCTGGTCCACAAAGTGTAGCCTGAAACTCGTGGTATAAGTTACTCACTTTATTTTAGCCTCTTAATATCCAATGGTAAAATACTTCATTTCAAAAAGTTTTTTTAATTCTCTACTAACACAATCACAGCAGCTTTTCAAACTGAAAACAAATTACAGCAGTTTCTCAAAGTGTAGACTATTGCCCCCTAGTAGCCAATGAAGGTACTGCAGTTGGCCACAAGAAGTAATTTAAAGTTTTAAAAAATTCAACTTTACAATGAAAAATTAAACTACTGTAAAATATTAATTAAATATTTACTTATTAGAAATAATAACAGAATGCCACTGGACTGAAATAAATCATTATTGTTCATTTATCTGCCCAATGTTTGACCCAGAATGCAACTCATATAGTAATTAGCAGGAAATCTTAATAGAAGGGTTGATGGTGTGTTAACCTGACCATAGTATACACAATTTTTTGGTAAAATAATCAATAAAAGAGCAACAAAGCAGGGGAAATCTTAGCTTTCACACTTATTAAGATCCATTTCATGACAAAAAAAACTTTATTGCTTATTTAAGAGACTCAGCTTGCTAACCCAGAACACTTTCAGCATCGGATGAGAGTCATGTCCAATGTGTCATGAAGGCTCTCTGTTCTGTATCCCAACTTTCCAATTTTGTAATACAATAAATATTTAGCATTGTTCAGATTTGACCAAACAGAGGCAAACAGGAATGGCAGCCTCTGAAATTAAATCTCATTTCATCTGCGCCATTTATATTATTGTCATTATATCATAATTCACTGTAATGCACTTTGAAGAGCTCAGGATACTGTTCTGTAGTTTGTCTGCTGAAAAGAGACATACGTTCTCCTCTTGTAAGAGAATCAGAATCTGGACTATAGCTGGTTGGAAGGTCAATAAATAGTCAAGTTATTTTTATTTCTATAGCATTTTTCACTTTTTACAACTGACGTTGTCACAAAGCAGCAGAATCCAGATCCGAGCCCCTAATGAGGAAGCCAATGCTGACAGCAGGTCCTTGTGTACAGGTGGGCTTCACGGAGCATGGCTCCACCTAAATCCAAACCCCATTTCCAAAAAAACTATGTTTTCCAAAATGCTTTAAAATATGTTAAAATCCTATGTGATATGTCAATTCACAGGAACTTTTATTTCACTGAAAAATTTGCAATATTTCAGCAGGTTTATTGAGCAACTTCCTAATATTTTATTAATATTTTGCACTCAATAGGTGCAACACTAGACAAAAGTTGAGACAGAGTTAAAATAAGACTGATTTAGATTTATAGATTATTCAAGTATCAAAGGTTTGAAAGAATCCACATCATGCAGATTGATTGGTAACATGTGAGGTGTTGTGATTGGGTATGAAAGTAGCATCAATCAAAAGCTCAGTCTGGTTATCACCCACAATCTGCTAGAGAATTGTTCATCATTTCAAAAGGAAAAGTCAATGTCACTGACTTGTACATGTGCAGAGCAGCTTTGTATCAAACTATACTTGCTAGGTCTCATGCACTGGAGCCAGATCTCATTTCAAAAGTGTTTCTGCTCTGCACCATGAGGGACGTCTTGTGGACATATTCTGTGTGTTGTATTAGCAAGTTCACACTAGAGGGAGTGGTAACTGCAAACTGCATGTGGATCCAAACCATCACAGCAACATTGTTCACAATAAAAACTGATCTTGTTTCCTGTTTTCTAACGAAGGGTGTGTGTGTGTGTGTGTGTGATCAGAACGAACTGTTGTTTAATGCAGAAATGAATGTAAAAGTACCTTCTCTGCACATTTTTCTGTAAAATCTCCCTTGTTAACCTGGGGTCTATGCTCCATTACGTTGTGTTGTTTTTGCGAGTTTCCTTCAGATTGTGTGGAATGGTGCCATGCTGCATATCTTATCAGCAGCCATCCTCCTGTGGCTGCTTTTACAGCGCTGTTATCAGTGTGCACACCCTTGCAGCCACAGGGCAGAGTTACAGTGTGCGGTTGCCCATGTTTATTTCAAGCCATTTCTCTCATATGAAAGTCTTCAGATGACCTTTCCTTCTTGGTGGTGAAACTGCAGCCTGGCACAGGCCTGGGTGTTGGGAGGAGCACCTCACAACAAATCTCTAGTGCCAGGAAACCAGGAAACTCTTCTGTGTAAAGGGGAAACAGTTTTTACCTGCCTTTTCCCAAGTGCTACAGTTTGAAAACTGAACTGTGTGTGTGTGTGTGTGTGTGTGTGAGAGAGAGAGAGAGAGCGAGAGCGAGAGCGAGAGAGAGAGAGAGAGAGAGAGAG
>JBBIGC010000001.1:24592793-24606660 GCA_037576955.1 Lepidarchus adonis
GAGCTGTCTAACGACACCAGGGACAAGATTGTACACCTGCACAAGACTGGGATGAGCCAATCTACAATAGGCAAGCAACTTGATGAGAAGAGATCAACTGTTGGAGCAATTATTAGAAAATTGAATGAATACAAGATCACTGACAATCTCCCTCGACCTGGGGCTCCATGCAAGATCTCACCTCAATGGGTACAAATTCTATTTAGATCAGTGAGGAAACAGCCCAGAACACGGGGGAACTAGTCAATAAACTGAGGACGGCTGGGACCACAGTAACAAAAGTTACTATTAGTAACAGTATGTCGCCATGGGATAAAAATCCTGCAGCACTCGAAAGGTCCCCCTGCTTAAGCCAGCACATGTCCATTTCCGTCTAAAGTCCCAGGCCCATCCAGACCATCTGGATGTCATGTGGTCAGATTAGACCAAAATGGGACACTTTGTTATCAATGCCTCTTGCCACATTTGGAGGGGGAAGAATGTAGAGTTGCATCCCAGAAACACCATACCTACTGTGAAGCATGGGAGTGGAAACAGGTGCTTTGGGGCTGCTGCACATGGCACAGGATGACCCTGAATCATGAGATTTTGGACAAAACCTTCAGTCTTACTGTAGATTAAACATGGCTAGATCTTCCAGCATGATAATGATCCCAAACACATCGTCTGGATTGAAGGAGTGGCTACGTAAATAGCTTTTTAAGGTCTTAGCTAGTCTCTGGACTTCAATCCAATAGAGAATTTGTGGAGGGCGTTGAAAGTCTGTGTTGGCCAGCGACAGCCCCAAAACACCACAGCTCTTGAGAAGATCTGCATGGAAGAATGGGCCAAAATACCAGCAACAGTGTGTGCAAACCTGGTGAAGGCCTACAGGAAACTTTTGACCTCTGTCATTACCAACCAAGGTTACATTACAAAGTATTGAAGTGAACTTTTGTTATTGACCAAATACTTATTTTCTGCACCATTTATACAAATAATTTCTTTAAAAATCATACAATGTGATTTCCTGGATTTTTTTTACATTCTGTCTATCACAGTTGAAGTGAGCCTATGATGAACATTACAGACCTCTTTTTTTTGTTTAACTGGGACAACTTGCAGAATCGGTGGCTGCCAAACACTTTTTTGCCCCACAGTAAATGGAGTCCAAATGTAGCTTTTTTTAAACTTTAGCACAGGTGCTCTAAAATGAACATTGGTAATGAGCCCTAGAAGTCTTTGCACAATGCATTAATCATTTTAAAATGTCTTGTTTTGTCCCTTGTTTTCCCTTGTTTAGTGTACAGACAGATTTATAGGTATTTTTATACGTATCTATAGGTATTGCTATTCAATTAGTATGGCTAAAAACACCCTATACATTCAGCAAATAAGCTTATAAATTTGTGTTGCATTTGTTACCACATTACAACAAGTAAATGTAAACACAATTTCTTGCAATGTAAAACAAAACAGACCAGTTATCTAACAATAGAGTTTCACTAGTTTATTTGCTGATGAACATGCGTTAAAAGAAAATGGACTACAGTTATTGGGGGTTAAGTTCCACCTGACAGTGGTTGTACCTCTGATAGCAGTGGACTTCACTGCTATTTGGCTCATTACAGATGTGTCATGGACTTTAGACTCCCCTACAGTGATGGTGTGGGTTTGAGTTGTAGTTATAGTGTACCGTATATTACAATATTTTGGGGGTTCTAGAAGTGCTTCAAGTTTTTACCTTATGGTGACAAACTTTGTACAGCAGCAAAACACAGAATAATGCATTTGCCTTTGTTCCTTTAGGAGTCTTTCATTCCTGGGGATGAGCCTTTGTCTATCTCTTATGTTTGTTTCTGCCTGGCACTATGCCTTGGCTGGCATGTTGATTGCAGGATGCATATACAAATACATTGAATACAGAGGGTGAGTCACTTTCTCTTCATCTATGAACTGCTTGTTTATTTCAGATGATTTAGTTTTATTCAGAGGAGATGGTGGTTGTGTTTCTGAAATCTGCAGGGCAGAGAAGGAGTGGGGTGATGGGATCAGAGGGTTGTCCCTAAATGCTGCACATTATGCCCTCATCAAGCTGGAGGAATCACCACTACACACTAAGAACTGGAGGTAAGCACACGAGAAGACATAGGGCAACAAAAACTATGGACTTCCATGTAATTCACTCCTGATTTACACTACTCATTCCCATTCATTGGTTAATTTTATCATATATATATTATATTATATATATGTGATAAAATTAACCAATGAATGGGAATGAGTAGAGTAAATCAGGAGTGAATTACATGGAAGTCCATAGTTTTTGAATTATCACAGATTTTAGTTTAGAGCACTCTGTGGCTCCATCTTTGGGGTGAACTGGATGTGTTACAGCAGAGAAACCAATACACCAATCTTGGCAGTGATACACCAGACTGAGAACAAACACTGGTGGATAACATGCCTGCAAATCAAAGATTTGTTTGCCGCTGCAGTGATAATAAGACTGCTAATGTTATTTAATGTTAACATTAAGTCAGTGTATATTTTAATGTTTTAACTTTGCCATGAGACTGTAAAATTAATCAGTAAACTGAGTTGGCGCCTCCCTGACTTCACTTCACATGTCGATGAAAGTTTAAATTTGTTTTCAGATTAAAAATTATATTAGTTATATTAGTATATTGTATTTGTAATTTTCTGTACAGCTGCAACCTCAGCAAGGACGTCTAAGTATTGTTTGATTTGTATAAACTACAAATTCTCCCTTATTTCGATCTTTGGTTATGAAATTCCTGGCAAATATCGATGGAGTTGGATGGAGTTGGATGGAGTTGGATGGAGTTGGATGGAGTTGGATGGAGTTGGATGGAGTTGGATGGAGTTGGATTTATTTCTGCTCTTGTTCCTCTTCTCCAGGCCCCAGCTACTAGTGCTGCTGAATTTAGACACTGATCTGTCAGTGAAGCACCCAAGGCTGCTCTCTCTCACGTGCCAGCTGAAGGCAGGGAAAGGCCTGGCCATCATCTGCTCAGTGCTGAAGGGAACCTATATGTACCGAGGTGCTGATGCCAAGCATTCTGAAGTGGTAAGAGAAATAAAGCCAAGGCTCCACTAAAGCTGACACCAAACAGTGACACTTCAATTTCTTTATGAAGTAATTTAATGGAAAAAGGATTTGTGTTTTTAAAACGTTTTATTATTTTAGTAAGGTTTCCACATTTAAGAGAGACGGTTAATGTTTTGCTTATATTTCTGAAGGCCAGTCTCGGGTAATCTCTGCATACAGTATAAATATGTGATATGGCTGATGTTCTTGGAAACATTAAATGTCAAATGGCAAAGTAAGTTTAATCGTTTAATAGTTCTCCCTGTTTGTTTACAGAATATTAAAGCAGCCATGACTGCTGAAAAGACAAAGGGCTTCTGTCATGTTGTGGTGTGTTCTAATCTCCGAGATGGTTTCTCGAATTTGATCCAGTCAGCCGGCCTTGGAGGCATGAAGCACAACACTGTTCTGATGGCCTGGCCCAGTAACTGGAGACAGGCTGAAGATTCGTCTTGGAAGAACTTTATTGGTGTGTGCATATCGCCCCCCTCAGCCAATCCTAACACTTTAGTCACTAGATCATTTTCATCAGGTTTCTTATCTATGAACAATACTGTAAATAACTTTTAACTACATAAATGTGTAAAACTGCTGACAGATTTGGGGATTAAAACACTATTATCAGGCAACTGCTTTTTAAATTGAAGTTCTATGGGATTACAGACTGTCCGAAAAGTAGTGAGTTGAGGCTATTGGCAAGATTTACTATTATTGTTGTATATTATAGTATAGAACAGTATAACCATGGGTAGTGTTAACTAATCATCAATGTTTATTGGTTCTGCTGCTCTCTGCATTAGCTCCTAATGCTGATTTTGGCCCAGCGCTGTCAGTTCCAGCTTATACTCTTGCATAGTGGAATAGAAATGCAATTTGGATTTGCATGTGTCGTAACTCCAATCACACTGAAATATAACACCCTCCACAATTACTTGCCCCCCTGGTTAAGATGTGTTAAAAGCCTTAAAAGAAATTCCATTTTTATTGAAGGAGCCTAATCTCACACTGAAAACTGTAGGAAAATCTGACATTAGTAACTAGGAAAAAAATTCCATTACTAAGAAATATTTATTCAAAATAAAATCATGTGTGCTACAATGATTGGCACCCCTAACAATTCCTATAAAATACATGTAATTAAAGCATTTTTGTAATATCTAGCTCAGGTTTTAAAGTTGATCAGAGTAAATAGGAATTTTTAATTAGTATTGAATGACTTCCTCATTTCCTGGGTTATAAATATGACGTGACACAAAATCTTATTCCAGCAAGGGAAGGACAAGAGAAAATGCCGTTCTCTGCATCTCCAACCCTGTGAAATGTTATAGGAGAAGATTAAGCACTGTCTTCTTGGCAAAAGGGGGTTGTATGAAGTGTTAACAGCAGGGGTGCCAATAATTGTGTTTATAATACATGTAATTTCATGTAAAAAATTCTTAATGTGGAACTATTTTTCCCAATGAATTACCTGGCAATTAAAGGTTTTACTTTTTCCATTTTTGTGTTATGAAATTATATTTTCTTTATTATCATAAGCCTAAGAACATATCTTGACCAGGGGTGCAAATAATTATAGAGGATCTCACAGCCTGATCAAACCTCTCTCTCTCTGCACAGAGACCGTGAGAGAGACGACTGCCGCTCACCAGGCCCTGCTCGTGGCAAAAAACATTGATTGTTTTCCCAGCAATGTGGAACGTCTGGCTGAGGGCACCATAGATGTGTGGTGGATTGTCCACGATGGAGGCTTGCTCATGCTTCTGCCTTTCCTGATTCGTCAGCACAAGGTACTGTGAAACGCTTATTGTTTATGTCTGCTTGCCTCCGCAACCGGGTCTGACTTGGCCTCTTTCTTTAGGTTTGGAAAAAGTGTAAGATGCGCATCTTCACTGTGGCTCACCTGGATGACAACAGCATTCAGATGAAGAAGGATCTCTGCATGTTTATGTACCAGCTGCGCCTAGATGCTGAAGTGGAGGTGGTGGAGATGGTAAGACACTATGACCAGGGTCTCAAACTCTAGTCCTGGAGGATAAAGCACAGTCTGGTGATCTCCCTCATCAACCTGGTGTAGTGAGTGTGTTTGAGGTGGGGAACTACCAAACTGTGCTGGACGCTGACCCTCCTGGACTGGAGATTGAGACCCATTCTCCCATCACATTTAATAATGGGTTTTCAAAAAATGTCTTAAAGGAACAATAGAAAAGCTTTTAGAAAAACATTGTGGGCAAACATTTCCATAACTCTACAGTTTACTTCTATCGTGTGTGTTTTTCAGCACCCGAGTGATATCTCTGCCTTCACCTATGAAAAAACCCTCGTGATGGAGCAGCGTTCTCAAATGCTTAAGCAGATGCAGCTGTCCAAAACGGAGAGGGAAAGAGAGGTAAAAGTTCTCCTCTGATGTGCCATCAATGCTTACAATTAATTAGAGCCATTTTCTTTTCAGTATAACAGAAGTAGGGAATTAAAATGGAAAAACAAATTCATACATCTAACCTTAATCTCTGAGGAGATCGCAGCCTGATTTACTGTCACATAAAAGCCTTTTAGTTTTTGCTCCTATATGTCACGAGAAAAGAGCTGCATGAAAGAAACATGAATATTAAACACATGTTTTCCTGAGATCTTTGGTGAAGGTTGAATTGATACTCTTTCGTTCCTTCGTTCATCATTATTAAGCTGTGTGTTCTGTGGTGGTTGGCAGATTCAAAGCATCACTGATGAATCCAGAAGCTCCATTAAAAGAAAAAACCCTACTTCTAACACCTTACAGGTTCCAGGCATGGCAACTCTGGAGGATGAGGTATCTGCTTTGTTTAAAAATACTTTTATTTGAACATATTCATAAAATGTCAATTAAAACATTGATTCGTTTTTTTAAAACTGGAGCTACAACATCAGCAAATAATTTCATGCAAATTTGGAAGCCCAACAAGATGAAATGCACCTAAAAAGTAGCAGTTTCTGAAGAAGTAAAAAATTCTTGGTCTCAGCTTTTCCCAGAATTGTACTTACTACTACAAAACCGATGGTATGGCATCCACATGATTGTAAAAGCCTTTCAGAGTATTGCTATCAACTTAACTGCGTATTATCATTAGGATAAGGAAGAACTTAGTAACAGAATAATGACCTCCAAGTTCAATGAACTTGTCTGGTTTTAACAACTAAGTTATTTATTTATTTTTTTTGCTATTCCTGTGTCGTCTAGGCAACTCGCTGAGGCCCTCTTGTGGCAATATGACATTATCTCGCTGGTGTAATATGTTCCATCTCTTGCGTGATTTGTTCTGCCCAGGTGTTTGTTCCTGATAAACAATGTAGTTCTTTCTTCCCAAGGTTCACATGATGTTCCATGAAAGAAATGCTAAGTCTCATGTTGGCCAGCAAGAAAAAACCAGTCCCACTTCTGACCACATCCACATGACCTGGACCAAAGAGAAGTTCATCAGTGAGAGGAACCGTCACCGCGAGGCAAGCGCAGGTGTACGGGACCTGTTCAACATGAGACCGTGAGTACTGCACACAAGCATATAGGAACGCTATTGCTCCCATTATATATTGATCTGTGTACTAATTCCATATTGACATGTGAAAATTGTGTTTACCCATTTGTCAGTGTAGATGCTTTTGCTTAAAATACTTTATCATTTTAGAACGTATAAAAATAAATACTGTAAAAACAGTATTTTCTCATTGTTAAAAAATTAGTTGGTTATAAGTGCATTAATTTCTCCCTGGTGCCCTAGCCATCACATTGGTTTGTACAATGATTTTAACTTTAATGGGTTGATTGCACCAAACCAGGTTTAAGTAATACAGTGGTGGCTAAATGGTTGAAAATATTTTCAATCCCAATTTTTGTTTTAATATTATTTGTATGTTGTTTCTAATATTATTGCTTTTCCTGTGCAGATAAATGTTTACTACCTTTAAAAAGTAGTATCTTAGAATAGAATTATCTCGAGAGCTTTAGTGTACTGGATGTGTTTGCCTGCTTTACCTGTAAACATCTAATACCATTTCTTTTTTTTTTTTGCTTTACCTTTTCTAGAGAGTGGGAGAATCTGTAAGTCACATTTTATTTTGTTCAAACTGTGTATTGATTGTATTTACAGGCTGCACTGAATGTGGAATGAGTATTTGTGCTCTTCTTCAAGTCATGTAAGATATAAGTATGGATCCATGGATATTGTTAATGATTTTTTTCAACAAATTTGAACAAATATTTTATTGTGTTAGGTGAATCACAAGATAAAGTTTTTTTTTCAATAATTTTTTCAACAAACATTTTTGAATAAATGTTTTGTAGATTATTATTAATTAATTTATTTTTTTTTACATTTATTTATAAAGTAACTACACACTTGACGTTGGAACCTAGTATTTCTCCCTTGGCAGACAAACGTCTAGTTGTTTTGCTTAATTGTTCACCAGTCTATAACATTGTCTGGCTAAAATTTCTAACAAATCTTCTATGCAAAATTCATTAATTTAGGTTCAACGTGGTCTTATTGTTTGTATTGTCATTTTCACAAAAAACGTTCACAACATTTCACTGGGTTTAATATAAAACACTACTTTTTTGAGCCATTGTCCTGTTGAAAGGTCCATTGCTTGTTCAACTTCAGCTTCTGGACAGATGCCCTGACATGATCTTTAAGAACTCTTTGATATGATTTAGAATTTATAGCTAAATCAATAGCCACTTTGTCCCTGTTTATAGATGTGCGCATTTTTACACAAACAGTTGCAAGACTTACCTACTGATTGTGGGATAAAAGTTTGGGGTTCTTGGAGACTCTGCTTTACATCAGCCTGTCTGCTGTCCTGGACAAACTGGCAGTTGTTTGAAATCAACAAACCTTTAAGTTATTTTCTAATCATTCATGTCTTTTCAAAGCTCTTGCCAGACTCCTAGCATCCATAACCTTTTTCTGAAGGCCTTATGAGAGTTCTTATCATCTTGGCACAATGATGCCACATGTTCCGATAGCAAAGAGAACACCAGACCCTACATGTCAGGTTTAAATGAGACAGGATCCACCTCCAGGAGGTTCTAATCAATGGCATATAATCTGGAACACCTGATTTCTAATTTTATGAATTGCACCTTTTACACCTTTTATGAACTTAAAACTAAGTATCATTTGTAGTAGTGCAGTCCCTATTATCTTCAGGTAGTTTATCAAAGAAGATCTTTGCATGTTTACATATTTTGAAAAATCAACTATTTCCAATAGAGGTACTTGTTGTTATTATTATTTATTTATTATCTTGACTATATATGAGGTATATTCGACAGTTAAGAGATTCATTTCATCTAGGTATTAGGGGGCTACCCTCCTCTCTTCTGCAGTAACAGCCTCTAGTTGTCTAGAAATGATTCGCAGCAAATGTTGGAACCTTCGCTGTAAGCATTTGATTGCATTCAGCCACAGGAACATTACTGAAGTTAGATACTGATTGATCAATGTGACACTAACAGATGCATTTTAAAGTATATATTCACTAAATTCACTAAACAGAGGTGTCTGGGTGCTTTTTATATAATGATATATATCATTAGGTAAAATGTGAATTATTAAAAAAATTATAGAGCAGAATTTGTGGTTTTGTTTAAATGCTGTAAGGATTTTTGACTTTGTTTCTCATAGAAACCAGTCCAATGTCAGAAGAATGCACACAGCAGTCAGACTGAATGAAGTTATGGTCAACAAATCCCAGGGGGCTCATCTTGTCTTACTAAACATGCCTGGACCACCTAAAAATAAGGGGGGAGATGAAAACTGTATCCTTTTCCAGTACAGAATACAGAATTCAGGAAGTTGTGAAGAACTCTGTATGCTGTTGTTAAGTAAAGGAGTGCATGTGTTTATATGCCTTTGGTAAACAACTATAATTGCATTACAACTTGCTGTTTGTAATAAGTTCAGAAATTGAGATTTAACTTTACATTTAAATGTATATTAACATATTGCTTCAAATTGTGGGAGTGTCAGAGATTATTGTAGAATGTGGAACATCTTTTTATTTGTGAAGACTATTTATAACAGTTATAACTAACAGTTGATTTTCAATGTGTAATGTATTTTTTATTTTTTTTGCAGCTATCCATGCATTATGCCTGTATTCTGACTTTATTAACCTTGACATGCTTCTTCCAGACATGGAGTTTTTGGAAGTTTTAATGGAGGGTTTGGATCGGGTTCTGCTTGTACGGGGGGGAGGTAGAGAGGTCATCACCATCTACTCTTAGCCCCATGGCAGGATGTGCACAGAGGAACTGTCTAGTACTCAGGGTAGGAACAGGACAGGAAAACCGCCTTCTATTAAGGATTAGTTGAGCAGTTAACTTTTTTTAACCAATCAGGGACCTTTATCTATTTTTATGTATTTTATTTGGTTAAATGGTTGAATATGTTTTCTTAGACTTCTCCAAGTTTAAAATATGTATCATATAATTAGTTAAATTTTAATGTACATGGTCTTCCATGCTAAGGACTGGAATTGCACTCATGGCTTGATTGTATGCAGTCAAGAATAGGTGCTAAGAAAACTGCTGTTTAGTTTGCCTTCATAAATAAATTGTACAAAAATTCTGCTGATTTTATATTTAAAAATGTGCTGCCATTTCAATCTGATACACACCACAATGGTGGATTTCTCATGACTAACATTTCCTGTTGTTTTTTTTTCCCCATGAAACTGAAAATGGACAAATGGCTGAAAATAGCTGTGCTCATTTCTTATGATTCTACAACAAAAATATTAATGTTCTGTAACCACAGTAAATCGGTTCACTATATCATGTTTTTTTTTTTTTTTTTTTTTTTAATATTCATTTCCACATCTGGTACTTTACATTTCCTTTGGTCTAGATCCGGGTTTCCCAATTCCAGTCCTGGAGGATGAGTTTTCATGGTTGAAAATTCCCAAAATATATACAGACCATTAGAACTGCACTGTCATTGTTGTAAACCATTTTTGCATTGCAAACCCAAGTGCCAACCACAAGTATTAATTAGTTTTTATCTAAGCACACATTGTTTTGAATGCTTTTACAGTATGAAGTTTGTAAGTAGGGTCTTTACTAATAAATATTTCACAATCTAGTCTTCATGCAGCTGTGGGCTGTTTTCAACAAGGCTTCATTTTAGACTAATTTACTGTTGGACAGTATATTAACAGCATTGGATTATTTAATATGTGTTTTTTCTTTCTGTTTCCATCCTGCACCAGTATTTCAACTGGAAATCACAAATTAATAGCTCATATAGTGTATTGTTTCCAAATATTTTTTTTTAGTAATTTCCACCACAAAAAAGTAGTGTGAGCGTCAGCATAATGGAGACTAAAAGGATTGTGAGTTTAGGATGGGAATATGCAAGTGAAGACCAGAGATCAAGCCTATGTTGATGTCCTTTCTGTAACACCTCAAACTTTATACTTTTCCATTGATCTCTTCATAATAACAGAGCAGGTTTAAAGCACTGAAGAAAAGTATCATAAACCTCAGTTAAAGTAAATTGCTCTCATTTCCAAACACCATTATAGAGTTAATACGAGTTGCTCTGTAGTAAGTCTACCAACCTGTCTTTCATTCTAGTCAACTCTTACTTTGACTTAGTGTTTTTATTTTTTAATATTATAATTATTACAACATATATTATTGCTTTGTTGATTTCTGCTGATATTTTTTTTGTAATTGCATAAAACTATTTGCTAAACCAAGACACATCAGTTATACCTTTTATTGTATTGATATAGACTAATCCTTATTTATCAGACTGAGTTGATAAAACTGCTCATTTGACTTTGTGGATTTTTATGTGCCAGTGAGGCTTTTAACAATTATAGTAATGAACAAAAATCTCTTTCTAATTGTCCACAGAAATGTAGAAAGGTTCCTATGCTTATCCTATGGATAGAATATCATTTAAGGATGCATATTTGTCTGTTTCCTCTCATAGACGGGTATGTCAACTATTTAAATGCACAAGTGAATACAACAAAGATTCATTTAGTTATAGACAAAAAAACGTCATTGGATTTGAAAAAGTTCTGTTGTCAGTTCATCATTTCTGTGAGTTTTTGTTGTATTTTTGTTGTAACACGTGTTGTATAAGATCAATAAACAAAAATTCAGACTTCAACTGGATTACTGTTTTTCTCTGGTTTTTTCATAAAATTAAAATGTTCTATTACTAACTTCATTACAATACTTAGACACTTAATTCCATTAATTTCAATATCTAACTATAACTTTACTCCTGTGCTTCTTTATTTAAACCCATTTTTGTGAGGAAAATCCATAGGAGTAAATATGTCACAAATGCTAGAGCTCTTACACACTGCTGTGTATTCTGGAGCCACAGGATCAGTTTGTACAACTGTAAGTATTTGGAAATGTAATTCATTTGCCATAAGCAGGCTTTTAAAATATGTAGAATCAGACTGATTCACTCCACTCAAGTCTTGACTGGTGAGTTTCTATTTGAATTCTCTCTCCTCACCTCAGCCATATATTACTGTGTACAACCACAATTCCAAAAAGGGTGGGACACTGTAAATATCACTGTAAATGTCACCTAATTAGATTTGCAGATTATTGCATTTTTATTTACATTTTACAGTCCCAACTTTTTTGCAATTGGGGTTCTAAATTAATTACTATGAATGACCAAATGCCAACAGGCTCATTAAAACCAAAACAACCATGCAGTGATCATTGACGTTCAAGGTGCTGCCTTTAATGATACTACGCAGGTATGGATGTGATATACTTGTGTCCACATACTTTTTGCCATAGTATTCTTGTGACACATCTGTAACTGCGTGTGTGTCTCCAACATTGGCATCGATCATCTGCACATTTAGCCTTGTGGCCATGAAGGCCATGTTCTTTGGATAAACAAGTAGACTTCAATCTCTCCAGTCACTCTGATAAACAGAAAACCATTTTGTTTGGTTTGTGCTTTTTTTTAGGTGCTTGACAGGGCAAGGTAATCAACAACAGCCTTGACTCTGTAACATCTCACTGTCTCAGCAGAGTGACCACTGTATGCTGGAAGGATGAACAGTAAAAACGGGGACATTTATATTACATGTACATGTATTAATTAGGATCCCAAACAAAACCCTGGTTAAAGGCTAATCCTGTCAAACTGAACATAATCGTATCTGATCAATAAAAAATCTTATTGTTAACATTTTTATTTGGGTTTTTATTTCGTTTTATACCCCAAAGTTGAATTAATTTGACAGTACGGAATGTGAAGCGGTTTGGCTTAGAAAGTTGATATGCAGTGTTGAGGAAACAGAAGTATTTATAAATGTAACACAAACTTATATTTTATATGTATAAGTACAGAGTTTATTGTAAATATGTAGAATAAAGGATACATAACCAATAACGGTGTATCAGAACACAGGTATCAGATTTATAAGATTCTACAATGTTCTGAACAGGTGTTTGACATGGAGATGGTGGCAGCTATGGCTCTGTCATTTTAAATAAGCTTTCAGAGTGAAATTTGAGAGGGAAACACACGGCTTAAACCTCAACATAACTCACTGTTTCTTTAAACAAATACACAGCTTATTCTTAAGGTATTAAGTGTTTTGTACTTTAAACATACTAATGTTTGTTAACATCTGACCAGCTGAAATCATTTTACTGAATGCATAAGGAAATGCACAACAACAAAACTAAAAAAACAACACAAAAACCTTTCTGAATGTTCACAGTAGAACTGAACAAAATCTTTTGTATTCCAGTCTGGCAAACAATTAAAAGAAAATCATTGTTGCCATTTGACAAGACAGTGCCAGCAGTTCACGGGGAATGTATTCTTCTATGGCTTCATAATACATTTACATTACATTTATTTACATTTATTCATTTGGCTGACACTTTTGTCCAAAGCGAAATCCAGGTACAGGAACAATCAAGCATAAATTCAGACATGACAATACTGATGTGCGAGTTTCAGGGAGTCCAACATAATCTTCTTAATCTAGACCAAATGCTTGAACTGAAAATGCAGTTCATTCAAACAAGCACAAAACATTAGTACAGGGGGACCTCAACTTACAACCAGGTTCAGATCCTTAGTCGAATTCCCCTTACATATGCATCTACGTGTGTAATTCCCTGGAGCCATTCCTCTGTCAGTCCACCAGAGGGAGACACTCAGCCACCTGAGGCTATGTTTAGCCCTTTTCTGAGCATTTTATTATATTTACTTTCAATTTCACACCATAAAAAATGGGGTTTGGGGCAGCAATGTAACACGAATCATCGTAAGTTTAGTGTGCGTCATAAGTTGAGGACCCCCGTATATGATTTTGGATGAGAGAAGTGAAAGTGCACAAAAAAAAATTCTAAGATAAAACCTTAGTAGTAGGACTGAGTAATTACTGGCTCTACTGATTTTTTCCTATTTGTGCTAAGTGAACAATAAGAAATTAGAAATTATATATTACACATAGAGTAACATTCAGCAGTCCAGGGCTTGGTCTTATATCATTCATCACACAGGGGGGTTTGATGAAGGACATCCTTCTTTCTTTCTCAATAGTAAACTTCCTTTCCCCCTGATACTGGGATGCCTGTGCAAAAGAAGACATATCTGAAAATTTGTTTTAAAATGTACAGATCACTTTTAATAGCAGATATGTAGACAGAGGTGGCATCAATTGAATATTTATAACCCTGGTGTAGAAATAATAACAAGATATATGCAACAAAGTATACTTATTTTACATTAA